>OV816024.1:169776326-170376326 GCA_929113105.1 Agrypnus murinus | reverse complement strand
TGTTTACTCCAAGTTACTTCGACATCATCTCCTTGTTTGTTTATAGATTGTTTACATAAATGATCATTAGAGTGCATAGTAATTATGTATTTGAATAATACGTCCCAATAATCCGATTAATCCAATTTCTATCCGTTAGAATCGTCGTTTTAGTAATTATTATTACAGCCTGTCTGCTGAATAAAACCTAAATAAAATTTAGGTCGGTGATAGATTTTCTGTCTAGAAAATGAAAAAGGATTCTCATCCAACATCCAGAGTATTTTTGCACCTATCAAGAATTAATGTGTTTCTGAACAACTGTGCAACTGTTATTATTTTTAGAATATGTGTGTTAATAAAACAAAAATAAATATTTAGAGCAAAGCAGCAACTTTATATACATGTAATAATAACAGTACTTTGTATCAGGCATGTGCATTTCTCTCTTTATTTTTAACTGGAAAGGTCATAAATTTCATTCATGAATGAACAACACACGTTTCCTTTAAAGAGTATATGTATTATTTATTGAACGTTCCGGTTTGCTTTCAATTGTTATGAAAGAAACAATTCCTCTAACTTAGCACATTGTTGAATTTAATCATGGTAAACCGTATATCAAGTACTTTTTATGACATTTGGAGTTAAGTGTTTATCCAGCTGATAAAGTATTGTTTATAAACACTAAACTGTATTCACTAGGATTGTAACAACACCACACCATGAATATGAATCAAGTAGATAATCAAGGCTTCAGGATATTGTCATGCGGGACACCTGCTATGCAATTGTTATTTAGTTTGTTTCGCTAGTTCAACCTTGTTTTACTCAATTTATGCAATATTGTATTGGATCAAATCTAGTTATATTCAATTTCTTCTCATCCAATTCAACTCAACCAGTTTGGAGAGAAATCTATCTATTTGAAGATAGTTAGGTGAAGAGGTGATATTTATTGTTCACATAATGGGTTCCTTTTTTAAACATTGTCTCACAGTCCATTATACTTGATAATACAAAACATTGCTATGTGAAAAACCTCATTGAAGTTTATTACCATTTATTAAAGTTCCATGAAATATGTGATATTATTACCAGTATTTGTACCATAAAACTCTGTTGTCAATAGACGTACTAAAAATGCGCCTACAATAATTAATGTTTTTTTGTAGCAAGTTTTATAGACCTGATTCTGTATGGATCATTTTACCAAACGCAAAGCAACAGGTTACTGCAATTTTATTTCATAACTATTCCATGAAAAATAATTTAGCTTTAATCACCTAAATGATTACCTAAAAAACAATGCTGTATAAAGTTAAATTTGGTTTTTACAAGATTACGTACACATAATTCCTACATGGTCGTGTTTTTTATAATTACATACATAATCTTTAACCCCTTCTACCTTTCGGTGTCCAGGTGCCGGACACACCGAGCCGCAGCTTTTTTATAATTATGAATAATAAAAAGTTACACCTAACAGAAAAGGTTGCATTTGTCGTTTTTAGTTTGTTACTTATATTTATATTCACTTCTGTTTACTCTACAACTTCTGTGCGTAATTTTATGTATACGTTAAATATAATTTTAAATCTACCAGTAACCTAACCAACATCTTTGTTTCTCTCTTGGCGATGCTTATAGTATATTCGTTGATTTTTGTTTCTTTATTTAAAACAACAACAAAACTGAGAGCTGAACTTATCTCTGTCAGAATTGGTGCAGTCATTCCTGTTTCTGCGATATCAAGTTACGTAATTACTTTAAAATTCATTCTATTTATCAATTTATCTTCGTTTCTGTGTTTTCACATCAATGACGATGATCTAAATTCACTTAACCTTAATTACCGTTTGGCCCGAATACCAAATTCAGTCATCTTAGTAGTCTACAGGGAAAATCATCAAGTTCTACCAAGAAATCCAATCTAATGAATCCCGTCATTTGCACTTCTTTATAAATTATCTTTATAGGGGCTGTCCATAAATTGCATCACCTTATTTTTGCCTATTTTTGATCCCCTTCTCCACACTCTGTCAAACTTGTGAACTCCTTATAATATTTTTAACCTATACTTTTATTGAAACCAGAAACTAAAACCATATGGTATAAATAATATACCTAAAGAATATTATAGTATAGTAATTTATAATATTCAAAATAAAATGAATTTTACCTTAACACTTACATATTAGGTAGAGAAGTTGCCTTAACATAGAAACAACATACAGTAATCAATTTAGGTTTGTGTATGTTTTTTTATTTTATATTTATGCTAGTGTAATAAATTTCTTGGTATACTTTTGATTTACAAATCGTGTCACCATAGACCCTCACTCGCCAGCGAGCCCATATATGTGTTTAGCACATATTGGACTGTTAACATTATGTACCACATTTACCGAAGACCTTTCTTGTTGGCCCAAATGCATGTAAGAGTAATGGTTATTGGATATGGATATTAGTAATGGCAATTATTAAATATTCATTTAGTCCACAGTAACAGTAAATAGTCTCATAATGAATCATACCTCCATAAGTCCCTTTTTTAATTTGTTACACACATTATTCCAGTTTGTTTCGAAAATTTATTATTTCTTTATAAATTGTTTCTTCTTGATACTGATGCTTCGCCATTTATGCTTTGTTTTGTGTAGGTCACATAACATCACTTAATCAAGAAACGCATGCCCCAATGAATAAAAAGTGTATAAACAATAATGCTGACCTCCTGAAGTCATATGGTGTAAAAAGCTAATTATTCCACAACGAAATTCAAGTTCTAAGATTTTATCTAATATTTTGACGAACCGTTCTGAGGTGGGTAAGCTTTATGGTATTCATGAAGATAAAAAGTCTATGGTTGTAAAGGATCTTCTTTCATCATTCACAGACTTGTGACTGAACTCAAAATTGTCTCATTTGTCTTCAACAAAATAATCTTAGCTGAAGAAAATCTGTTAAAATCTGAAGAAACTACTACCGACATTCTCTTCCTATTCTCAAGTTACATTGCTCTTATAAGCGTATATAATTTTATACTAACGTAACTCGTATGCGATGCTACTGTTCTTCTTCTTTGGCTAAGGGCTTTTAGCTTGCTTAGCACTTTTTGCCCGAAAGCTGAGGAGGGGACTAGCATTGCTTGTAAGGAGAGAAAAGTGTCCCGATATCACTCTGTTTGTTCTTGTTGGCCCTGGAAATCGAACCCGATATCACTTGCTTGAGCTACTAACTCGAACCCCTTCAGCCCTCAAAGCCCTTTCTAGAAGGAAGTAGAGAAACGTTTAGGTGAATTTTTTGAATTACATATGTTGTCCTATCTTGTTCTCTCACTCTTGCTCGTACTATAGTTCAACTAAAAATACAAGAAATTAGTCATCACAAATTACGTGCTGAAAATGGGTAAAGCTATCCGGTATCAACATGGATATCATTCACTGCGAGTGTGTCATGCGAAGGGAGTGCAACATTCAGTTGCGTCCCCGACTCCCTTTTTATGATGCAACTGTATGAAGAGTAACTATCATAAACATGAGTACATATTGCGATGCGCCACTGATCTGTGGTGATAGATGCCAGGTGAACGTGTTTTCGTTTCGTATTGTTTATTCAGGTGGATATTAATGGGTTATTACGCGGGTGACTCATTTTTGTATTTTTGGTTGAACTATAATTACATATAGATCTGACATTTTAAAAGCAATAGCTAGGAAAACTGTGGTAATAATCTTATAGCTAATTGGTATAGGAAATTTTATAAAATGGACTTTCTACTCAGAACACATCATCATCTTGCAAGAAAGGATAACTCAGAGTTAATTTTTGAAAAAAAAAATAAATAGGAAGAAATTTCTATATTTATGTATGTATGTAGAGCTTCATTTAATAGATCGTTGATTAAATAATTTAGTTAGAAAGCAATCAAGACCTGATATTCTGGAAATATTGCGTATAACGAGTATAATCTCTCTTCCAACACTAGGTTTACACGTTTTTCGTATAACTGATCGTTTTCTTAATTGTATTGCTTATTAATATTATTAATGAAATTCCAATTACCTTATTATAATTTCCAGACACTTACAGTTAGCATATGTCTATCTGTTTATTTCTTCTTTGAATATTTCCTTCTTAAGTTTAATGAACAAGATTCTCAGAGTTTTTATCTTTGTATATAATATGGTTATTTCTCCACAAGTTATTTAATCTTCTTTTAAACATAATACGTAAGCAATTGTTTAATCATTTAAATATTAATAGGGATTTATTATAATATCTAGTACGTTTTATAATTACATGAAATTAATCTCGATGGTAGCCTTGAGATAGGAAGTGGGTGTCTTTGGATTAATTAATGTTGAAATTCAGATGTACAGCGTTTATTGTGTTATTAACCATGCCGCGTTAGGCAGAAATTTATAAACTAAAACAATGTAATGGATAAGGTCACAACGCCATCAGTCATATTTAAAATACCCACACAGAATTTTAATGATTATCATTTATGGTAGCAATAATATCGTGATTGGTTATTATTTAATGTTACCATATAAAGCAAAAATAAACAAATATATTAATGGATTTGTATATATACATATATAATGACGATGGTACTGTCGAAAGAACTAAGTATACAGAGTACAAAGTATACATAAAAATAATAATGGTTTGCTTCCGTTATAGCTGGTTATGTATGTATAATATTTAATATTTTTTAACAAAAATTGATTTTACTGTAAATTCTCATTAAAAACACATTTTCTAATGGGATATTTATGAGATAAACAAGTATTAATGGAAAGTTCTGCTGTTTTGTTAGATCACGCAAGCAAATTTTTTAAAAATATTTTCATTGTATAAAATATTAGTTCGGAGTCACTGATTAATAAAAATAATATACATACATACATGCATACATCTGCCGTGTTTCAAATTATTCAATATCTCTCATGTTAATAGTATTCATAATTTTAGAATTTATGTAAAAACGTTACTGCTTCTGTGCAATAAATACATCATCTTCACGGATGGAAACGCCACATAATAAGTTACCGCTTTAAAAGATATTAAGAAATGTCAAGGTGAAAGTAATATAATTTAGCAGCTTGGAAGAGAAGTTGTTTTGTGGCAAGCACTAGAAAATATAACTGTATATTTTATCCAAAAAGAAAATAAACAGTTTTTAGTTATATGTTATAAAAATGTGATTAAATCAGCAAATAATGCAGAACTATAGTTCAGTAAATACTTAAAGCGATCTTCAGAAAACAATAAAGAAATAAACGATAAACATATTCAAAATAGCCCATAAAAGAAGTTAATTATACTAGTTTTTAAATACGTTAGACAAACATAAATATACAGGGTGGCAGCAGATACGACGCGTTAGTTTTAAGGGGTGATAGAAGACGTCAAAAGGAACAAAAAAGTCTTGTACAACTTTGTTCTAGAACGTACTACTTTTTCAAAAGTTGTAAACTTTACCATCATTTTGCCGCGTTAATAATAGTACTTTAATTATGGGGCTTTGTCGGCAGATGCATCTCATCTATCACAACAAACCTTAATAACATTTTATCGTATCGTATGTCGTTTCCGCATAAAATTGAATTCTTTTTACAATTAAAAATTAATTTTACTCAATTAAGAAACGTGACAACCTTGTAAAGTTTGTAATAGAATTTGCTTCACATTCGCGCAAAATGCTGATGTAGAAAGTTTGTTGAACTTATAAAGCACGTTTTGTTGACAACCTTACAATTTAATGAAGAATATTTAGGTGAATACCTGATCACGGTTGTGTAAATAATAACCTTTTAGAGCGAGATACTGCTGAGTTTGTAGTTTGTTGAACTGAAATATATGAAAGTAGTTGAACAGTAAATCATGTTGATCTTTGTTTATCTAATAACAGTTTTTAACGATTTTATAAGAGAATATCTTTTAAAGAGAAGATTAATCTAATTTAAATTAGGTAATTAGGTTAAGGGATTTTGATGACGCCTTGTTTTGGTTACATTAATAAAATCTTTAATTTTATGGTAATTAGGTGCCTTAATCAAGTTTTTTTTTTTACAAAAGATAGTATTTTTTTAATAAAAAAGCAAATATACTCGAAGTTTTGAAAATATTCCGGAAATTAATAAATACAAAATGTAGGTCAATTATTGTATTATTTTTACAGTTGGTTTGTTATGAATCAGCGTGTTTTTAAGTGCGTACAAATTTTGTTTACGGAGAACAGTGCTGATTACAATTTTCGTAGAATTAAGACACCCAACTAATCTGCTTCTACAACAAGGTCAAGACCCAGCTGTAGAATGCGATTATATTTAAGCAAGGTTGCCAGATATGGCAATGGTTTTTTCTAAATTACTCGAAAGCTAATTCATTAAGACTTTTTTGTTCCTTTCGATGTCTTTTATGGCCCCTTAAAATTATCGCGTCGTAACTGCTTCCAGCCTGTACTATGTAAAACTACGGTGACGTGCGGTCCATGGAAGCAATGGAAGCTATGCTTTAATTTATTAAAAATAAAAAACAATGTTAACAAAAATATTATTATAAAATTATGGCTATCGTTTATTTAAATTTGTAATATTTAATCAACTTAAAGTACAACATCAATTCTGTAGAGCAAAAAGTATAATTAGAGTAGGTACTATTTTAAATTGGGATCATTAAACTAGCGCGGAAAGGTAATATAGATTCAAATGTGTTACATACACTGCATATAAAGTGTGATATTAGTTGCTTACCGCATTTCTCCGTCCTTGCTTTTGTTAGTGGGCGGTGGCGCGTTATGGTGAAACGGCTGACATCGTAAGGTCAAGTAATTTTTAGTATGCTCCGTGCTCAGACGGTTTATTTATTATAATTTGGTTATTTATTTGTTTATTATGATTTAGTGTTTGTTAAATGTTACTCAAGCAATGTAAATCTGCGAATGAGATTGTATTTTGGAACATGTTATTATTTCAATTTATATAAGTTGGGATTTTTTAAAAACCAATAATTCTATTTAGTTTGCTCCGTACGCAACATTTAATATTGCTTATATCGAGATGACTGCAAATTCGGCTGCTTCGGTAGAAGGTTCGAGTATTTCCGATACACCCGAATCACGATAATTTTGTTGTTCAGTTTGTAAATTATTAAATAAATAATTTTCTGCATACAGTTTTGGAGAAAATTACAAATTCTTGAGAAATGCAGAACAAAACCAGAATTTCCAAATTTAACAAGAAAGATTAAAACCTGCACCAGGTACACTCTAAAAAATTACCGGTAAATTTATCCTAAAAAATGGAGGCAACTATGTTACCTCCATTTTTTGGGGTAAATTTACTTCAAAGTGTAATTTTCATAGGAAGTGGGAAATTTCAACATTAGGTTAAATTTGCATTGTAATGTTTCCTTTTTAAATAAATTTACAGATTAAAATTACAATCTCAATGTAATTTTACATTTTAACATTAAAGCACCTGTGTAAAGTTACATGACAAAGTTAATATTTCATGGCAATAGTACTTTTCAGGGTTAAAATACAAATGTGAAAATACTTCTTGAATGTAATGATGACTTGCGAAAGTACTTGCAAATTCAATCGTACCCCTGATTATTACTTACATTGCTAAATGGATTGTACGAAATATAAAATCAAATCAAAGTAATTTTTATTGAACGTATGTAGGTACTTATATAAAATATAAGACATTAACAGAGCTTCTTTAAAGAGACTTTCAGAAATGTCTTTCGAAGACAACAGATAATGTTTCGATTCCACCTAGAAAATTTAAAAATTATAAATTATATAAACAATTCTACACGAGTACCTTTCTTACAGTTATGCTAGTTTATTTCGAATTCTTGATTCATCCTAGAAAAACATTTTTATTTTATTGGTTTATTTGTAATTTTAACATAGTTGTACCTACTGATTATTTTTTAACTTCTACTATAAAATAAAATTCTTCCCACCTTGGGTCATACGTGTAAATATTTGCCTTTAATTAATCTGCACTACACTGCAATGAAAAACAAAATATTAATGAGCAATGAACACTTCGCTCGATATCGATGGAGTACGCCTTGCCGATCGCGCAATCTGTAACAAGACATCATAAAAGAATTGGTACACACCATTCTGACCATTCTCCAAAAGCCCAATTTGGACTGTTCATAATGGATTCTTGAATTCTTTCACGAAACGAAGGTCACCACTCACCAGCAAACAAGTGCAATCAGCAAAATAGTATCTCATCGGTTAAAAATATATTAAGGGCAAAATCACACTGTACTTGTTGAAGTTCATCTTATCTTTAATATTACACTAAAAATTAATCAAGTTTTTGAGTAATAATACATTTCCAAGGAAATTCTTTCTGAGTTATGTAAATTTACATTATGGGTAGTGATTTTAACCAGTTATATTTAATAGAATTACTTATATTTGTGTAATTTTACACAATTAAAGAACATTTTACCACAAATAGTAAAACAACTATTAACGTATAGGTAAAGATAAATTTTAGAGTAAAACTACCGCAAATAAGAGAGGAAAGTTAACTCTTTCCCAAGGTAATTTCACCCCATTTTTTTCAGTGTAGTTTTAAAATAGAAGAAATGGGTTCGGCTTATAAATTATGGATTCTACAGGGTGAAGACTAGAAAGTGTTACACCGCGATATCTCAAAAGCGACTTGCAATATCTGAATGCAATTCAGGAAATGTAATTACTAGTAAGAAGGAGGGGCACACTTTGATATAGCTTTCAAATATTTACTCCTGCCATCTTTAAGGAGTGGGGGTAACTTCGGTATTTTGAATGGGATGATGCATTTTTCTTTTCTGAATTCGAATCTACGTAAAAAACTACACTGTAAAAAATGAGGTAAAATTACCTTGGGAAAGAGGTAACTTTTCGCTATTATTTGCGGTATTTTTACCCTAAAATTAATTTTACCTATACATTTAGTAGTTTTACTATTTGTGGTAAAATGCCCTGTAATTATGTAAAATTATACAAATATAAGTAATTCTACTACATTGAACTGGTTAAAATCACTATCCATAATATAAATTTACATAACTCAGACAATTTTTTCCTTACAAATGTATAATTGCTCAATAACTTAATTCATTTTTAGTGTAATATTAAAGATAAGATGAACTTGAACAAGAATAGTGTAATTTTACCCTTAATATGTTTTTAACCGTTGAGATGCTATTTCGCTTATCGCACTTGTTTGTGACCTTCGTTTCGTGAAAGAATTCAGGAATCCATTATGAACAGTCCAAATAGGCTTTTTGGGGAATGGTTGGAATGGTGTGTTTCATTCTTTTATGATTTCGGCGAGGCGTACTCTATCGATACCGAACGAAGTGTTCATTGCTCATTAATATTTTGTTTTTCGTTGTAGTGCAGTGCGGATTTATTAAAGGCAAATATTTACACGTATGACCGAAGATGGGAAGAATTTTATTTTATAGTAGAAGTTAAAAAATAATAATCGGTAAGTACCTATATGTTAAAATTACAAATTTAAACCAATAAAATAAAAATATTTAATTTAATGTTTTTCTAGGATGAATCAAAAATTGAAGAATTCGAAATAAACTAGCATAACTGTAATTGAGAAAGGTACTCGTGTATAATTGTTTATATAATTTATAATTTTTTAATTTTCTAGGTGGAATCGAAACTTTATCTGAATGTCTTTGAGAGACCAAATATTTCCGAAAGCCCCTGAAAAGAAGTTCTGTTAATGTCTTATATTTTATATAAGTACATACGTTCAATAAAAATTACTTTGATTTTATTTTGTTTCATACAATTCCCAGAGGAACGATTGAATTTGCAAGTACTTTCGCAAGTCATCGTTACATTCAAGAAGTATTTTCACATTTGTATTTTAACCCTGAAAAGTACTATTGCCATGAAATATTAACTTTGTCATGTAACTTTACACAGGTGTTTTAATGTTAAAATGTAAAATTACATTGAGATTGTAATTTTAATCTGTAAATTTACTTAAAAAGGAAACATTACAATGCAAACTTAACCTAATGTTGAAATTTTTCACTTCCTATGAAAATTACACTTTGAAGTAAATTTACCCCAAAAAATGGAGGTAACATAGTTGCCTCCATTTTTTAGGGTATAATTCACCGGTAATTTTTTAGAGTGTACGCATGTTTACACAAAATTACTAAATTTGCTCCACTGGTTATATAATTATTAATTATTAGGTTGGAAATAAAAAATTAAGGGTCTGAGGGAGGGGGTAGAAATTTAAAAGCTATGTCAAAATTTGCCCCCTTTCCTACCAATTACCTGTCTTCCCAATCATCCGTACCCGAAAAGATTTAAACATTTGAGATTTACATTAATTTAGAATGAATAATAAAATATCTTGTTATCTTGTTAATTTTACAAAAATTCTATTAACTATACTCCAGATAGGGATTAAGTTAATGTTAATTTGTTAATTGGTCACAGATATCACGAGCAGTACAATGCATGCAAACATGCAATCCAATGCAATACAAGAAAAATGTTCTATCAGATAGTATAATATGCATGAGTCTAGTAAGTAATAGATCGAATACTGTTGTGTCGGACAAACGATATGAATTTGAACGGTCGATCAGATTGCTGTGTGGTTAAATTTATAACCATTGAAATTTGATGACTCGTCAAAGAATGAAAGAAAGGATCTAACATCGTGATAATAGCGTAATATATAGAAACCGCCCAAGCAGCATTTAAGTAGCAGTAACTGAGATCGGAACTTTGATTGAGTAGTTGTTACGTAACTGCAACTAAATTTATGACTTTATAGGTTTAATTTCTTCAATTCGGAATATTTTAGTAATTGTGTAGTTGTTTCTACTATTTATTGGAACTATGTAGTTTCATTACTTCTGAGTAACTATTAAAGTATTTGGAACCGTATTGCCACTTAGTATACTTACTTTAAAGTCGTTGCAACTTCAAAGTGGTATTATGATTGTAGCAGTAACTTGCCCGAAGCTACTTTAAAGTTTTTAAAACCTTACAGTAGTATTGAATGTAACACTTACGTTTTTGCTACCCAGAAAAATCACATTAAAGTAATTTTTCGTAAACTACTCCATCTCCATATTTACTTGTAAAATGTTGGATTAATCAATAATCATTAATCAATTTGCAATTTGTTATGATTGTTAATAGATGTTTTACTATATAACCTTCAATAAAAATAACAAATTAGTGCCAAATTGTGCCTTAGGGATTGTTATGTATGTAGGTTGAAGTTGGCAACATTTATTTATAGTGATCTAACTAACCAATCCTGGCATGCTCTGGGCGTGCGTCAGTAACACTCGAGCCGCCTTGGAGGATATACGTCTTCTACAGTCTATGCATTGTGTATTTAATTCGCCCAGCTCACTCAATATTAATAAAGTTAATTAATGACAATAATTGAGTATCTTTTATTTAAACACATAAAAGAACATAACAGGAATAATATAAAAATGGTTTCTATCATGTGTATCAAACGTATAAGTATTTCGTGTATATTTATCATGTTTTATTTTTTGACATTTGTGACATTTTTTTACTAAAAAATATAATTAAAGAAGGCGCGTTGTTATTTTTCGATCTATCATCATCATATTTAACAGAAAAGTTGCAATGGTTTATAATTTTGGTGTACTGGAATGACAAAATAATCAAACATTTCATCGCTCTTTGTATTAAGTACGTATTACAAATAAACTGGTAGTTCATTTTGTGACACGATCCAGCATTATATAGTATAGAAAATGATAGAATATTTGTTAAGTTGCAAGAGTAAGAGAGAACAAACACGCGACATGATGTGTCAAAGAGAAAAGAAGTTCCACGAAAGTAGCAATTACTACGCCGCCACGTACCTGCTACCCAAAAATTGTTCCCCATTTTGGTTCCAGACACGTAACAATACCGTAGCAATTACGTTCTTGTGACTAACGGCAAAAACTTTATAGTTCCACCGGTGGTTGCTGGTACGTAGCGGTGACTAAAAATGCTGCTTGGGCGTTACTACAGCTTGATGCAGCATAACTGTTACGAAATGGGTTAACCGATTGGCCATTGACCTAAAGAAAAGAAAAAGCCGTAGGAGTCTAAATAAAGGACTATAAATAGAAATATTATTAGTCACAAAACCGAAATGTATTTAATTAGAAATACATAGTTTATGAGTGAACTGTCACGTTACGTAACGTGACAGAATATCATTCAGAACACAATGAGTCATGGCTTTACAGCGTCAGGTAAAAATTCATTTACAGGAAAAAAAGAAAAATAATGAAATATAATTTCCAGCGTTCCAAAAACCGGAATTGATTTGTTTTTATTACGCATATCGCTTTAATGTGTGCTTATACGTAGGACAAGTTTAATAACAATGGTGCTGCAATTTCTCGCACGATACTGATATTAAACGAATTTTAATTTAATATATGTATGTTCCATTTAATGCAGAAATGGTCTACCTGGCTAATCAAGAATTCCCTTAGGTACAATCAATACTTTATAATTCTTCTACATTTTTAATAACAATCTGGAAATCTAGTCCAGGCTTCCAATAAGAATCTGACGAAAGTGTTGAAGTTCCAAGTTCATCATCATCAGGAGTCTGAAGTACTTAATATAAGGCATTCATATGTAATAACTTGAGTGCAGGACAAGTGTAACTACATACGTCACTTCAATAAAGATGCGCTTAACTTGAATTCCCATTTATTTAACTAAATTATTTAAACATCCCAAGCAGCATCTAAGTAGCAGTAACTGAGATCGGAACTTTGATTGGGTAGTTGTTACGGAACTACAACTAAACTTATGACTTTGTAGGTTTTTAATTACTTCAATTCGGAATATTTTAGTAATTGTGTAGTTGTTTATACTATTTATTGGAACTATGTAGTTCCATTACTTCTAAGTAACTTTTAAAGTATGTGGAACGGTATTGCCACTTAGTATAATTACTTTAAAATCGTTGCAACTTCAAAGTGGTATTATGATCGTAGCAGTAACTTGCCCGAAGCTACTTTAAAATTTGTAAAACTTTAAAGTAGCACTGAAAGTATCCTGCCACCTGTCTGGAACCATTGTTTAACTCTTTAAAGTAACGGAACCTTACAGTAAAACTTACGTTTTTGCTACCCAGGAGAATCACTTTAAAGTAATTTCTCATAAACTACTCCATCTCCATATTTACTTGTAAAATGTTGAAGGCTATTAATCAATTTGCAATTTGTTATTGTTATTAGATATTTTACTACATACCCGTCAATAAAAATAACAAATTGGCGCCAAATTGTGCCTTAGGAATTGTTATGTATGTAACTTGAAGTTGACAACATTTATTTGTAGTGATGTAACTAGCCAATTCTGGCCCATCCGAAAGTACCACTTAATTCGGTTTAGAGGACACACATCTGGTACAGTGTATGCATTGTGTATGTAAGGCTCCCTGCTTACTCAATAAAGTTAATTAATGGCAATAATCGAGTATCTTTTATTTAAACGCATAAAAGAACATCACAGGCATAATATAAAAATGGTTTCTAATATATGTATCAACTTATAAGTATTTTTGTCATATTTTATTAATGACATTTTTTATTAAAAAAATATATTTAAAGAAAGCGCGTTGTTATTTTTCGACCTATCGTTATCACATTCAACAGAAAAGTTGCATTGTTTATAATTTTGGTTTACTGGAATGACAAAATAATCAAACAATTCATCGCTCGATGTGTCAAAGATAAGAAGAGAAGAGAAAAGAAGTTCCACGAAAGTAGCAATTACTACGCCGCCACGTGTCTGCTACCCAAAAATTGTTCCCCATTCTGGTTCCAGGCACGTAATGTAACCGTAGCAATTACGTGCTTGTGACTATTGGCAAAAACTTAATAGTTCCACTGATAGTTGCTGGTACGTAGCGATGACTAAAAATGCTGCTTGGGATTCTCAAGGATGCTGATGCGACGTTTAAACCGAACAGTTTCAGAAGAAGAATTCAATGAATAAAAAGCCCGATTAGGTTAACAGGTCTACCTCATAATAAAAGTCGCAGGTGCGAAACTGTTGTCCGAGCTGGTAATTTTCCCCAGCCGAGAAAAAATAAAAACCCGGAATATGGATGAAAAACCGTAGGTTTCATGCCAATTCGATGTATGGTACGTTACAAATCTACTGAATGTAGAATTCCCACAGAAGTTTTGATATGCTAGGTAATAAGAAACTTTCGAATTCTAGGGGTTTCAGAATTACGTAGATTTATTTTCAATGTTTCAGATAATAGATCCATACCCAGGAGACCTTTAGCAAATGTACGAGATAGGTTTAGGCTTCCAGATTATCAAAACGTATTATTTTCATTTTTGATAGTTTGCGGGTTCCACGGTTTTAAGCGTTATAATTAAAACCTTGTAAAAGTTCCACAAGTCTTTCCCACACTCATGTTTTTAAATATTGAATGTCATAAGATATATTAAAAACGTTTAAATATTGACTTTGAAGGTTTCTGACCTTATAATATCAAATTATTGAACTTTCATCAATTTTTAAATTCTAAAGTTGCAAATTTTAAATCTTTCCAATAAATTCTGAAAGAGCAACAAATAGTCCGTGTAGTTCTGTGTGATATTTTTTGAAGTGTAGAGAATAGGTTGAACGTGTGGTCATGCTAGGTGATATTGGAGAGATCTTGTCGTTCTGGTATAAAGGTACTGCCAATGCTGCCAATGCACCAACGACAACATCGTTTCGGTTATTTGATTGATTAAATAGAATCCAATGTACAACATTAGGAAGTAATTATAAGGTTCCAGTAGCATCATTTAGCCGTTGCAGTCTCTGAGTACTTATGTCTCAGATAGCCCTTGTTTTAATGTAGTAGGATGCCGGGCAAAACTTAGCACACCCTGAAGGCACAAGTACCAGTTCCCAATACTGAGATAATTTTGGCCGCCCGGTAAGTGCGTTGAAGATAGTTAGTCTGTGCTAAACTCGTAAGTAGATTGGCAAGATCAACCCTTCCAGCATGATTTCCAGCTTATCCTAAGCTGCTCCTTGACAATTCGGTAAGGAATATATATTAGTTTCCTCTTTCCAAACCATCAGCTATTAATGATCCCCAGAATGTTTGAAACTATTACGGTCACCATATTGACCTTGATGACCTTCAGGAGCCATTACAAACATGTAAGCAATTTTTTTGAATACAAAATGTTTGAATACAAATGTTTGCAGTGAATGTGTTTATAAGAGATTTTAAACTAGTAAAAATGGAAAATTCACTTTCCATATTAATACTACAGAAACAGCTAAGATGTCAGCTTGAGTGGATTAGAGGGTTTAGCAAGCTTTCTTCATAGTCCGAGGGTCGAACTTGATTCTCGGTTCAAGCTTGGAATATTTCGTTTTAGAATATTGCAAAGATTCTAAAGCATGCCTCTTCTCGGATAATGAAGTGACTCCACCAATCCTAGTGCCAATACGTGTTTGCCACGCTAAAAATCCTACTGGAGGTGGAATTCCTCCTAGTAAGGTTGCCTAGATATGATCACAGCAAGAGATTTCAGGAAGTACGAGGGATATTCTGCGAATGTGGTTCCTTGTTCATACCAATTCAAACATTAAAATCGAAGGAACTCTTTTTTGGTCACCTTGTATACAATAAGTTAATTCTAATGGCAGAATTTAAGGTTTCAAGTAAAGCAAGCCTTTTTTTAAAGAGTGACTTTTTCGAAAAATCAATAATAAAAAAGTTTTCCATTGACTCACGCGTTGTACATACATGTATGTATATCAATATAGGAATATCAAAGTTGGGCTGCAAGCTGTTTATGAGACATAAGGCATTATTTTACTTTGAACAACTTTACCACTCAAGTGTATATTTGTGCATCTGGGAGATAATTGTGTATTCTGTACCTTATTACCAGTGGCGAAACTACGTAACATAGCGCACCCCTGCGAGACCTACATTTGCGCTCCTCATATTACACAATAATACGTAAGTAACTATTGCTAAAATATATGCAATAACTAATGATAATTAATTATTTTTTCATTTGCTTGTATCTGTTCAACGAGTTTTTTATATGATTATTGATTAATAAGATTTATTAACCCAACCTAACCTAGGTTTAAGTTAAGTTTAATTTAGGTTGGGTGAGGTTAAGGTTGAGGTAGGGTGGGGGAATTAATATGGAAGGCTATGGCGCCCCTTCCAAAAACGGTTTTGGCAATTATCTCGAAAACTACTGCTTTCCCCAAACGGTCCAAACACTATGGTACAGCTCGATAAGACGCATCGAGTGGTATATAGAATGTGCGGGTGCGGGTGGAGCACTTAAACTGGAGAACAGCCACACATTTCTTCGATAATTATTATTTCTGCTGTCGTTATCCAACAAGTCAGCACATTTATTTTGAAGTTTTTAAACAAGTTTCAAATTTCATTACGATTTACAAGTACAGCACCCACGACGAAAGTGTTTTATTAGTTATTGTTAGCGTCGTCGTCAAAGCAGATCACTAATTAATACTGTAATTAATCTTATTTTAATCACCTAATATTATTGTAATACAATATCTTCTAATTGTTTTGAGCAATGTATATCCATAATTTCCTTTTATTGTTTTCATAGAATGTTTTTTACATCCAATGCTTGTTTTTAAATTTCTATTCCCAACAAAATAAAATTTTACGTAAGCAGCGGTTTCGGAGGATTGCGCCCCTCCGCGTCGCAGGGTCTGCGGGGGCGGTAGTTACGCAACTACCTATTACATGTAGCAGTGATTAGGTACATAGGTTGCTGGTAATTAAGAACAAGAATTAAAATGTGTCTTGCATCTCCACTCAGGATAATTATTTTTAATTATTTGTTCAACACTTGTTTATCAATTAGATAACTTTTCGTATTCTTGTTTAGCGAGGGTCCCTTTAAGAGGATGTGTGAATGATACAGTACAGGCAAATGGGGATTTAATGAAACTTACGCTGAATAGAGTTTTATTTTCCAGAAAAGACATATCTGTGTGCAGCTCGGCAAATATTGTCTCACCTGCAAGCAGCGTAGATTACAATTTTCTAAATTCCCGCTACTACTTAAATGGATTGAATTAAAATTAAATAAATTTCCACTACTTAAATGAGTTGCAGTTTGACATCTGCAACAACTCAGTGAAGTAGCGCTAGTGTCAATACCTCAAGATCTTGCTTCTACTGTAAAGTATTATGAAGTGAGTTTAGGTAATCGTTGACTCCTTGAATATTTTTTTGCGCTGCCAAACTATTTTTATTTCTTTTCCCGTTTGTTAACCATCACATCGAATCGTTATCGGGTGCTACGAAAACAACAAAATATCAGAATTATTATGTTTCAATTCTGACTGATTATGACTTTTTCTATATTCTTTTTAAATAGTGTCGTTAGCGTCAAAAATATTATACTATATTTAATCGTTCAATTACTACAACAAATCCCAACCCCTAGGTCGAATTTTTCCAACTTATTCCCGATCTGTTATCGATCTTGTTCCTTAATATATTACACTCATTATACTTATCGTGTTTCATAATACATATATATAACACTGTGCAACAATTTTCAAGTCATCGCTTCCAGCCCGAGTGGCTACAACGTGAAATGAAAGTAGACCAACAGACTAACAAAACCCCCGCGGGGTTTGGCTATATTAGCTGGCATTATTTTTTTATGACCTCCTGAAGTTGGCATGTTTTATGCCAATTTTTCGACCTTTTGCGATGTGTAAGTCAATAAAATGGTTCAATGTATGAATGAAGCAAGTGGAATTAACTATTTTAAGCTTGAACAAATGAAAATGTCCTGATTTATTATCCTTTTAGTGGTTCAAAATTCCTTTTTTATACCATTTTTCGCACTATTTCAGTACATTTTTCGCATTTTGACCGAATTTTCGCAATGTGATTCGGATTTAATTTTGTTTTTAGTTAATTTAATGAAAAACAAAGGAAATATGCCGGCAGTACGACAGGATGGTTATAGTGGATTATATCGCTTAACAGAGTTACCACATATCCACTCTGCGGCTCTGTGCACCCGGCACCTCAACACCGAAAGGTATAAGGGGTTAAAGATTATGTATGTATGTACAAAAGGAAATGAATAAATCGAAATAATTTAAAGCCATCTCCAAAACATGATGCGACATACATTCATTGAACGAACTTTCATTGGACTGAACCAACGCGCACAATGAATGCATTCATTGAACGAACCAATTTTGACGTATGTGTCATTTAGTTTATTTGTTCTGTAAGACGAATATTCGTGATTTTGTGATTTGATTGTTCTGTTTACGTTTAATCACTCAAGTAAGTTACAAGAGTAATACCCGATGACACGTCCGGGCTCGCTGGTTTTGGCACTGGAATGTTTTCTGCGTGTGGTAATGGTATTTGACCACTTGGGACACTCAAATACACTTTATTCCTCATTTGTTTTCTGTTCATTCCGCCACCAGAATTCACACACGCAAACTTTTAATTCCTTTATGCATCCAATTCAAGAGATCACTGTAACATTTTTTGCAAACGACATTTGGTGTCCAAGTAACGTTGGAAATAACTGGTTGGTTGAAGTAGTTCTCGTATGCGAACTTAAATTATTCATTGAAAAAACCATGTTTTTTTGTTGTGGTGTGAAATGGCCACAAACGTAACAGAAATTGTTGCAAGCCATTTTAGCGTCACAAATATTCGTCTTACAAACGTCAACAGAACAAATAAACTAAATGACACGTATGTACATCAAAATTGATTCGTTTAATGAATGCTCATTGAGCGCGTTGGTTCAGTCCAATGAATGTATGTCACATCATGTTTTAGACATGGATTTAAATTATTTGGATTTATTTATTTCCTTGTTTGTTTTGTTTTTTCATTAAATTAACTAAAAACAAAATTAAATCCGAATTACATTGCGAAAATTGGGTCAAAATGCGAAAAATGCACTGAAAAGCACCAAAAATGGGCTAAAAAGGGCATTTTGAACCACCAAAAGGCTAATTAATCAGGAAATTTTCATTTTTTTCAAGCTTAAAATATTGAATTTCACTTACTTCATTCATATATTGATCCATTTTATTGCCTTACACATCGCAAAAGGTCGAGAAATTGGCATAAAAACATGCCAACTTCAGCAGGCCATAAAAAAGAAATGCGAGCTAATATAGCCAAACTCCGCGGGGGTTTTGTTAGTCTGTTGGTCTACTATCATATCGCGTTGTAGCCACTCGGGCTGGAATTTCTTGTTGCACTGTGTAATTAATAAACAGCCAAACAGCTCATCGGTTATTTTCAGTTGGCCCGTCCCTTCAACAACTTCCATTTCGACACTTGTTCCATTTTTAATTCGGTTTTTTTTTGTTTGTTTTATAAATTAAAACAAAACAGGATGTTGTTGTCAACTTGTTAAGGTATAATGTCAATGATATGTTACGTGAGTTAATATCAACAAAAGTAGCTTTTGAAAGGAAGTGTATGCACATGTTATTAAGCCTTACGTTATGACCAATAAATACCCATTTAGAATTGTAATTACGAGGAAACCACAGGAGACCGTTATAAGAATTATGCATGAATGTCTGCGACATCGTTTACATACTGCTTCCCGCACTTCCACACCTGATGTGTGAACGAAACTACTTTCAACAACTTTACAATTATAACTGCAGGATGTTCTTTGTCAAACGTCTGATTTGTGGATAGATACAATCTACTAATAATACATAAGAATATGTAGGTTCACAGTTTCAACGGCTACATTCGAATGAAAGTTTAAAATATAGTTGTGCGGCGACAATTTGAAATTTTAATCAATTATAGGTCAATGTTTGAAATGCAATTTTTCTTTAAAAGGAATACTAATTAGATTCTAACTCAGTTCTATAGCAACATCTACGTTTATGATGAAACCTATATTAATCTTATTTCAAACTTTCTTCCTTTCACAACATCAAAGAGGGGTCCGGTGCTGCAAGCAGAGCAACTACTAGTTTTTGTATAATCAAGAACATCTTAGTTTGTTCATGTTTTTAATTTTTAGTTTAGAACTCGACATGGAAGCAAAATTAGTTCAACTTATCTTGAGTTGGTTGGTGTTACATGAAGAGAAAACGACGATAAGCTTCTCTGCTTTTGATGTTGAGCTAGATTTGAAAAGCCTGTAATAAATACTAGTCAGACTAGTTAAATTATGAATAGAGTCTGGCAATTCTGAAAGATGTTTGTGTCGGCAAACATGTTCCTTTTCTTTGGTAATAGAAAAGCAGATAAATTTTATTCCTGAATGACATTGCAAGAACAATTATACCTTTGAACATAAAGAGAATATAAATATATAACCAGGATTGAACATACATACATAATCTATTCCCCTTTTACCGCATTTTGCAGTGTCGGGGTTCCACACAAACTCTTATGGGAGTGCAACGGAGGTAATGCAGCTATTGTAGCAAGTACATTAAGCTCCCGCATACTTTACCACTCGTACAACTTTCATACCTTATCCTAAGGAGCTCAAACACGACTGTACTAAATTTTTAAAATTCAGTCGCAACCGAGGTGTGAACCCCTGTCCCTCTGAACGAGAGGTAGGATCTCTACCACTCGACCATGGAGGACCTGAGCCTGAGGATTGAACATTATTATTTCTAATATTTTTCAATACCAATTACGGATTGGTTAGTTTCGAAAAACACGACTTAATTAAGATCAAAAGTTCGGGAGAACGGTATTTACGTTTGACCATTTTCCATTCAACATTAAAACTTTATAATACACTTTTAACAATACCTTACGTTCACAACACTTTCCATGTAATGTGCATACTGTTTCATTTAACAACTTTACATGGTGTTTTTCTTTGTAAGCTAATCGAAGTACATGTTTCCACTAAGAATACCAGTATCAGTCAGTATCTTCAGTCATCTTTGCTGTTTTAAATCTGGACAATTATGTAATAATACATAATTCTCCTTTCACTGCAATTGCAATGACGGGATTCTATACAAACGCTTATAGGAGTCCAACGGAGATAATGGAGTTAATGTAACAAGTATTTACATTAAGCTCCCCATACATTATCACTCATACAACTTTCATACCTTATCCTAATGAGCTCAAATACGTTTGTACTAATTTTAAAATCAGTTGCAACCGAGATTTGAACCCACGCCCATCTGATCGGAAGCAGAATCTCTACCACTTTATTACGCAGGGCCTCAGTATGTAATAAGAGTAGCCTTTATTCAATTCAATGCAAAGTTTTATTACTATTCAATCCATCCTATTTCATGAGGTTTTATACTCTTGTCTATAGCAGTCTATACCTATCAGCTTAGAATTGGTGCTATTGTCCATTTTACTGGCAACTATGTATGTTAAGGTGTTCAAGGAAGTCGTAGAAACATTTTCAAACGTTTTTGTGGTTGTAATTGGAGCCATGTCATTCACCATTTAGGGGCAGTTAGTTTCTGGTTTGGTTTTCATTCGGTTTCAGGCAATAGCATTTCTCCGAGTTTTTCTGAAGCTTCATAGATAATGAAGACCAAACCTCGTATGAATTTATTGGTAAATAGAGTTGTTGCAGCTAAGCTGTTGAAGGTGAAAATTGTGAAATGAATTGCGAAAATGAAAAGTACTTACTTCATTATGAATAAAAAAAGTAGAATGGAATGAAGGAAGTAATGAAAAAACAGATGGCATTGTGGTGAACATTGTAATAGTAGAGTCACTACATCTAGTCACCTAGGTCCTGCTGGGCGATCAGAGTACCGCAAAACGCCGCCATATTGCGGCAGCGAAGGGTAATTTTTAATAATGGACAAATTAAAACCACGTTTTATGTATTTGACATATTAGAGGTTTGATCTTTCAAAATAAGAAAAACATTTTATAGTAAACGTGGATTTGATTAAATGCAATCAGATAAAAATAATGAACAATTTCGTGCTTCTTTTGCCTCAATATGGCTACGTTTTGCGGTACTCTGATCGGCCAGCGCGACCTAGGTGACTAGATGTAGTGACTGTACATTGTAAAACCGGCCTGGTATCAATATAAAATAATCCAGCGAGACTTACACCGCGGTAACTATCAACACAGATATCTTTAAGTTTTTTATTTCTTAGCTATGATGTTATGTTATAGCACGAGAACATTCTTAAAATCTAGCGCATCACTTTAATACCAAAAAAAGTAGGTTAATTTGCGAGGATGGATCAAATGTAAACGGGAATTTATTTTTTTAATTTTATTGGTGTGAGATAAAAATATAATGCTGTTACTGTAGAATGAATGGCGGCGTGTCTAAAATACTGTCCTCCTAATGCCTCTTTCAGGGGCCCAAACATGTAGAAATTACAGGGAGAGAGATTTTGGCTGTCAGGAGGATGTTCAAGTGCATCCCAGCCCCAACCCATTTCCTCCAATTTTTGTCGAGTTTGGTTCGCCGTATGTGGGTTGTCATGGAGCAAAATTACGCTTTTTTATGGGTTGGCGTTTACTTTTGCTCATTTTGAATAATCCACTTAAGGTCGCATCGCCCTACTATAACTCTTAGGGGCCCTAGAGCGGAATTCCCATTTATATTTGATCCACTCTCACTTTCATATAATGGCAATGGAATCCTTTTTATATCTTAACTGACAACTAGCAACCTGGATACGCTACCCCCTATACATTCAATAAGTTATCTTAGTACATTAGAGCTTCCTGCATAACCATACCGTATTTCTCAACAAGTCAAACTTTAGTCTGCAAATTAAAGCACACAAATCGGTAACAGTACACACTTTTTATGGTAGCACATGTTGGATGTGTACACGAATTCGTATTAATCCACAACTGTTATACTACAACTACTTTGTACTTTACTATGTACTTTAGGATTTAACCAGTAAACAGCTTCTGGATAAAATATCAGCAGACCTTTGACCTTGCTTTATTACTTGCTACTTGAGCTCGTTAAAAATTGCAATTATATCAAAGTTACGCAAAGAAGACATGCATCAAACTGTAATCTGAGCCCATATATTATATGGAGCTGAAATGAATGAATGACCCTCAAAAAACGATAAAAGTAAAATAAAATAATGTACTTGGGATTCCATGACAGAAATTAAAAGAAAACGTCTGAGGCTAAGATATCCAGGGCATGTGTCAAGTACTGATGTTGGAAGAAATTAAGAAACAGAAGAGGATGGCACTTTCCATAAAAAGATGATTGAGTGCCGGCGAGATGAACTTGTGGCAATTACGAATTAAAAGTTACAAACGAAAGGTTTGGAGCACGCAATAGTAGATTGTAAAGTGATCGTCAAGGATGTATCTCATGGATCTAGCTGTTGCATTGTTTTACGTTGGGCTTTTTAATGAGCTAGGTTAGTTGTTCCTAGATTTTTTATTGCCATGGTTGTTGTAGTAGTTTACGAGATAAACTGTAATAGATATAAGTGATACATAGTAGTTAAACATTGATGAATTTTTTAATAATAAAACGTTCTATTTCAGCAGACGATATCATGACGTAGTAAAATTGTTCCGTTCGAAAAGATACATAGGATATAAAATACTTAAACAAGAAAGCGACACTCCTAAGTAATGGTCAATAATATTGTATCTAGTAAAAACATCATATGGAGCAAAAGAAATACTAATTTTCATAGATATTGAATTGAACAAGAAGACCAGTAGGTCAAATTCAGAAAGATGCAATTACTCGTTGTTAATTTTTAAACTTGTTTAAACATCAGGTATATTGTATGTAATTTTAAAACCGTACAATAAACTAGCACTTGCACTAAAACAAGGATTTCAAATTTCTCCACTTCATTCCACAGATGTCTATAACAGGTCTTGCAGAGACTTCTTTTACAATTAGATGACAAATCCATATTTGTATTTTAAGATTAATTAATATTTAAAACTTGTAATGCCATAAAATTAAAATGAACCAACCATTAAGAACAACCATTTCCTTAAACGATTAACAGTGTCTCTAAAGACAAGATGATTGATATATTCTAGGTGATTGAAATGCATCCCGATTACAGTAATTTTTACAAGTTTTCTTTTTCCATTGAAATTTAAATATTCAACTTTCACTTCAGAAAAGAAGTAGAAGTAAAGTATTTGATAAAATGTCTTCGGGAGTTCTACATCAAAATAAATTTATTCCGTCTAAGGAGCTATCGGCATCGGAATGCTAATACGATTGGGAAACTTTTAACCGGTAAAATGAAGTTTTCTCGTTACAAGTTACGAAGAAGTTGTTTGCCGTGTTTTCTCGTAAATTTGTTTGGTGGAGTTTTGGCGAACGCTCAAGCATCGCGGCGCGTTCGCTTTTAGAGGTTATTTTACTTAGGAAAATGATTAACTTACGAATATCTCTGGCGAGGGATATTTATTATGTGAATAAACTTATTTATAACCAATTATGGTATAGCATTCAAGTATACGTCGTGACCTAAATTGAAATGTAAAATTGGCGCTTTGATCTCCCTTCTTGTTCTTCAATTAAATATAAATTAGTTCGTTGAGCAGGCGCTTGTCTACTTGTTATGTATGTGTAAGTGTTTATTTAAAGACGTTTCTTGAAACACTTTTTATGTTCGTGTTTCTGATTCTGCTGATGTTATTTCATGAAGATGATTATAATGTCAATGTCAATATAGAAATGTAGCGAAAAACATTTTTACTTTGTTGTTGTTAGACGCTTTAAAGTTAACAAGAACATAACAGCAATTATAAATCTGTCACCGCAATTAAATGTGCTAATTTTGTAGAAGACCTTTAAAGACGATTTTCCTGTGAAAAGCAACGTGAATGCAACAGAAGCTTTACTCATACTCATACTCATGGGTTCTTTCCAAGGGTCTTTCCTTCAGGTCTTTGGGAAGATAATTCCAAAAACGTCTTTATCTCTCCCAACATCACCTTTGGAAATTTAAGCTTGTCTCTCACTCAATTTCGTTACTAAAGTCATTATTTTGATTATTTTTAGTCTGAGGATCAAACACAAATCGAGATCTGAAGATAATTATTTTTTAAAGTAAGACTGATAATTAAATTGTAACCCTTACCCTTAATGCGCCTTATCAAAATAAATTATATTTTACACCTCTAAATAAAAAAGGCGCTATCTTGTATTTAAATAATTAAAGTTGAGCTGTACTCATTTGTGAGTAAAAAAACTTTTTACCCACTGTAGAATGGCGATTGGCTCCTATTGTAGATAGCAACCAATCATCAGCTTACGTTGCATAATATTATTCAGTAATCCAGTCATCGGGTTAGAGTATCAAGTTTATTACCGTCAAAATGGCACACGTGGGTTAAGGATATTATCCACTCAGAAAAATTAACCCAAGTTCTAAGTTAATTTTTCGTTGTGGACAATATGTAACTTAACTCACTTGTACCATAAATAACTACTGTAACGTTCTTTTATAAATAATATTAAAGGTACTGTTTTAATCGTCTATTATTAAGAGAAAAGATTTAAACTCACACTACTCAAGTAGCACAAAATATTGGTGCAATATTGGCTAGAAATTGCGGCAATAAGGGTACAATGTTCCTAACAACTATTGACCCAATATAGAAATATGAACATTCTGCTTTATTGGTACGATATTGATTTTAAATATTCCTCAATAATATTCTACTCTATTGGTCCAATATGGGTTTTAAACATTGCTCAATAATAGTATCCTGTATTGGTACAATATTAATTTTAAATATTTCTCAATTATAATCTGCATTATTGGTGCAATGCCGTTTAAATATTGCTCAATAATATTCTACTTTATTGGTCCAATATGGTCTTTAGACATTGCTCAATAATAGTATGCTATGTTGGCGAAATGTTGATTGTAAATATTGCTTTATAATGTTGTCACTGTATCAGAAAACATTGGGTGAACGGGAGACCACACGACGTTCACCCCTAGAACTGGCTGCCTTCTACCCTATCCCTATCAAGGGCAATGGACGAAGCTGTCAGATAAAGTGTGTGGTAGAGAAATTCGTGAGAATTCTCGACGGTTACTCATACCGATCAGGGGGAGTCCTGGTAGATGAGACCGGTGTGGGCGGATTCGAATCTCGCCTAAGAGAGGAGGTCATTTATGGTCACCAAGGAACCCGCTGCTTGGCCGAGGGCAATCATGGTCACCAAGGAACCCGCTGCATGACCTAGGTCATGTAAGGTCACCAAAGGAACCCGCTGTTGCCCGAGGCCATTTATGGTCACCAAAGGAACCCGCTGTTTGACGGAATCTCTAGTGCGGTAACTAGAAGTGAGGTTCATCCCATGTGCTGGGAAACTGCAAGCCGCCAGGTAAATGTGCTTAGGAGCTGTCCTGGCCACCCTTTGATCCGGACTGTAGCTGGGTACGGTGATTGGGAGAAGCTCCGAAAGCCATTACACTTAAGGATAGTTGAAGCGAATATATAGCCTCTCACTATTAAGACAACTTCACCAATATCGGGTACGCACCGGGAGTCTATAACGTGTAGACTTTAAAGAAGCTCTGTCGAGGGCCCACCAAGCCTAAAATTGGTAGATCGGGGTGGCAAAACCGCTTAAAAACCAAGTCCTGCCACAATTGAGGTTGGATTCGATCGGGCAGTGGTTCCACTTTGCAAGAGGGCATAGCTGGGGAATAGTCCTATGCTGGACGAGGTACTCCGGTGCCGGCGGGTGAGCAGCGTGTTAAGTCAACTGCTCGGTCACTAGTGAACGCTTAGCTAGTAGAGGGTGGATAAGCAACCTCGCTCCTACCAGTGAGTTAATCTGGGAGCAATTGCACGATTGCCGGTTGTGCAACTTGCGCGCTGATTGGGCGTATCCCAATCACTTCCTCATGGAAGGAACGTGGGGATATGTTAACACGGGTACCCCACGTAAAACAATCTTGGATCTATGTATCAGAAAACAAGAGAAATAAAGGTAATATAAATAAAAAACGAGGAGTTAATTGCATCATATTTATTATTAATACAAAAATTAAAAACTACATACATAAATACAACAGTTTATTCGAAAGAATCAAATGTTCATTTTTAAAAATACATAGATAATAAAAGAAACGACGGAAACTTATTTAAATGAAATTATAAACAAAATAAAATATCTAACCTGAAAGAACAGGAATCTTACAATAATCTAGAACTTATAATAAGAAGAAACATCTAATAAAAGTAAGGATGGCTATTCACACCAAAACTGGTTGACTGGCCCGTTCCTGTCATAAAAGATAAACAGCATGAGAAACGTCTCAATAACTAGGGTATTGACCGATGCATGCAGTAACTACCCTTTTATGACTGTGCGTAAACTTACCTACAATACATGCATACAATAATGGTATTACACAAAATAACGGCATTGGTCCTGGCCTCCTGGTTCAACACTGACAAATGTTCGCAGCAGCCAATGTTCAATCATCACAGAAAATGAATAAATTGAATGAAATAATCACGTGAATTATCATCACACACATGTTAACACTTTCGCGAATTTATTTATTAAACAAAATAATGAAGTCGTACACACAGACACTCATTTATGTTGAACTTTTTGCGTTGCATCCTAAAACATACTGTGAATTCTCGTGGCTTGACCTGTGAACATCCACCCGGAACGGACTTCTTAGAAATGCAGCTTTCTCCGATTAGGGGTAGGTAGCGGAACGAATTGTCCATATTAGTTAACTACAAATATGTATCTTTTAACACTCATACAAAATTTTCTACCTAGTAAAGCAGTAAAAAGAAAAAAAAATAACTAAAACTAACTCTAAAATCTTTTTAAAATTTTTGACCTCTCTTCTCTAAGCGATCACTTTAGTTATTCTTTGTTTAAAATTTCATGATTCCTTATAATCATTATTGCAATTTTCAATTGACATAAATTTTCAATAACATTCAAATCCGGACTTTGAAGTTTGAGGTAGTTATTGAAATGAGTTTCAATAACTTTTGGATATTTACGAACTAACTTTGATTTTTTCGGCTTTGTGTTTGGGGTTATTGTCCTCGATATAGTCTAAATCGTTTACTGAGAAAACTAGACTTAAATAAATATGAAAAAATGTTATAAATATAAATAGATATTATAAAACAATATTGTTAGAGTATTTACTATAAATATGTATGCGATGTTGTATTTAAATAATCGTTTAATATTGCTATACGATATTTAAAAGAAAAATGTTACATTTATTCTGCCAGTAATGTGTCAATATTGGTTCAATAATTTAAAAATAAATGCTATAAAACAATATTGTTAAAATATTTATTGTAAACATTTATGGGATATTGCATTTAAATGATCCTGCAATATTGGTTTTTTATAGTAAAGCGCCATATTGCATTTACATATTCCGCCAATATTATTACAATATTGTTAAAACATATTCTCAAAACCCAATATTGGTTAAATCTTGCTAATATTGCCCCAATTATGCAATATAGGCTCAATATTGCCCCAATCATTTTCCAAGATTTTGTGCTACTTGGGTAATTACAAACACAATTTTAAACTATTAACAGACTTAACTACATTAATT
This sequence comes from Agrypnus murinus, assembly GCA_929113105.1. NCBI lineage: Eukaryota > Metazoa > Arthropoda > Insecta > Coleoptera > Elateridae > Agrypnus > Agrypnus murinus. The sequence continues at coordinate 170,347,669 of OV816024.1, read as the reverse complement.
ACAGATTATTTATTACTACAAGATTTATATTACACTATTTTATATGTATAATAATAATAATAATAATAACTACTACAACCCATAACCTAATCCAAGGCCCCAGAAGCTATAAGCTTGTGCGGGAGGGAGGGGGCGATTATTATTATTATGTAGGCCCAAATGTGCGGTTGCAGCCGACTTACAGATGGAACAGCGCAAATCCCACATTTGTGTCACAGCTAAGGAAAACTGCAGAAAACCTTAACCAGATCTGCCGGCGCCGGGAGTCGATCGCGGGCCGCTTGGGTGAAAGTCCGGCACGCCAGGCATTACACTACCAAGGCTGTTCTGTAGCTGTATATACACACATTTATTTTCTACTACCACACGATGCGCGTATTTAATTAACTCGTTGTCGACTAATCCCGTCCTTGCGCGGTAGTGTTTTATATATCCCGTATAAACATTCCACGACGTACTGGAGTAATCCGCCGCGAGTTCTGGATTACTGTAGAAGGCTGTCGATGGGGCGAGAACTGAGCTCTCGCGTGGTTTCCCCGTTCATTACACTATTATTTATTCAACACCTCCTAATCATGATGATTTTGCATAAGCAATGTGATATATTATTCATTACTGAGAGAATATTCAAAGTCACTACTTAGAGAATTCTCGTCCATAAATTCTATGACCTCCCCAATGCACTTATAATGCCTTTTAACAAATACAAAAATTAATGTGTCAAATGTATTGTCAAATTGACAAGATTATTATTATTCAAATAAAAACTCACTGAAAAGAAGTGTTTGATAACATTTTGTATTGCACACGTATGTAATTGCACATTAGTCACTTAATCAACCACTCGACCTGACGGACTCGTGGCAAAACCTTTTTTACTTGACTAAAGTGCATTATTACCCACTTGTACAATAAATAACCATTATTTCACATTCTTACTTTCTCTATATATCATCTACTTTCGATAGAAATTATACCATTACGATATTTTTTAAATTGTGTTAATGCATTTTCCAATGCGTCTATTCTCAAAGATTTGACTTGTCTCTAACACAACTCTTAATTTGTTACGTTATCACCGATTTCAAGCTTCAACAGCAATTGTTCTCTAAGCTTTCTGAACCTCCATTTCGCCTACATGCAGGTGCAAGAACGTTTTTAAGTTCAGAAGGATCAGTTGCACTTAGCAAACAAGTAATATCTGCTAAGTTACTCAATTAAGCCGCTGTTTTAATGGCTCATGATCCGTCGCACTTTCTGGTTTTTTCGTCCTGCTTTTTGCACAGAAGGTTACTGCTATTAGTGTACCATCTATTATATCGTTGAGACCAGAGAATATTTGGAAGTTGGATACAAACTTTAAGCAAGTGAGCTACACTGATTTCATTCATTTTAACCTCTTTTGAGGTTTTCTCATACAGAACTTACTTCAACTTCAACGGTTCAACAAAAAAACTAGTAGTATGGCGTTCAGTGCATTCCGGATTGTCTATAGTCATTTCCAGCCGGGTTAAGGCTATAGCTTAGACAAGAAAGACAAATGTATAAAACATTTAAGTTTGAGAGGTTCAATGTGAAAGCTCATTATGACATTTTTTTGTATTATGGCACTTGCCATAGATAGGACATTGTATCTAAGGTTGCCAATTTTTGTACGGTACAGAATGTGCATCATAAAACTGCTCACTTTGGCGGTTAATAACGAAAGACACTCGTTACGGTTACTTAGATCTCTGGTAACGGTAAATCGGATTGTATGAAGTTCTCTTATTACATTTTCCTTATAGGTACTCGTAATTTCTTCGATCAAATAATTGGTAATTAAATGTTGGCTATCGTAATACCACATTATGAACGTCTAGACAAAAAAAAGGAATATTTGAAACCGACTTTGATCGATTTGCGCCTCAAAAATTGGTATTTATTCCCTGCACTCACTCACTTACCATCGGCTCACTTAAGATTTAAAAAAATTGAATCATCCTGAATATTTTTACATCATGTGATTTCTAAGTGAATGTTGGTTGTAACAGTGCTAATATGGGTAGGTACCTAGAATTTAAGGCCATCCCAAGCATACAACCTTAAAGAAACAAATTTCCCTCTATTGATGTAATCCCAAACGGATTTATTCAATGTGAATATGCGATATTGAAGATATAGGGTAAGAGGGAAGAATTGAGTGGGTGGGGAAATTGAATGCAAACTGTAAATATTTTGTTTTATTTTTTAATTATTGCAAGTTTTCATATTTTAATTTTAGCCTCTAAAATCATCAGTCATGCCAAGAATATGAGAAAATAAGTTTTTCATAATATAGATGCATCTTAACTCCCAAAAAGTGCAATTGTTATCATACCAATGAAGCAAGCAGAAACTTCAAAATTTCAAAGTTTCGATTATTTAAATGAGTTTTTTTTTAATTTTCAGTTGCTACAAAAGTCTAGAAAATATTATAGTATTTTCTATCTCTTAGATGTTTTGATATAAAAAAAATAAACTGTACCTTTCAACTTTCCAACGTATTTAATTGACATGAAGGCCCAATTTCCCCATTTGTTTCTGCGTAAATCAGGTATTTAAGACGAAGCATACCGCCCAATTCCCTTATAGAAGAATTGGGTGGAAATTTTTTGAATTTTATTTCAAAGTCACAAGTGCACTTAGTGACGTTGAAGAATGTGACGCAGTGGACCTAGTTGTGACGTAGTCGAACCGAACCAGTAAATTAAATGTCCAAAATAAAAACATTCCTATAATACATCATTTGAACTACTAATGAATAAGCATAATACAGTATTAGAAAAGAAGCTTATACCACTGTACAATTTATTTTACGAATTATTAATATAATGTGACATAGTGGACTTTTCGATGGCCAACTACGATGCCAAAAATAATAAAAATTTCATACTTTTAGTATTGAGCTTAGCTGATTATATGAACAATAAGTTGCATTAATATTGTTTTAAATATATGTAGTATGTTTTTTGAGTTAATTGGAGAAATTCACTATTATTTTTGCAATAGCTCTAAAATAGTTTATTGACTCACTTATTACAGTTAACATATAATAAGTTCTCGAAAAGGAATTAAATTTCACATTTTACAACCTACGCCATTGCATCCATTATCTTATTTATGGGCAATTGCCAAATATGTTGATTGAAGTTTTTGCTTGATTTCAAATTGTGTCATCTACTGCAATATGTAGAAAAATAAAAAGCAATGAAGAAGCAAAGAATACGCTTCCGTAAAATGTCAGTTTCTCAAAACAATAAAACTTCAAACTTTTATTATACGTTTCAGACAATAAATTTTATAAGAATGTGATTATGCAAATATTTACAGAAAATCACATCATAATATTTAAAAGAATTCATGTTCTAATTTTCATGAGGGCATTGTTTAAACTATGTGAAAAGTAACCATTAATTAAAGAACAAAAAAAAACTATCAAACACATAACTACATATATAGTCTGAAGTTTCGATTCCTAGAAAGCTGCTCAACATGTATTACTAAAGTAAGGTCATGCCCACGTCGATGTGATGGTTTATATGTGCATAATGCGATATTGATTAATACCTCCAGCTGCTGCAGCGCCCACATTGTTTATGTATTTAAAAAAACCGGTTCCCTTTACAATTAAACGAACTCGCAGTAAAAAAGACTAATTATGTGTTACCTTTAAAGTAAATAGCAGGTTTTAATGTTGTCTAAAAGATGCTGGAAATTTTATATAAATGTATGACATATTTTATCTTTTCACAACCGGTAATCGAGTTTATTAGATTCCGTTTTCACTTTGTTCATCAAGTCTGTAGTATTGTTAAAAACCAGTTGGTTGCGCGTTTTCTTTTTTATAAGTAAATTTTACAGTATTTCAGACAATGAATTATGAATATGCATTGTTTTAAATTGACTTCCTATTTGGTAAAAATCACATTTTACAGCTCCTTTAGTATACCAAAGTTATTAAAAAAATATTTATACAGTGTGTTTCAGTTTACAGCTTGTCACCCCTGTTTGGTTATTTATAGTCCAATCAATTCTAAATTTTTATGAGGTATAGAACCTTTAAAATAAATTTGTGTGTAATTAAAAACGGGAATTTATTCTGGACCACTTCTAGAAGTTAACTAAGAGAGTACATATTCATTTAAGTGCCGTGGTAAGTTGTGTAAGTATTTTACATATTAAACAAAATGACTAAAATTATTGGTTGTTGAAAATCGAGTCCCGGTACCGCCAGGTCTGATCAAGGTTTTCTGCAGTTTTCCTTAACTGTAACATAAATGTGGGATTTGTGCTATATCATCTGTAAGTCGGCTACTACAGCCGCACGATAGGCCTACGTAATAGTAATCTGCCCTCTCTCCCGCACAAGATTAATAGCTTCTGGGGCTTGATTCGCCAGGTAATGGGTAATGGGTAGTGGTAATAATAATAATTATTATTATTTAAGAGTAAACAAAATTTTGTTGTCAATTTCCATGGCACCCTTTTAAACCAAAATAGATTTTTTTAATTCAAAACGATTATTATTTAATACTTTTTAATCAAAATTTGGTTTTATGATTTATTATTATAATTCAGGTGGTACGGAACAAATTTACAATTAAACAAGGCCTACTATGTTTCTTCAAGTATGTGCATTTATCTTTGATCGTGGTAGCTGGTGCATTATGCGTGAAGCGTCCCTAAGGTCGGTTAGCCGGATGTATGCCCGGGGCTTCAAGAGCTAGTGGGCCCCCGCACCGAGCTACCTTATTTTAATCAACAATGCAATATATATCTTACGCATTAATAAAATAGACTGAGAGATCGGCATTTGATGCAAATTGTGTATGCGTTATCTTATAACGCACCGCTACTGCTTAGTAGTGTTTACACGTTGCACCGCCACACACTGGCAACCTCTCATATAAGTAAGTGTTCAAAATAGGATTTCTTATTTGTAGGCCTTTAAAAAACCTAATGCAGGTATGTAGACAAGTATTTGGCACATTCATATGGTAAGTATTGAATCGTTGACAGTTGCCATTGCGAAGATATGAAAGGTTTTTGGCAGTTTTATTTTCTTTCTTGAAAATACTCGGAGTTTCTTCGTGTTATTTCTTAAATTCTATGTCGGATTATTATAAATAACACTATGTCTCGTTTAGTGCAAGGTATGTAGATAATATTATTACTTTGAACAAGCTGTTTTAAACGGTTACTTTTGTTTTTGAAGGCCAAAAACTAAATTGGGTCTATTTATTGGGTCGGTTTCACTAGTGTTAACTTTGAATGAGATTTTTGAGAGTTTTGTCATGGAAAACTGTTCAGTTTCATTAACAACAAAAGCACGTAAATTACAGTGATACTAAGATGGCAACGACTTTTTTGCACCAATTAAAAAATATCTCATTTATAGTTAACTGTAATGCAATAATAAACCCAATTTAGGTTTTCGTCTTTAAAACAAAAGTAATCGTTTAAAACCGTTTGTTCAAAGTAATAATGTTATCTACATACATTGCTCCATTTATAACAATTGTGTTATTTATAACAATCGAACACTGAATTTAAGAAATAACACAAAGAAACCGCGAATATTTTCAGGAGAGAAAATAAAACTGCAAAAAATTGAGTGAATAGAGTAACTTGTAACCTTAATATCTTCGCGATAAAAACTGTCAACGGCTCAATATTTAGTATATGAATGTGTCAAATACTTGTTTATATGTCTGCATTATGTTTTTTCAAATGCATACAAATTGGAAATTCTATCTGAGCACTTACTTGTATGAGAGGTCCCCAGTGTGTTGTTCGAGACCATTTTGTATACAGGGAGTAACTAACATAACTAGAAACCTCGTATTGGGGGTGGGGGAGCTGTAATAATTTAGAATATATTTTCCTTATTAACATGTGGTGACTTCCTGCTAGTTTTCGAAAAAATCGCATTTTAAATTTTAAGTACCCTCATTGTACTCACATTACATTAAAAATAATAACAAGCAAAAACATTGTTTAAACTTTAAAATTAAAATTTGTTTTTTATTTCGTATTTTTAATGTATTGTGGGTACTATGGGAGTACTTAAAATTTAAAATGCGGTTTTTTCGAAAACTAGCAGAAAACGACCACATGTTGATGAGGAAAATATGTTCTAAATCTTCTATTATAGCTACTCCTCATTACAAGATTTCTAATTTTATTAGTTACACCCTGTATATTTATTTGTCTACTTTTTTATTTATTGGGGGCCCCGCTCCATATTTGTGCCCGGAGCTTTAAAATCCAAAGGACTTGCTTGACTTTAATTTTTAAATGTAAAAAGACTTTGATTTTCGACGCGTAAGCGATTGATCATACGAAAAATGTTATTATTAAGGTTTTTTTGTTGTGCTATTGTGCTTTTTGAGGTGCATATTCTGACATAATTAAACTAATATTATTAACACGGAAAAATGATAAAGTCTACAACTTTATTATTTTTTTCTGAAAAAGTGGTACGTCGTAGAACAAAGTTGTATCATACTTTTTTGTTCCTTTTGATGTCTTATTCTATCACCCCTTAAAATTAATGCATAGTAACTGTTCCACCTTGTATAATTAATATCAATACCAAGATGCGTTGAAAATACTTTTGCAAAAAAAGGTAGCAGGTATTCGTTTAACACTGACGATTCAATAAAATCAAATGTAATTATATCGAGCTCAAATTTTAAGTAAAGTTTTTCTAATAAGTTTTATCTGTAGATGCTTAAACAACTAGAACTTATTATTATAGAATCACGAGATTAGGCATTATATAGAAAACAAATATGCGGTCAGTTAACTGCAAATTTGTATTAATAGTAACGATAAACAATATGTAGATGTTTACATGAACTATTTACAGTAGTTAACTTCCACGTACACAAGTATACACATAAAAACTCTGCCCAACGATTCATGTTTCCTGATCATTTTAGTAGTTAGCAGTTAGCTTAATTGTATAGCAGTTGTCAGAAACCGCACAGCTATTTGCAAATACTGATTGAAAACTGAAAAAGTGTGTTAAAAGAACCGAAAATAACATAACAAATCTCTAGCAATCAAGCTGAGTAGTTAGCAACGTATGATCTTGAATGACCTTGATGTGTAGACGATTCCCCTAAATGTCTGAGCTTAGTTTAATGCAAATAAAGAATTGAATCTGAAGATAAATAAGAATAAAAGATATATTAGTATGTATGTATTCCAAATTACTGACTAATCATCGGAAAATGTTTCAGATCCGCTAAAGTTGCGTGTTTCTTATTACACACAACTAATTTATCTGTATACTAAAATCATACTGCTCCTAAAAATATAATACTCACAATTCGCTGTCCAATGCTAATGTACTTTTCTTTTCTACATGGTTACTCGAGAATGGTAAATAATTAATTAATTTGAATTTCATTCAGAAATCTAGCATTTCATAGTATGATATTATTATTATTCCTTTTCTGCCACCGGCTGCTAATGAATTAATGATGATTTTTTTCATAAACATCAATACTGATTTATTATGTGTATATTAAATTCCAAAACTTTTTTAATGACAACAGAGAAAAACTCCGAAATTGTATTTCATTATCATTATTTATTTATTTACAGAAAATGTTTACTATGCTTTGTTTTTTTCTTGCTCGAAATAAATTAATTTTGTTTACATTTAATTAAATAACGTGTATAACATACATGGTCATGGTATACAAGATTCTCTTGTTTATTCTTATGCAGAGAAAAAAAACTATTATTTAATAATTAAACAATGGATACACGTTTTATAGAATGCGTTTCATTAGTTGCATTTCACATACGTAGGATGCATAATAATAGTGTATTAGGTGCTTATATCGTGGGAATTCAAGGACAAGCGCTTTTTGCATTGATGTATGAAATAAAGTGCACATTTTAACATTAAAAATCTAGAACGGAAACAAATTAATAGCTTGCATAGTTTTTATTTAGAGAAATCTATTTGAGTAATGTAATCGTGAGTCATCGATTATTAACTTTCAAAATTTTACCATTAAATTTTTGTATTATTTACTAAATTAATTAATTTGCGAATTAATTCGCCAATTTTATGTAAATGGAAGAATTTATTACGAGTTACAACTTTTCACTTATGTTTTACCAGTTTAATTAAATGAATGGAGGTCAATCAATTAAGTAGCTACTAACACTGCTTCGAATCGACTGTCTTTTCTTGGAATTCAGGATTTTCTTGAATTTAAATAGTTGCTGTCACATAAAAGGTTTATCAATCTTCACAAATCGTAATATCGTATATATTCTGTAACGGCTGCACATGATTAGTAGATCAATCTACTCAGTTGATTAGTTCCTATTATGTACTTAAGTATTTATAAGTCAGTTCTGAAATTATATAAAATCTTGGCAACGTTACGTGTCGAATATTAGAATTTTCATCCCTGCAGATCTCTAATGTCTGCTCTGATTGCTTTATATGAAGAAGTAATGATCTTGGAAGGAATTGCGATGCCGTCAAACAGCTCTTCAAAACTAAGTCAAGGCGCTTCGAGGGTGTTTCGATTATGTTGATAGGTAATATTTCACGCTTAATAGCGCGAAATAGATAAAGATCGTTATCTAGCATATATTAGATCTGCAATTTCGGAACTATTACCTTAATTGATAACAGACAGACATTCAGTTAACCATTTGGTTAACATTTATTGAGGTATACTACTATTGAGGTTTCTGGTAGAATTGGATGTAGTACTAGTACACGTGTAGTGTACCCAGCTTTCCCTTTTTGTACGAGCTTCCGAATTCAGAAGAATTCAAACCCAAGTACAAACAGTACACTTTGTCAAAATCCTATATTAGCTATATTGAATACTAATATTACCTAATTAGATACATTCTCTTACGATTGGTAGATCTATGCTCTGACAGTAGCTGGTCAGACGAGATTATCAGGATGCGATCAGAACCCAAATCATTTTTGTATCACAAGTATTTTTAATTGTTTGTTTTACCATACTACCTTGATACCGTTTTAAAAGATAAATTTTTAACAAGGACATCAAACGCGGCAGGTATATATAGGGCATCGATAAGACAAACAAAAAATCCCTATAATATTTTTTTCTCAGAATGGTAGTTTTCGGAAAAAATGCAAATAAAGACGGGTATAATGTCTTTAGCACATACAGTAGTATTTGTTATTTTCTTTAACAAGATGTTGTATGGTTTGTTATGTTTACATTGCTGATTCTGCAACATGATCATTTTATAATACAATTTTATGAGGTCAGTCATTTAAATGATAATTCCGCGAACGCAGATAATTAAGAAAGGATATTGGTGTAGGTCAAGTCATTGTAAACGATGATGATTCGCAAAATCGGGGAATCCCTCCATTGCATCACGGATATTATAACCTAATAAACAAGTAAATGGCGAATCTGGGTCAACGCGTGATCAAGACTTGTTTAAACAGATAAAATGAGATCAGATTTCAAGCAACACTGATATTATCTAAGCTGTTAAAAATGTCAGCGACGTACGATATTACTAAATATGGATAGGGGCAAAGATATTCATTTTCATTTTACTTCTCTTCTTAAAATTAACTAAATTAATGTTATTGTAATTAAATTACATTTTTAAATTTTGCCCTTTTACCCTGGTAATTTTTGTGACCTAGATTTTTTATTTTCTTGTTTAGGTTAGCATCATTAATTAACATTAATTAGTAAATTCCGTAGACGATTGGAATTCGACGTGGAAAACTCTTACCCAATTTTTTACTATTGAAAGTTGAGACTAGATGTAACCAATTTTACAGTAAAAAGATATGCGAGGTCACGGTTAAATAAAATTAAAATCCTGTTGTAGACAAACGTCTTGTAAAAATTAAAAGCTTAATGCACATTTTTGTATATTTACCTTTTGTATTACAATTAGTCATCATTTAAAACGTGCATTTTAGTAAAGCAAAACCACTATGTCAACGAAGCGAAGCAATTTAATTTGCAATGTAACACAATTGGGCGCTTGAAAATGGTGGGTTTGGACTAGAAAAATACACAGTAATATGTGATCTCATCATGTTTGTCTGGCTTTAAAATTTCAAACCTTGCACTTACTTACATATATACAATTAATTTTATTTTTTATTAATATGTAATATCAATATCACCATGAGCGCGTTATAATTTTATTACGTACTTTTATAAAAACGTCGGTCAAAATTATTGAAAATTTGAACTTTCTCTAATCAAAAAGCTTTATTAAGATTGTTTTGTTCCAAATGCCATCAGAAATGCACTGGTAAAGTCTGGTGCAGGAGCTATGAGACCACCCTGTAAAGGCACTTTCTTGTTTTTGATTCCTTACGTACTTTAGTTACTTTAATATCGTCAGCAAAGAGGATGATGATACAAGAGTATCAGATATTGTCAATTAATCCCATTGCTGAGCCGTTATCAAGACGTGCAAGTTAAAAAAGATTAAGCTAGTAGCATGCTTTCAACACATCAAGAAGTTCCAACGAAACTATATAGTTGTAAAATGTCAAGACAATTCTTATGCGACCAGTACTCGTCGCATAACCAAAAGGGTCAGGTCTCGTCTTATTTCACAAACGAATTCTTCTATGATTTGATGATACAGCTTCCAACATACACAGGGTGTTTTATAGTTCCCGCACCAAACTCGGCCAGTGCATTTCTGATAGCATTTGGAATAAAAAATTTTAATAAAGTTTTTTGATTAGAGAAAGTCAAGATTTTAAGTAATTTTGAACTACGTTTTTAGAAAAGCACATATAAAATTATAAACGCGTTTATGGTGATATCATTAATCACTGTAAGTGCGAGCTTTGAAATTTAAGAACCAGACAAAATAAGTTATCAATAAAGTACGAGATTGTTTATGCTGCATAATACTAAGAATGGAGACTTGAACTTGAAATAAGTTGAAGATATAATAAATGCTTTAAAATAAATCTGATTTATAAGAGAATATCTTACCTGATTTGTAAAGATAACGTTTGATTTCCTAATCAGGTAAGTTAATTAGATTAAAGGGGATTGTGGAATAGGTTAGGGATTGGGATTAGTGTAGGCCGCTTTGAATTTAATTTAAAAAACATTCGGCTTTATAAGAAAATTACATTTACGAATTCTAATGTCTGCGATGCGATGCGGAGATGCTCCAGACTATGACATCGCGCCTAGTTTTGACTACATTAATTAAACATTTTAATAATAAGAACTTCAGTTTTTTAATGTGCGAAGTAGTTTACGTCGTTGATGTCATCGTTTATAAAGACTTGACCTACATCAATATCCTTTTCTTAATTAACGGCGTTCTGGGAATTGTCATCTGACTGACCTCAGAAACTTGTATTGTAAAAGGATCAGGTTGCATGTTGCAAGATCAGCAATGTAAACATAACAAAACTGAAACGCCTTTATTTTATTTATTTTGAAGAATATAACAAATCCTATTATGTATATGTGCTAAAAACATTGTACCGCTCTTTATTCGCATTTTTTTTCAAAAACTACGTTTCTAAGAAAAATTGTTATAGAATTTTTTTTGTCTTATCAATGTCGAACTACTTGCTGCGTTTAGTATGCTTCTTATAATACACACTGTATATTTGATGAGGATATCAATACCTATAGGTACTGCGAACATTCTGCCACATTAGCAGAATATTTCTGATGCCACCTGTGTCAAAAAATACTTAGTAATATTTATAATAGGTACTTATACATATTTCTGTGCATAACGAAATCCAGCATTTTAATGAATCTGTATGCTTTGGAACTAGAACACAAGAGGAACTTGATGAGTTCCTGCTTGCTGTATGTCAAAAAGCTATTGGTTTACAAGAAATATAAAGTTTTTTCAGAACTGTTCTTGTATGTATTTACATATATCTACAGAATAATCAACATAACAAGTAGTTATATGATATGTTCTTTTCTGAATGTTTACTTGCTGGTTATGATTGTCATAAAGCCATCTTCATTTAAATTCCGAATATCCCCATATATAACATTTCTGTTGGGTTTTCGCGAGTTTTTTAGATATTGCTGAAAAAATTGAGCGATGTGTTCTAAATAAATCTTGAAGGTATACATAGCTCAATATCTTAGCTTCCTTGATTAATATTTAAAAAAATTATTCTTTGAATTTGCTTTCGCAATTAATTATGCAACATATACCTTCCAAGTAGTAAATTAGATACACGTAATTTTAGCAGATGATGCACACGTTTATTAAGTCTTTAGAACAATAAAGTGAGTTATGTTATTGCTAAAATATGCAATGCAAATACAGAAACACTATTGTATAAATTTTCCCTGGAGAGCATTCAGTAAACAATAAATGTGAAATTCATTATGGATAGCTTTTAGCTTTTTAACATTATCTAAAAGGTATATACGCATAGGTGTGTCTTTGTTTTCTCTTTCTTTAACGCGGTTTGAATCTAAGACCTTTGTAAGGAGATCTTACCGCAGACATTGCACATTGTTCGACCGCATTCTGACACGTAATCCCCGCGAACGCCGCTTTAGCTGTCAAGCAAGCAGAACTTGAAACCCGTTTTTGCCAATAATGGTGTTTTAAATCTATATACGGCCGTTTCATGGTTAAGACTAGAATTTTTTGCCGGATTCCAAGTTTCCTAAGCTGTTATATCGAAAAAAGAAACAAGAAAGAAAGACAACCATATCTGAAGATTTCCTATCAAAACAAATTGAATCTGTCTTTCTTGTCCTCAATTTTTTTCTCATCTCGAAAACGGCTAATTTGTAGAATTGTTAATCATTGGATGGACCAATTTAGACGGAGTCAAATTATGTTTCATTAATTCCTTAAAAATATGCGTATATTGTTTATATGTTCTAAAATATTAGAATTCTTTGAACTTACATTGCGAAGATTGTCAAGAAAATTTCTTGAAGACTTGAAACTTGATTTTTTAATTCATACGTTTATAATTATGTAAATGTTTTTTTATTGATAAGCTCCTTAAATTTAAAATGGAATAATCAGTTTTCTAATCACATTTTTTGAGTCAAGTCAACTATGAGATTCATTAAGTTACAGATCAATGAATGAGAAAATATGAATGTAATCTCATTTTTATGTTGTAAAATGTTAGTCCACTAAGATAGTCTACTAACTTTTAAATAACTATTAAATATAAACGTATAAACCAATAAATATTAAATGTACCATGAAAAGGGAACTCAAATTGAACCATGACCTCGAATGCGTCCTAACCCTGTTTTGCTCTCTATCTCTCACTCTCTCTCTACATACTTTCGTAACAGGAGCTGCTATCCTCCATATAGTATTTTTACTAAATTGTGTGGTAAATATATCAGTAAGAAGGAAGATAATAAATAGAACCTGTTGCCCAAACCGTATTCAGCCAAGATACCAAATTACCAAGATTATGACGGCGAAGTTGAATTTGAGTGTTAGCAAAACGTCTTTAGATATAGATACCTTCTATTGAGACTGATATGTCTAAAGCCTGGATCCCACTACTCGTGTATTTGACAAATATTCGTCAGTTGTGATCATTTGTGAGTCATTTGTGGATATTTTCGACGGTGTTACTCGTAGAAATATTGGCCACTTGTCCATTCCCGTTGGTTGCCGGTAAATATTGTTCATCATTCTTATATACGCTACGGAACTTGACGAAACATCAAGAAAGTAATTTCCGAATTCTGATATACAATTATTTAACGAGAATTTGTTTCAGAATGTTGAACATGCCATCTGGTTTGATGAATACATATATCTAGGAAGGTGCAAAGTAGTAGTTTTGAGCAGCCTATTTCATAGAGCACCCAGTTTTAGTGGTTCAACTACAGGGTTTCTGCATTGAACATTAAATGAACGAAAAAATGTTTTAAAGCAAAGCTATTTATACCTTGGATAGTCGATATAGAAATAGTGAAGATTTCAATAAGCATTGAAGAATGAGTTTTAAGATCTTTTTGAAACAAAATGTACAAGTTATGAATGACGATGAAATAAGTACGTAGATACAAAGAATAGGGAAGGTTATAGTTACCGATATCCCCATAATATTATAAAGAGTGGTACTATATGTAATAGCGTTGAGAGAAGCTACTACTACAAAGAAAACTGTTGTTACATATGTAATTTGACTACTTTGAAAGGTAATAAAATCCCTTGGCAATTTCCTTGGAAAGAATGATCTTTCGTAAGTTATCTAGATTTTTATAGACTAATATTGCATTCTCCCCTGTAGGTCATTCGTCATCGAGATTTTTAAGTCAGAGGCTAAACATGATACTTTTGAATCGTGGATCACACAGATGCAGAAAATACCCCATGCAAATGTGTCTACGGTTAAAGAGCAACTTGATGGGCGTAGGAGTGACTAAAGATATTAAAAAGTAACCTGATGCCGCCAGTAGATAGAATATTCGAATAATGTGGAAATATAGGTTTCCAAGGTTACGACTTACCTTATTTTTGGTTTGCTTTATTTTTTGACAATGAAGAGTTGACCTTCCTTGTCATCTGTAAGGTTACCGTAGTACATCAATCTATCTGTGTGATCTAAGCCTAAAATATTTAACCAAGCTTAGAATTGAGCAAGTCTATGTAAACGTAAAGTCATTCTATAAAGCCGTGTTCGAACTCTCTTCGGACTAGAGGTTCGTAAGCAAGAACCGTAACAGTTCAACGAGCCTCCGGATCGCAGGGCTCACACAAGGAGCGGCACTTCAAAGAAAATCCGTGTCGAGAGTCTAACTTGTGACATAAGTGCACTTGCATGTACATAGTTTTTATTAATTTAGTTTAAATTAGTGGAGCATTCTACAAATGTCTTAAAAAATAGATTTTCGACACTCAAATCAGTCAAATCGTTTAGAATGTCGGTTTCACGATAGCCATTCCAACTAAGCATCGAGGTGACACATACGCCCTTTTTGTCCTTTTTAAATATGGAATTCATTACAAAAAACTTGTAGCCGGAGCAATTAAAATATCAGAAAAAGTTGCACATATACTAAGAAAAACCAACAATTTTGTTTAATGAAATCGAGCATCTACCGTTTAAATTGTTTATTTTGAAGTTGGGTATATATTGGGAAAACACTTCGAATTTTTGACATAAGATATAAAGAATACGTGCGTTGTTACAGAAATAAACACCCTGAAAAATGTAAGTATGCCAAACACCTTTTAGGACGAAATCACACAATGACTCATCAAAATAATATTAAATTCCTACATTTTTATAATAACAAACGCAAATTAGACATTTTAGTAGCTTTTGAAATATACAAACACAATCTCGGGGTACCTTTATAGTCCAGGCAACGAAGACCAAAAAATACCAAATAGCGGAAATAATTCCTGTAGAAGCCAAAATTGGTACAGTTGTAGGGGAAGGTGTCCTTAACAACATACTAAAAGTACTGAGGGGTGGGGGTGAAGCTAAGGGTGGGGGGGGTCTCGAAAGGTCATTTTTTCAATTTTTCGTTAATAACTCAAAAACCACTGCTTCTATCAAAAAGATGTCTATATACTAAATTAATCTACATAAAATTCTCTACAATAAAGGTTCTCTACACTTTTTTGATAGGATAAAATAATTAGGATAATTAGGGATAATAATAGGATAAAATAGGATAAATCCTAAAATAATTTAATAAAAACTGTGAAACTTTTTATTAATCTTTATTTATTTCATGATTATGGAGTTCCACAAAGTAAGGCTGGAAACAATAAAAAAATCGTTGTCACACATATTTCTTATTTTTTATTAACTTCCATCTTTTAATAAAAAAATAGAAACGAACTTGGCGAACCTTCCAAGTTCGAGTATCGATAAGAACTGCAAAAGTTATACCTAAGTGGAGAGTACATTTGATGACATGTCATTCAGGCTGTTTTTTTACTTCTAGCACTTAGGTTTTCAAGTTCCACCCAAATGATAGTGAGGTTAGGTCAGTTCGTATAAGCGGTTAGGTTGAACTCATTTACTGTTGTGTGTACAAATAATTGAACACCTCGAAAGAAGCAGTCTGGATAGCAGGATTAGCAATATTATGGACAGAATAGTCATCCATAACTCTGCTTTCTGAACTTCAGTTTTATGTTTTTGAGTTTCACTGAAAGTCTCACTGATAGTTAAAAAATCCTAAATACAGCTTTGTATAAGACTAAGTAAGAATTCTCACATCAAGAAGATATAGAAAGTGAGCATATAAATATGTGAATGATCCTTAATAGGTTACATATTACTATTTCAATTTCTTTTGTTTTTCTTTGGCTCTTATGACATAGTTTTATGGTTTTTAGAAGCCTAAGTTTTTTCGTACAATTTACAGGTACAACCCCT
The DNA here is from genome assembly GCA_929113105.1 of Agrypnus murinus. Taxonomy (NCBI): domain Eukaryota; kingdom Metazoa; phylum Arthropoda; class Insecta; order Coleoptera; family Elateridae; genus Agrypnus; species Agrypnus murinus. The sequence goes on along the minus strand of OV816024.1, from coordinate 170,331,258 downwards.
TTTTAGAAAATATGTATCATGGTTTCAGAATAATGAACCTATTCAAAAAGGAACTCTTATGAGTCTCATGGTTAAACTTGCTCAAAAATCAACTGAACTAAATTTATTAACTGTAACATCTTCGTCTTTTATGTTGAAAGATCCTAGTTATTTAGTTTGTATTTTAGTCTAGATTATGTCATCTTTGCGTTTGTTACGATGATTTAGTTTTCCACCAAACCGAATTTGGATTATGGTTATTTTTAATTGTTGTTAATGTTCGGTATTATTTAACAACGTTTAAGTTTTTAAAATTCGGGATTTAACGATAACTAAACTCTAACGCCCATTTTGCCAATATAAATTGGATGCCAAAATAGGCTTGTACAATAGATACACTTCTGTTAGTCCCTTGGTGGATTGTCACGGAAGTCAGACTTAAGAAAAATGATAATTCAGTTTAAAAAATAACTAAGTTATCAACATAATCCTGTACAGTTAGTTAAGTGAGCATTTCGTGATATTAAGTAGTTAATATTTCTCAGCATACCATATCAGTAAAGATGTTCTTCAAAATAAACCTTTCAGTATTTGCACTGAAGAGCTAGAGTTTGCTGATAGATATAGCATGAAAACTTTGTAACGGATAATCTTGTAAACATTGATTTACCGAGTACTTTCTTTAATTTCAGGAATGGGATCCTACTATTTCGGGAGTAAGAGATTATCCAGAATTACGAGCAGCAGTCAAACGTTGGCATGAGCAGCAGGATGGACAACGAATTTTGTTAACTACCCCAAGCGTTTTAGTAGGTTACAGAGTTGAAGTGTACCGTGCAGAAGGAACCACTCAGTGGTATACTGCCGTCATAATTGGATATAACGAAGCTACTAGGGTAAGTGCATTCAGCATTTAATAAAATTACAACAATAAATTTTGTCAAAATATTTTGTACTGCTCTATGTACTATTTAGTTGTAGTGTACCATAAATGTCCGGTTTGTTTCACATACGAACACAAAACTGCATTAACCTTAATGTTATAAAATTCCATTAGGTCAGCTTTAACAGACACTTGCACAGGTTGTTCATGATATTCGCAGTCTGGAATGCTGGCTTTATAAACAGTTACGCGAGTTATTTCATCATTGCAATGCCGGGATCAAATCTGAACCCAACCACTATACTCACAGTTTAAATTCTTTGGAAAACATTCTCCTAGAAAATAAGAGAAACGTAATAACAATACTCATACAACTACTATAAATAGAATTTATTTATCTAACTACTTCGTAAAATTTTATTATGTTTCTTTCGTTGGAACTTCCGTATACAAAATCGTGTTTTACCTTTTTGTTTTGTTGCCGTTGCAATGGTTTTATGTAGAAGTCAGAACAGTGATGTTAATTTAGCTTGCTGAAAAAAGAATAAATAATACACAAAGGCAACAACAAGGTTTGTTAATGAAATTTTCCGTAAATAACAAATTGCTAAAGTAAAAATGAGAACAATTGTTTCAATTACTTCTGCCTTTTTTTTAATGTAAAAATGTTAATAAGGTACAGTAGGAAAATCTTTAGAAAATATGAGATGGAAGATAAAAATTAAATTAAATTATCAGCTTCTCCGCCTTCTTCCTTGTTTCTGTTGTTTTTTGTTCAGTGTGATTCAACAATATAATGGTGGGTTATTTCCATATCTATGTTTTTACAGTGTTTTCAGATTACTTTTCATCTGAATCAATATCAGTTTGTTTGTTTGTTGCTCTGAATATATTCCAATGACGTCATGAGAGCATATTAAGCGTGTGAAGATCATACGCGTTCTCCACAAACAATTGGATTTAGAGCAATAGACTTTACATATTAATTAAGTTTAACCTGTATGTACTCAAAGTAATACAAATTACAATATAGTATATAGAATTATTTATTAGTATCTTAATTGATCTAGATCGGTTGCTCAGTTCAGACAAACAGTACCTGATCTTGCTCTCAGTTACAATCCAACACCTACATACATTTGCTTCAATCTGCTTAGATCTGACAAACATACAAATCTTATGTTCCACTATTTATCAAATGACATTCACATTGTCATTGATTTTATATCAAATGTATTTGCTTTTTGTCAAAACAATTTGGACAAGCAGTAGCAGTGTATTTCCAATACCTTCTGAAGCATGATCGACGTTAATTAAATTAAAATGAAATGACAAATTATTAGTTTTTATTTCTAACTTATAACATAATAAATTATGTAACCAGTGAAGCAAATCTACTAATTTTGTGGAAACATGCGTAGTTTTTTACATAGTTACGAATTTCAAAAAGTTGCCCTCCACCTCTTAAAAATGGGAGGGAGTAAAAATTTAAAAACTATATCAAAATGTGTCCCCTTTTCTATCAATTATCTGTCCCGAATTGCATTCAGATAGTCCGAGTTGTTTTTGAGAGATCGTCGTGTAACCCTTTAAAATCCTCACTCTGTATAATGTTTGTTACCTGGAAAAATTACATAGTAAGTGATAACTTTTCGGAAATTATTCATGTCCGTCTAAAAACTAAAGCGTTTTATACTTAACCTTCTTACCGAATATGCCTTCGTGCATTGATTCTTCCTGAAATTTGCACTCCACTTCGTATCGTGGAAGTAAAACGATGCAGAAATGTCACTCAAAAGATTTTCCCAAAAAAATAAATTTACTAGATAGATTTTTAAGTTTTACAAACAAGTATAGTAGAACTCCATAATCCGAACACACTGTATTCCGAACAACAACATTTACGAATTATAATCCGAACAAACCTCTTTAATCGGAAATCATCTTTAATTTGAACAAATCTCTTTAATTTGAACAAGAAAGTTCTATGTACTATTGTGAGATAATTGGCACAGTAGATTTTTCCTGTTTAAAGAGGGCTATCTCCATACTATTCTCTTTTGTAATAACAATTTGAAACTGTGACGGTCCAAGTCGGTGCAATATGCCAAAATTCTTAAAAACCCACCTACTTTATAATTCAACCGTACCAATTATTTATCTTGTAATAGTACATACTAAAATTGAATATGTAACGTCCTTGGAAGGTGAATATTATAAATGCGATTATAGCAGGTTGCTGGCGCGATTTGTTGGCTGAGACTGTTACTACCCGTCGGGTATAGACAAATGCTACGAAGACCAACAAACACTTTTATTATTATTTATTAATACATGTAAAGAGTAATAAAAATCCTGAATATAGTAACTGATACCATCACAAAGCCGCCCTAAATGTTTCGACGTTGCAGTCTTGCCGCAATTGTTTATCTAATGGCATCATCTACCTTAAAACTATTTTATTAAATGTTATTATACACAATTTGTCCATATCTCATTTAAAAAATGTCATAACGTTAACACACGTTATTAAAACTATGGGAGAAAGTGAAAATTATTCAACAATTAAATGATGGACAAAGAAAGCTTAAAGTAAAAAATTACTGATTTGTTTAATTAGAAATAAGTTTGGTAATAAAATTAGTAGATTACATAAGTTAACTTCTTTATAAGAAAGTCCCATGGCATAAAGCAATGTTTTTATTCGAACATCCAGTATTCCGAATTTCTCGTTCATACGAATTTGCATTGCATTTATAGGTTCGGATTAAAGACTTTTACTGTATATGTATTTTGATTTTTTCAGTTTCTAGAAAATTCTAGACTTTTGGAGGTAATGACGAAAAATGACGTAAAACCGCGTGTGTCGGGAATAATTTCGAGCTTTCTTTGTTTGGAAAATTTTAATAGCTTTTTAGTGAGTGGCCTTTCTGCTTTCAAAAATATCTAATAACAAGGTCATCAACATCTTTGGCCTTTTTTCTTTCCTTTAGGTATGGTCATGTACGGTTAGTTGCATCGATCCTCCACTTAGCTTGCGACAGATTGACCACTTGATTCTCCAACCAAATATCTTGGTGGTATGCTAAATTACCTTTAACCTATGAATGTTAAATAATTGAGAATTAGTGACACAGTTTTATACAACGAAATTATGAAGAATACGCGTTTGCTTGTGAACCATTTAAGGATAATAACTCTTGTAATCGGTGAAGTATCTACTTTAATTATAGTTCTTATTAAATAGGAAGAATTATCGGATTCAAATAGTATGTACCCTCTAGGTGAATTTTTTGTAAGTTTTGAAGGTTCAATTCAAAATTACTACGTTATTCATTGTTTAGTTATGAACAGGTCAGGGCATTTACTTGCCGAGTGTGTATTTAAGCCCACAATTCAGTGTAGTAGTACGTATAAAAAAATAACAAATAGTGATTCATCATAAGTGCGATTACCTGGTCTGAAATACCCAAGAGTTAGTAAAAATATCTTATATTTTGCTACTGATTTGGAATTTTGCGTGATAGGATTAGGTCTTAGGATTAAATAAGTAACTACTATATTTATTGATGTGTATACTGTGTAAAGTATTGAGCCTATTTTATTAAAGATAGGTATGGAGGTTAAACACGAATTTAATTAGGTGACTTCTTTTATTTAGTTTTTATCGTTATTACAAAGACCAACCCTGCTTTTAAACCAATATAGAATATATAGTCTACTAGTAACTGTACTTGCTTGTTTGTTTTTAAATGAGAAATCGGGTGGCGGAACATCTCTCGTATCTCCTGGCTCTGATTACTATGCTTATAGTATAGCCGACTCTACTAGAACTTAATCGAATCTGAAGAGATTCCACCTCCAGAAGGATTTTTATGTTAGTCATAATCTTTATCTGTAGATCTTATAAAAGGTCATTAAGTGTCACTTTTAAGAAAAAAATGGCTATAAATAGATATATCTTGTTGCTCATATTATTTCATCATTCCAGAATGATTCATAACGAATTTTAGTTTTTTTTTACATTTCTAGTTACAAGTCTAATTTAAAGAAAGTGAATTGTTTATTAATTAGTATATCCGTCTAATTGTAAAAAGGTATAACAAAATATGGTTAAACCTTTTTCAAATTGAGGATCCCGTTCTATCCAGCCTACTTGTATTACTTGTACATTTTGATACATGGAGCTACAGGAAATCAATTAATTTACTATACAAAAAGAAACAAAAGTTGCAAAAACGCTATTGAAGGTTTTATTATTTTGATATTTACCCAAGCATAAATATTATGAGGTTTTCAATGATACAATAAATTTTTTTTTCTTTAATTAAAGTAAGTATTTCCTGAACTGATATATTTCGATATAATTAGTTTTAAACTAGTTTTGATACATTTTTAATGAAAAGACACTAAATCAATCAAACTCCAGAAAATATTTCTCCAAAGTTTGAAGTAATGTCATTGATCTCCAGGAGTTAGTGTTCCTTTGACGTACAGATTAACTACACTTAATCGTTGGTTACTAATTTGGAATCACTCCCAAAACCACTTTTGAACTTGCGTAAAGTTACGGAACGTTAACTTGAAATTTCTGCTAAATTTTAGTAAAGTAACCGTGTAGGCTGTCCCGACTTCCAGATCACTCGTACTTCACAAGTATTTAGCCTTCGTGATGTAGCATGAATCTTGAGAATATCGATGCCATCGCAAACTTTGTATTTTGGTCTGGATTTTGCTAATGTGTGCATTAACTTGCTCGGTCATTGTGAAATGTATCAGGGGCTGCTAATATCAGTTTCATGCTATCTCTACCTTTATATACATACCCAACGATAACGGTGATGAAGGTCGTACTAGTTATGTCTGAAATGATTTGTTGTCATTAGTAGGGGTAATTTGATTATCTCAATTAGAGGACGTATTTGCTTGCAAATTAAACGTTTTTGAATAATTATAATTTATCACTCTCATCAGAGAGTCTTATTTAGTTAATAATAATTATAGTGTTTCTGAAATAAAAAGATGAGAAGCTGTGGTGGCATGAATGAATTAAATAGTTCGATCGATTTCGCATAATAATAAGCTTTGAGAGAAAAAAATATATAAAAAAAGTTGAAATTATAGTTTACATAATATATTTCCGTCTCTCGCATCGCATATCTTTGCATTATTTACATTTGTTAGTTTTTTTAGATTATATGAAATGTAAACATACTGGCATTCACGTAGTTGTTATGAACAAATATTACAAACATATTCATTTTATGTATTTATTTTCCTATAGTATGTTATGTAGTATAACAGTTATTAAAGAACAGCTCCAGATAAGAGGTTATCAGCTTTGTGTAGTAATTGGATCTATTTTTATCTTTTATCTATGCCGATTAATTCTGCTAATATTTTTGTACAAATATTTGACTAAAATCCTGAATCCTGATATAGTTATGATGAACCTTTTTATGTAGATAATCATAATCACGCGTTTTCATTTTATTTTCCCCCTTTTTTAAAATTATTTATCCCGGTCTTTTTTAGAGTGCTTTCACAGAAATTCGTAATTCAAAAAATATGTTTACGTAGCCTTAATTTTTTTAAACATACCAAGCAAAATAAACTGTGGAATTCTTCTATATTTGATGTCAACAACTGCTGCCAACAGTTTATTTTTGCAAAATAAACTTTTATGTAGACTATTTGGAATAAATCGTTTTTCCTAAATTTAACCAACCTTGACGGACTTTTTTAAACCTTGCACAGCTAATGACCCGAAGCAGTCATTTGAGAATGGCTTTTTATTGTTTTGTTGTGTTTTATTGTAATTTCCTTCGAGCTACAATCATAATATTATGTGGAATTAAAGATAGTATATTACGTCACGATGATTATAAGGTAAGTAGTTATTGTATTATTAGAATTTTTGATATATCCGTCAACATCGTCATGGCTCCAGAGAAGCACTTTATAAGCACTATTTAAATCACCTTTTTGTAAATTGAACCAGTTTTAGGCACTTTTATGCAATGATGCATTTAACAATTTGAATACCAAATAGAATGATCTTTTGCTAATAGTACTTGTTTGGACCACATTTCTCTAGATTTCGTAACAAGGTCAAAATATTTATGTACCGATTTCTGTATAATAAAGATCCCTGTGCAATATGAACATGTTTGCTCAAAATGACAATTTGAATAAATAACTAGAATAAAAGTCAATTTGTAGTTCTAGAGTCATCACATTTATCTATTTTTTTCAATATTGTCAAGAATGTTAATGCGATGACGCCGATGACAAATAAATGGTTTTATTTTGTAGGTCAGTAACATTATTTGTGCACAATATTTCGAAAAAAACCTGTCGATGCCAAGATTTTTTATACTTCGTTCTCAGCTAATGTAGAACTAAAATTCTACTTAACATTAATAACTATCAGTAAGTAGTCAGCTGCGGACTACTGGCAGCGAGGCTCTGGGTTATTAAACCCTTCGGGTCTTCCCATCTACTAAGATTTAAATTTTTTGAGGTTAGGTCAGAAAGTCAAGAAAAGAAAAAAAGATTCTTTGACTTTTGAGTCTGTTTCACCATCCTTCAGTATCCTAGCGACTAGTCTCAAGCCCCTAAAGCCTCCTCTTAGACCGCTTCTGTCAGTATTACTTCGCACCTATTTGGTCAATACCATCTACTACTATACATATAATCCATCACCAGTTTGACTCCGTCCTCAGTATAACTGCTACAAATCAAGAATATGCAATTTCAAAGACATAAGTATTGCGCTCCATGGCGTGGTATGAAGAAAGTAACTCCTCCACGAGTAATCTCGTTCTAGTTGTACGACTTTGTGTTTCCAATGGAGTTTCTACAAGTGTTTTCAAAGGCATCCCACGCTTTTTTTTCCACAGCAATTAGTTTGAATCTGAACTCAGGATCTCGAAAAAGTTGATTTATCCGCGGACCAACAAATTTGCCTTCTTTTATCTTGGCCTGTTGCATGGCGTTACATAATAAGACGTGTACAGAACATTTATCTAAACTTTGGGCAATATTCTGATGAAACCTCTCTCCATGTTCATCCAAAACTTCTCTTAGATTTACTGGAGAGAAATTCAAATGGGAATGCAAGTGCATTTTTAACGACACGTTGCAACTCAATGTTTTTATATTATTATATATTTATATTTTTATGAAAAAAGAGATGTTAAATCGCGCGGCAAAAAGTTTGAGAAACACTGCCTCTATCCTACACTTATAATTTGTTTGTCCAGATTTAAAGAATGGCTCACTGACGCGTTTTAGGAGTTCGCTGTCAAAGATAATTCTTGATCTTGTTTATTGTTTCCAGCCTTATTTTGTGGAACTCCATAATCATGAAATAAATAAAGATTATTAAAAGTTTCACAGTTTTATTAAAATACAACCTGACAATATTGTTTCGACAGCTATGCTGTCATTATCAAAGGTAATATAATTATAAACAAACACGTCGCTAAGGTAGATACAAAATAGGTAACTAGATAAAATAATAATAATAATCAGAATTAAATATCTAATACTTCCAGTAACGGAGAATTACTGAGCTCAAGTTGTTCATTCATTAAAGGTACCCTGAGTTTGTGTTTGTATATCTCAAAGGCTTCTAAAATGTCTAATTTGCGTTTGTTATTACAAAAATGTAGGAATTTAATATTATTTTGAGGAGTCATTGTGTGATTTTGTTCTAAAAGGTGTTTGGCGTAATTCGATTTTTCAGGATGTTTATTTTTGTAATGACGTACGTGTTCTTTATATCTTATGTCAAAATTTCGAAGTGTTTGTCCAATATATACCGAACTACAAAAAGAACAATTTAAACGGTAAATGCCCGATTTCATGATATCATGTGTTCTGTCTTTAGCATTAAATAAAAATGAAAAAGTGTTAGTGTTGGTTTTAAATGTTATTTTATAATTGTTGGTTTTTCTTAGTATATGTGCAATTTTTTCTGATATTTTGCCAAAATATGGTATAGATATGTAATTTGTGTCTTCTGTTTGATTGTCAATGGGATATATTCTTTTGATAGCTAACCTATAATCTTTTTGTTTAATTAAAGTGTCAATCATGTTCGGATTATAATGATTTGCATGTGCTAGTTGTTTAATAGTTACTGGAAATATTAGATATTTAATTCTGATTATTTTTATTATTTTATCTAGTTACCTATTTTGTATCTACCTTAGCGACGTGTTTGTTTATAATTATATTACCTTTGATAATGACAGCATAGCTGTCGAAACAATATTGTCAGGTTGTATTTTAATAAAACTGTGAAACTTTTAATAATCTTTATTTATTTCATAATTCTTGATAGTTAAATAAACTTAAACATTAGGTTTGTAAGTCAATTTTAGGTTGTTATATCCCAGATTTCATATTACGGTCCTGGGTGTAATTACGATAGAGGCGGTCGAGGCCGTTCCTGTACTGTGACGTATCTGGTCGCTTGTGGAATGTTGCGTGGTGTGTTGATACGCAGCGGCGCGATAAAACAAAGACTTTTCGAAAAGAGGGAAATGGCCGGTTGATGGTTTTGTTTATCGTATAGGATTTCTAGACAAAAGTAGCCATCTAATTAAAACGTAAGTGAAGATGTATTTCTTGATGATTTTCTGTACCGATGGTATGTTGATTTTTAGGGTAAATTAATCCTATTGAGAATCGAACGAAGGTTTATAAATTCTCAGTTGTTTGGCCATATTTTGTTGGATGGTTTGCGTAGTAAGCAAGACTATTTAAATCCTTTGGTGATTTGCTTTTATTAAATAGGTAAGCGGTTTATTCTCGTTTGAGTCTTCGTGATTTACCTTTATTTTTCTTCTACATTGTAGATACATATTTAATGGAAGGTTGGTCAAGTAACTAAACCTACAGGGAAGAATTTCCTACAGAAACCCTTTTAAATTTGGAGCTTGCTGATCTTAAATAGCCATTGGTGATTAGAGACCCTCTACAAGATGTAGTTGAAATAATCTGGTTAATGAGTTTGGTACAGATCATGTATTAAAGAGGTTGTTTTTTAGGGTCCATTTATAGTGTGGTATTTTCCCCTTCTTTTACCTTTCTCACGGCTGTTGGGTGTCGTTTTGTGTGGTGGAGATCCTCACCTGCTAGCTACTAGTGGGAAGGTTGGTGCTCGTCTACCAGAAGACAGGACTTTAGGAACAAGAATTCAAGAAATCCCTAATTCCGGGGATAGTAGGGGTAGCAACCAAACCTACCAGAATATTTGTGTTATGTTTTGTGTCTGTATGAGGTAACAGAGATAGTGCATGTTATTAATTTGTTACTTAGCTTAATTTCTGTATTAAACTTTTGCTACTGACTAGTCAAAGTTATTTTGTTTCTTTTATTCATACGCAAAGATAATATTAAAAATTGAGAGTTCGTTGGAACACATTATTAATTGTAATCGAATAATAATTTTACAAGCTGCCGAATAAATGAGCAGTACTCATGTTAACGGTGTGTGCGATCGCAGAAACAGCATAAGATATGTACTATTGGTAAGAACTTTATACAATTTTTTTTCTTTTGTGTTATGCATTCAAAACCTTTAATTCTTAGTGGAGAACGAGTCTCAATAAAATTGTGAAAGTTATTTTTTTTACCTCTCTTTATTTACACTAAATGTAATTAAGCTGGGAAGCGAATGGGAAAAGTTCTGTGACGTCTAATTTCTTCCTGAAGGTAAGGCTGCGTTTTTATTAATTCATGATCTTGACCAGTGAGGGTCGTGAGTTTTTTTTCCGTATGAAAGTATTCTTTGGCTGCACACTAGTTGGCGCCTAGGTTTCAAAGATCAATTTTAGTGTTTATGCATCGAGGTGTTAATCTAAAAACGCCTGCGACCCCTCTCCGACACTTGTAGAGCTAGCTTGGATATTTTTATTTTGGTTTTGTAGCAACGCGGCCTCCGTTAGAGTTTGGGGAGACTATAGATTAACTTGTTAGGACGTGAACTAAGTCTAAGTGGGGAACACAACAAGATTACCTGTATTAATTTTGATCTTAGGGTTTGGATGTTAAATATTAATTTATTTTACATTTAATGGTAATTTGTAATAGGGAATGTGTATTGTATTGTCACGTGGGGTTTTCGTGACTGGAGGACGTAGTCAGAGGTAGAGAGGAAAGTAAACACAAGACATAGAAAACAACTATATACTAACAACAAAACAATAGGATACAAAATGTTACAAACATTTGTTATACAGTGTGAGGACGTACATGTCCTTCTAAAACTAACATAATCTGGAGGGTGGTCGGAACCAACCCTGCTCTAGCACTAGGTCTACAAACTAAGCACTAGTAAATCAGGTAATCGGCATCCCAAGATGCTAGATTCTAGATATTCCTAGATTACAACTAAGCGTAAGGAAACCTGGTCACAATTTCCCCATAAATAAGCAGAGAGGGTTGTAGCGCACCCACTCAACTAAGCAGACTAAGCATTAGATAATTTAAACCGTACTCATCAGCTTGCTTGTAGATGTAGTGTTCTAGCCATCTTCACTGACTGAATTGAATAGCTCAAGCAAGCTGGTTTTATACTGCTGAACGCGGAAGCCTTACTGTATAATTGAATAAATTAAGTAGGATGAGAAGAATATATGAATGCATAGTGACATGCAAACTGTATATATTATTTCTAATGAGATACAGACTGCATATATTATTTCCAAGGATATGCAGACTGTATAAATTACTTCTAATGAGATGCATACTCGTGTGCGCGCGAGTGGGAAGTTAATTGTATTACCCTTGATAATATTTGTACTAAATGAATGCAAGTTGAAATGTTACAAAAAGGATTTCATTTGAAATAATTCCGTTTGTGACAGTATATATTCCTGTTAATTACCCACCATGTATATCAATAAAAAAGAAAAACCTTACTTATTTAGGTGGTGATGGTTTGGTACCTGTGCTCATGTGAAATATACGATTTTTATTAAATACCTATTAGTCCTTATTTTTTGCTTTTATGTCTACTAGCTACTCTACTGAATACCAAAATATTTAGTGATGGCAAGTTGTATGCATCAACATATCCCTTTTTGGTTTACGAGCCCTGGCCCATAATAATTTGGCCATTTCTGTTTTTCTTAAAGGACACCCCGGAAATTTTACTGTTAGAGTAGTGCCCCTGCACCTGCCCCATGCCAACTTTTATTAAATTTCATTAGGGAGATACCACGCACCACTCCTTAAAAGTTTTTAGGTACTCTGTTAATCTGTAGAAACGAAAAACAGCCACCTAGTGTACCAAAACAATTTTTTTAAAGGCAGCGAACATTACCGCGTCCTTTCATTTAAAATGTAAAAAACGAATAACTACAACATATATAAACGAACATCCTAAAACTAACATTGAAGAAGTGGTGGAATTCTCCTATAGGATTCCATGGAAATTATTATGGGGTACATTCAGGGACAGTTGCGGGGGCACACACTTAACTTTCGCAACAAGAAACGTATTGTAGACCAAGAAAGTTTCGAAAAAAAAGTTCCAGGGTGGCCTTTAACAAAAATTGACATGTCCCAACTATTATAGGTCTGGACTCGTATATGATATAGAATATACACATACAAAAACAAAAGTGTTAAAGTTCTCATAAAAGGTAACCGCTCAATAAGATTTTAGTTTCCTTGGCTCATACCAAACATCAAGAACATACTCCATTTAGTTTATGAGAAATTAATGAATAATAAGTAATGCCGAGTCAGTAGGAGTTTGGTGCTTTGTAGGTGGTTTTTAGGAACGCTTTTTATATTCCTTGACTCATATAACCCTAGTTAATGACTCTTGTTCTCCTATATCTGCAGTCCGGATACCTTACAATAGCCTATCTAAGAATTAATCAATTGCTCAACTAATCGTTTAGCTTTCCATTTGGAAATAACAGATTCGAAATACCTAATCACTTTGATTAATTCATTTTATATCCTAGGAACATTAGACATGTGTATCATCATCATCAAGTTATAGATCCTCTTGGAAGCTGTTAATCTGATTTTTAACAGCTTTATATCAAGTTCATTTTTCCAAGAATTCCAGCTTCCAGCATAGTACAATAGAACAGCAATGTACAAACTCTGAATCAAAATATGCCTTTGGTTACTTCAAGCTGCAAAATGACGCTTGAATTGATCGTTCCCATTATAGATAAAGCTGTATTCTTCTCATTTGCTCGACTTTCATGATGAAACGTATCTGAACGCGATGGCGTAGTTATTTGGATAAGAAGAGCTTTAGTAAGGGTTTCCTATCCTCCACAACCTGATCTGTAGATGGCAACTCAATCAGCTGGTATAGCCCTAGTAATCAACTCAATAAATTCACAGTTTGAGAAACACTACCTTCAGACTCTTCTTGGAAGTTTCAGTCTTCTTATTATTTCAGCGCTTGCATCTGCATCGTCTATGCGAGCTACCGTATTAATGGAGTAAAAGATACTAATAAATATAATAAATAATCAGGTCTAAGAAAATAGATCTAGTACTATGCAAATGTTAATTTCCATTCTTGCCCTATAATACCACTGCCCTACGAGCAACTTCTTAATTACTATGCATAATAAAAAAAGGTTATCTCATTTGAAATCAATCTTATCTATTAGTTCTCAGTTTATGAGAAAAACAAATAAAATATTACCTAAGTTGATTAAATTATATTATGTATATATGGAAGTACACCGGAAATTCTCGAGCACAATGTTATAAATCTCGAGCACACGCTAGAATTCATTCTGTTAATTATTTATTCCCATCCATTAGATTGTAACACTTTCAGTAACCGACATAAATCCAAAGGGATTACAGCAACATAAAATCCGATCGATGGAATTTATCTTATTGTTTCGTTAACACCTGCCTCGGCGTCTAGAGGTGGAAGGGTGTAAAACGTGGTAAAATTTGAATGAATAAACGATAAGGTGAACCTAGAACGGTCAAGGTCAAAAGTACCGCACACGCGAAGTCCCAAAATCGGTCAAACTAGGCTTCTGTCTATTATGGAGAGCTGACAGTGACATATTAAATATGTACAAGTTTATAAGAGGCACGTGGTGAAATACAGGAAGCTCAAAAACGGATCTTTAAATATTAACAGTAAAACAGGCCTGTTAAATGGCATCCACGCTTCAACTTTGACAGAAAAAAAACAGCGATGTATGTATTTTGCTCCATTTTGCTGAATGCTATTATGAGATTAATGAACAGATTTAGGACTTAACATGGACGTTACTTCGCTAAACCATTAACTGAATCGATATTATTGCCAAGGCTATTGTTTAGGATGGAAGATAAATAGATATATTGGCAATCATCCAAGAACTCTTTTTAGAATTTTAATAGGATACCCTTGAATATATTCCGGAAAGTAACATTCTTTTCAAATGCATTTTCTCTGAAACATATTTAATAAAGCCCATTAAACATTCAAAGATTTTATTTAGATACACAGCACTTCGATTAGATTAGTGATGAAATGCGAGAAGTAGTAGATTTGCAAATTACGTTATTAAAGAGTAAATAATCTCAGGGAAACAGGATTGTAATAAAGAACGTGATTGTGGATTAAAATTGACCTCATTAAATTCCATCACATGAGCCTTTGAGAACAGAACTTTGTTTTCATTTCATTTCATTCAATGCAATTAGACAAATTACAGAGTTCTTTACATTGTTTTCATTTTTAAAGTTTCTTAAGGTCAAAAGAATATCAAGCACATAATGAACGTTAGCCAACTAGACGTTATTTTTATAAACAGATATAAATGTTGATTATTGGAGTCAAGAAACTGAAAAGTTGCAGCGTAAAACAACATTAGTTGACCTCTGTAACGAGATAAGATTAATGGATGCTTTAATTACCCCATGATACGCGGCAATAAAATTCTAAAGTCAGAGGTCGACCACGAAGTATGCAACGGGGCTGAAATTTTAACGACTGCGCGGCATTAAAACTTTGGGATAGAACAAAAGATCTCTCTGGGTATAACAAAAAAAAGTTCTCTTTAGGTGTATACAAGGCTTGAAAGATAATTTAAATTTTTTCTGGGTGTCCAAAAAAAAAGTTGATGAACTGTTTTTTCTTTCAATTCCATCTAAATAGGGTTTAACATTTTAACTCTTGTAATAGTATTCAACTTCTGCATGAACTGTGATCTTAAGTATTGTGTAAACAAAGTTTGCCAGCTACCCTTGTTAATAGATAAGTATCATTAAAAGTAATGCTATTACAAACTTGTTTTAGCTTGTTCGTTTAAAATCCTCCAACAAAGTTTTGCAAAGTTGATTACTAATTAACTGATGTAGTTTTAAATTCAAACCACTTACATTATTATAGAGAGAAGAAGTTTTTATCTGCAAAGTCAGCATATACATACTTAAGAAAGAAAAACACTACATAATTCTGAGACGATATCTCGAATGTATACAGTCTACAGTAATATTGGAGAAGAAAATCAAAGAAAAGCTTCAGGAATTACAGAAATTGTTGGAAATGTTTCAATTCCTGAAATTAGTTATTCTTTTTTAAAAACTGAATATTAAAATAAATCAGACTCACTTGAATCATTTACAAAACATGTTTTCATGATTTAGTCCTATAAGTTTCTGGAAAAAACGAGATTCTGGATTTTGACTGAAGAGTCCTAGAGAATCTTATGATCGCTTATGGTGCCAACATTTTGTGCTAAAACTAATACTGAAAAAAGGCCATTCGCATTTTTTATCAAAAACTGGTATGGTAACGAGCGGCAGATTCAAAGGGATGAATCACCGCATACTAGACTTACAGACTACGAACATCGCAATACCCCTACTAATTCTCAGAGTCAATCGTAGTAGAAAACGTGGTCACGCATTTGGGACGCTTTGGGGACATCGAACTTGGAGGACTAGTATGTGTTTTGCTACAATCGTATTTGAAGACACTTTGGGAAAATTTGAAGAATTACAACAAAAAACCAGTTTAAAGTAGTAAAACCAACAGCAAAAACAATATGATACTTAAACAGTATATCATTTTCCACGTGAAGAATAGATAAAGGTGCAATGCTACCGTTTTTAGCAAACAGATATGTGCCTTGTTAAATATTATTGTGACAAGTGGATGTATTTCTTTAATAAAGATGTGTTACAATTTATTTTTGATCAGATGCATGCATGGCCTAGTATTGTAAATGAAAGAACGTTCTGAAAATGCTGATGAAACCGTTTGCACATGATAAAACCGTATCAAACGAATGTTCTCTTCGGGAGCATAATCAAGCACGTTCTCATAATAATTTTCGGGAATTTTCAGAATAATAGAACACGAACGATCATTAACAAGAACATAAAAACTCGAAAATAAACCGAAACTAAACGATCTTAAACCGCATACTCGCGCAAAATGTACACCTGTTACTCGCAGCTGCTGTCGGCGTCGGGTGTTCAAAAAGCAGACTAACCAGAACCTTGCCTGCTCCCGCCTTTCAGTAGTTGCAGCGCATTAGAAGCATGCAGTGTTTTTCTTTCATAAGCATAGTTTTGCACAACTTATGCGTTCGAACGCATTGACAAGAAATTTGGGTACCGCCCGGTACCACCTATTTTGCTTTTTGTTCTAGTTATACACGTTGATTCAGTACCTAATGAACGGACTTTGAGGATAAGCTTCTCTGGTCAATAGAAATATAAAACCTTAGTAACGTTTTGTTGATTAAATGAACTTGAAAATTTTGGCCGATGTTTTCAGAAAAGTACATGTAATTGATGCAGGTCAGTGTTAAGTGTAATAGGATTAAATACAAACTCTTTAGAAATTAACTCCATCAATACAAAACGAGACTCTGTTGAATGAGCACAACAAGGATACAGACGTCGCACATTCCAATTTGGATGTTTTTGAAACAACTTAAAACGTTCTATTAGGAATAGTGAAGTCAAAACAAATCCGAGGGAATTTCTCTGTGTTCTAGTAGGAAACGCAGACAGAAATGACATCATTCTAATACTAACCCATTTAATGATATCATTAAGTTTGATTTATTATTCGTTAATAATCAGATATTAGATAGTTAATTAAGTAAGACATATTTAGATAATTTAATCTATCCTTCAATGGTATATATTTTATAAGGTAATATTTTTTATTGGAGTTCTTAAAAGTTCCTTTAGTGAAACCTTTATTATTTTCTATGTTTTGATAGAACGCTCGTGATGGATGGTAAGTTGTTTACATAGAAAATAACTGCATAGTATAAAAATAATGCGTAAAAAATAAGTATTTTAACTGTTTTATTTTTAAATACTGCAGTGTAAATGGTTTGCAGTTTGTTTTTATTGCAATTATTATTAATCACAATTCTTATGAATGCTTAATGTTCTTTATGGAAGTAAATATTATATAATTATTAATTAATAATAATTCTAACTCAACTATGAAAGTGAAAAGAGGAGTTGGAAAAAGGTTTTTCCTGTTTTATGGTAAGATTAAATTTAAAATTCCAAAAAATGATACTAAAAGATTGAAATAAACATAATACCACAAACAAGGTGCGCAGCTGTGTTTGGGTCCATTGAAATCAGAATAACAAAACGGTACGTAGAGTATTTATTGTTGATTTATCTTTCACTGCTACTGTTATGCACATTTGAGAAATTGTATCTGCTTGAACTTCAAAATATGCTTCACTATTTCATGTACTATAATGTTTTTCACTGTGCAGACTTGTAATACATATAGGGGTTAATGTGTTTATTAAAAGAATTTGAAATTGTCTAACAAATCAGAAGTCGATCGAATCAGAATCTTACAATCATTCTTTCTTTAACGATTATCTAACCACTGGCAAAGTCTGACTATTTCGTAATGGGCCACGGTGTATTATACATATGAACTTTTTATTTAAATTTTTTAGATTTTGTTTATACAAATAGTGACAAATATTTGTAACGACCGTCGACTCCGTCGACGGACACTTTGCCGACCGTTTACACTACGCCAACCCTTGAGATCCGCCTGTAGTTATAATTCTTATGGGGATGTTAACGAAGCTCCAAAGCTAAAACTAATTAACATGTTCATCAATTTTGATATTGTTTTCACAAATATGATTTCTGTGATATTTTTTACAAAATAACCTTAAATTAGGTTAGGTTAGTGTCCACTGGTTGCGGTCGGCGTAATGTCCAAGGTCGGCAAAGTGTCCGAGATCGGCGTTGTGTCGGGTCGGCGTAGTACCCTATAACCGTGCATACCTCAGCTTCTAATCTAAATATAATCTGTTTAATTCTTTTTCAATTTTCTATTATTACATTACTTTTCAACACATTGCCTTCCAACAGGCAAATTAACTACAACTAGCATTATAAAAGAGAAGAGGAAAATTGGAAAACATTCGAGCATATTCAGTATGTTGAGAACATTTTCAGGAACTTTTGAAATGCTCCTTATTTTAGATATCTCTTTGCAAGTTACAGGTATATTTTCTAGTCCTGCTCACATTTGAGGGTTTATTCCCGTTTGTGATCCGGGAATATTCTCCAAAAATAAATGCTTGGGAATTTTACAACACTAAATTTGCATGGCAGGTCCATAACATTTTCTATTGCTATCCTTTAGTCATAACACTAATTTTTTTATCAAAAACTCAACGTGGAAATAATTTGGTATGTTTAGTAAAGAAGGACACGAATCGGTCGAAAATGTAAGTCACCAGCGGCGGCCACGAACCAGTGTCACTAATGACAATATTGGGACAGTACATTTCTTCAAAAGTGAGTTCTTCTACCTCATTTTTCACACGTTATGGTAGTGCAATCCGTTATTCTCGCCCACTTTAGATTGCTGGGAGGATTCTGGTCCGTTCTGGACTGTCCTAGAATATCCTTCATATAGTCCAAACGTCGTCCTACAACTATTAGTACTTGTTTGGGCGTCTTAAAGAGGTTTTAGGAGGGCAGCGTTCATGGGCAGTCACGTGCTCATGCAAACACGTCCTCATACTTTTTACGCAAACTCCATATCTGTAGGAGGGAACTATGTAGAAAATAATAAAATTATTGTATTTTTATATCTGTTAATATATTAATAATAATAATAATAATCCATAAAGTCCCGTTTATATCTGACTTAGTATTTATTACTGTATTTTATACTTCGTGTATGAAAAGAAGTTTGAGAGCAATAGAGTATTTAACAAATAAAAAAGAAATAAATGTTCCTGTATAATAAATACAATACTCCAGATTCTTGGTTGAATAGCACACAATAAAATGAAGGTTTATGTAAATATTTCTTAAATTTTTAAGGAATACTTTTGCAATGACATGTACAATTTGAAAAGAATAGCATAAAAGAGGAAAAAGTTCCTCCTTGACGTTTTTTATGTATTGTGAGTAAAAATAAATCTAAAACTTTTGAATAACATCAAGAGGGAGAAATAAATTACCTTCTTTTAAGTCTTGAATTGAGGTTTCACTCGCTGAATTCATTAAGAACTTAACTCGGAAAAGTTTGTTTTTAAACGAAAAACTTTTCCAGCAAAACTTTATCTAATGGGGATAGTTTAAAGTTGACGCGTGCGGTAAAGCTGCTGCTGCAGATTCTGCACTTCCAAACTTTGTTCAACATTGTTACTTACAACTTGCATTGCCCCGCCATAGTATAACAAAAGCTTACTTTGTATAACTTCATTTGGTACGTGAAACTGAAACGAACTGAAACAAAAGCTATAGTTTTTATTACCTATTGTCTGTAATTGTCCTATTTTACAAAAATAAAGAATAACCAACATTTTAAAGGTTTAACTTTTGTTGTCATTTTAAAATACGAGAAGAATAACACTGGCCTGCAGCAAAATGGTTCTTTTAAAAGAAACTATATTTTTCAATTCATTTTGATGCGTAGAATACAATTATAACATCAAATTTTTTTCCTTCACATCAAATTTGTTCTAGTATACAGTCGAACTTAAGTTCGTCATCGGATATAATGATATCTCTGATATAATGTCGATTTTTGCCGGTTTCGTGAATTTCCTATCTAGTTTAGTAGAATAAAACCCTTTTTAGTAGAATAAGCACTGGACAACAGTAAATTGGCCACCCCGTACAAAAATGACTCCAGGGAAGAAAAATGGTTGGGTCTAAATGGAACAGTTTGTGAAAGCTCTAAATAAAGAAGATTCCTCTTTCCAATATTTAGGTACAAAATTTCCATTTATATCAGATGCCAAATTGAAAGAAGGTATAATATTTGTTGGACCACAAATATAAGTATGTTGTCAAACTTTTTTAGAGAAACGAAAAATCTACAGACTACAGAAATATCATGGGAGAAATGCTTACAAACTTTCAAAAACTAGGCTGCAATATGAGTATAAAGTTACCCTTTCTACATAGTCATTTGGACTATTTTCCTGAAAATCTTGGTGAGGTTAGCGAAGAACAGGAAGAACACTTCCATCAAGATATCCAAAAAAATGAAGCATCAGTATGATGAATGATAGCCACTCTATATTGCATACATAGGCAACCAATTATACAGCACGTTATTTTATACCTGCGATTTATATCGCATAGTAAATAAATACCACTCTATGTACAATGGCGACCAGAAAAATGAAAACGCCCTTCCTATTGTAAATGGATAATCGAGTTAAATTTAAGATTGCCGATGTCATATTATTTTTTAATACATATTGTAACAAGAGAGAAAAGGAACAAACCTCTTTTCGAGCGACAGGTGGTGTGTTCTGCCGCCTTCGAGAAAATGACGCATCGCACAAGCATGTAAATCAGACGTGGTTTATTCTGGTGTATTCTAGAAATACATGGTATGTTCGGGCGATTTCTGGAACGTTTATAGGATGGTATAAAGTCGACGTCGCGGAGAAAAGGAGCAGTCAACAGCAAGTCATTAACTGTGTATTACAAAATAAATAGTGAATATAAATGTTGTATTAGAAATTCGTAGTCTGTAAATAATAGTTTTTAATGTTTTATAATCGTAGCGTTAATTTATAGTGTATTCATTAGTGTATAGAAATAAATATTTGTTTGTGAATAGACGATTTAAACAGCACTTGTATTATTATTTTAGAAAGAACGTTACAGTGGTGTCAGAAGTGGGATGGTTGTCGAGGCAGGTTTGGATGGAGATCTTCGGGTAGGATGTGTGAGAATGATGGAGCCTGTTTGTGATAAGAAGATCCATAGTGGCATATTGGTGGGAAAAGCGCTGATCAAGGTTGGAAAGACTGTACCGGTGAGGCTTATGAACGTTAATGTGGATCCGGTGACATTGAAGAAGAGTACCCTTGTGGGACAGTGTGTGCCAGTATTCCGAGTAACTAGGTGTATGGCTGATGTTCCAAAACCAGTGCCCAAAGACCATGGTGGAAAATTAGTGGGTATGGTTACTAGTTCGTGCGAAGACCTTAACAGAACGGAAGTGAAAGAGGTACAGGGTTTGGTTCACCGATACCAAGATATCTTCGCTCTTGACGATAGCCAGAAGGGACGAACAAATATAGTAAAACATAAAATCAATACAGGCAACTCTATGCCTGTCCGTCAGCAGCCGAGGCGTCTACCTCTAGCAAGGCGAGCAGAAGCCGAAAAGATTATTACCGATATGGAAGAACAAGGGGTCATCGAGCCATCCAGCAGTCCATGGGCATCACCGGTGGTCCTGGTCAGTAAGAAGGACGGGTCAACGAGATTTTGTGTGGACTATCGGCAGCTTAATGACGTGACCGAGAAAGACAGCTATCCCTTACCACGCATCGACGACACGTTAGATACCCTGTCTGGTTCACGATGGTTTTCGACTTTGGACTTGAAGAGTGGTTATTGGCAAGTTGAAATGGAACCTGAAGACCGGGAGAAGACCGCGTTCACTATTGGTTCCGGACTATGGCAGTTTACGGTTATGCCTTTTGGTCTATGTAACGCTCCGGCCACCTTTGAGCGTCTAATGGAGACCATCCTGAGAGGGCTGTCGTGGAAGACCTGCCTGGTATACCTAGATGATGTGATTGTAGTCGGAAAATCATTCAACGAACATTTGAAAAACCTAGAGGAAGTGTTCCGAAGACTACGTGGAGCCAATCTGAAACTGAGTCCGAAAAAGTGCCACATATTCAGAAGGGAAGTGAAATATCTCGGGCACGTCGTATCACAAAATGGAGTGGCAGCCGACCCCGATAAGATTCGTGCAGTTCAAGAGTGGCCAACACCGAAAGATAAACACCAAGTTCGTAGTTTTCTTGGGTTATGTACCTACTATAGGCGTTTCGTTCCTGGGTTTGCCAATATAGCGCAGCCTCTGACAAGGCTAACTGAAGATGGACGTGAGTATGTTTGGAGCGGAGAGTGTGCAACAGCTTTCCAACAGCTGAAGCGTGCCCTGACAACCGCACCAATATTGAGCTATCCACGGACAGAAGGGAAATTCATACTTGACACAGATGCAAGTAATCTGGCCATTGGGGGTGTACTTTCTCAGATACAGGATGGACAAGAAAAGGTCATCGGCTATTTTAGTAAGGTTTTGTCTAAAGCCGAAAGGAATTATTGTGTGACCAGAAAAGAACTATTGGCCGTCGTGAAGTCCGTTGAGCACTTTTACAAATACTTGTACGGACGGAAGTTTTTATTGAGGACGGACCATGCAGCGTTGAAATGGCTTCTACAATTCCGTAATCCTGAAGGCCAGGTCGCAAGGTGGATCGAACGATTACAAGGATACGACTTTGACACCGAACATCGAGCGGGCACTAGTCATCGAAATGCCGATGCTCTTTCAAGAAGACCCTGTCCAACGGATTGCCGTCATTGCTCTCGTTTGGAAGAGAGGGTTTGCCAAGTATTAAGGACTACCATCGTCAACGACAATTGGTTGCCGGAGGAATTGCAACGACAGCAGGAGGCTGATCCCGAACTAAAAATGGTACTGGAATGGAAGCGCGTGGGAGAAAGGCCTGCCTGGGAGGCCGTCAGCCCTTTCAACAGAACGCTCAAAGCATATTGGGCCCAATGGGAGTCCTTGAAGGTGGAAGACGATCTCCTGAAGCGAGTACTGGAGAGTGAAGATGGCACCACCATTAGGTCTCAGTTCGTGGTTCCAAGAAGCCGAGTGGCTACAGTATTGCGACATCTCCATGACGGTGCCTCAGGAGGACACTTCGGTGTGAAAAAGACTTTGGAGAAAGTTAGGGAGCGTTTTTATTGGGTCAACTGTAAAGAAGACGTGAAGGAGTGGTGCCGGAAATGTGAACTATGTGCCACTGGTAACGGACCCTTGGGGAAACGAAGAGCACCTATGAGGCAGTACAATGTGGGTAGTCCTCTGGAAAGAATAGCCATAGATATTGCCGGACCATTTCCCGAAACCGACGATGGGAATAAATACATATTAGTGGCAATGGACTATTTTACCAAATGGCCAGAAGCATATGCCCTACCAAACCAGGAAGCTGCGACTGTTGCTGACGTACTAGTCAAAGAGTTTTTCAGTCGCTTCGGAGTGCCCATGGAGCTGCATTCGGATCAAGGCCGCAATTTCGAGTCTGTACTCTTTGGAGAAGTCTGTCGATTGTTGGGCATTCGCAAGACTCGGACCACACCGTTACATCCGCAGTCCGATGGAATGGTAGAACGCATGAATCGAACAATGGGCAAATATTTGGCCAAGGTCGTCTCCGATCATCAACGAGACTGGGACCAATACCTGCACCTGTTCCTGATGGCTTATCGTGCATCGGTCCACGAAACAACCGCTCAGTCGCCAGCGTCTGTGATGTTTGGACGCGAGTTACGGTTACCGTGTGATCTGGAATTTGGGTCTCCACCTATAGAGCAGGAGGTAGCCGGGAATGATTATGTCATCAACTTAAAGAAGAAGTTGGAGGATATTCACCACCGAACCCGAAACAATAGTCGAATCGCGAGTGACCGGATGAAGGCTACGTACGATGTGAGAGCCCAAGAAGGAGGGTTTCAACCTGGAGAGCTTGTCTGGTTATACAACCCGCAAAGACGTCGTGGCTATTCTCTAAAGTTACAGCGAAATTGGGAGGGCCCATACCAGGTGAAGAAACGAATAAATGACTTGATTTATCGCATCCAGAAATTGCCAAGGGGGAAACCAAAGGTGGTACACTCCAATCGTCTGGCGCACTATGAGGGAAATAATGACGCAGTCCCGGATCGGAAAGATGAGGCTGAGGTGACTATCAATACCGTAAGGCCTGAAGATGATCAACCAACCTTTAGAGAATTTATGGCTGCGTTCTCTGGAACTAGAAAAGCGCGATTCGGAGTCACGACTGAGATGCAACAAGATCTCTTCCGGGTCCCTGGTAATTATTCCATTGCCCACTGTGTCTCCGCGGATCTCCGTATGTCCAGGGGGATCGCAGTAGTGTTTAGAAATAAATTTGGACGGCTGAATGAACTTCGAGAACAAAATCCCTCTGTTGGTAAATCCTTACGCTTGCCTGATCATGACCGATCCATTTACTACTTGGTAACCAAGCAGTTTTATTACCAGAAGCCGAGTTACGCCGACTTGTGGAGGGCACTATGGAATTTGAGGATCGAGTTGCTTACCAGGGGAATTAACAAATTGGCAGTTCCCAAACTCGGCTGTGGGCGGGACCAGCTGGATTGGAGAATCGTTAGAAACATGCTGGAAGTTGTCTTTGGAGGTACGGACGTCAAGATCTTCGTCTGCAATTTTGACCCACAACCCGCATTAAGGCCAACGAAGAGTGTAGACTGTTATTTCTATCGTAATGGAACGTGTAGTCGAGGAGAAGACTGTCGATATCGTCATGACCCGTTCTACAGGAACCAGAGCATAAAACCTGTTCTGGGACAGAACAGACTTGAAGAGGGGGGCAGTGTAACAAGAGAGAAAAGGAACAAACCTCTTTTCGAGCGACAGGTGGTGTGTTCTGCCGCCTTCGAGAAAATGACGCATCGCACAAGCATGTAAATCAGACGTGGTTTATTCTGGTATTCTAGAAATACATGGTATGTTCGGGCGATTTCTGGAACGTTTATAGGATGGTATAAAGTCGACGTCGCGGAGAAAAGGAGCAGTCAACAGCAAGTCATTAACTGTGTATTACAAAATAAATAGTGAATATAAATGTTGTATTAGAAATTCGTAGTCTGTAAATAATAGTTTTTAATGTTTTATAATCGTAGCGTTAATTTATAGTGTATTCATTAGTGTATAGAAATAAATATTTGTTTGTGAATAGACGATTTAAACAGCACTTGTATTATTATTTTAGAAAGAACGTTACAATATATTTGCCAGTTGTTACCAAAAGTTTCTCACATTTAACTAAACTAAATATGTACATGTACACTGTACATATTCGGGTCTCTTCAGTTCAGAAATTTATGATTTTGGTGTTGGATTTCGATTTGACTTTCTTGCATGCTAGATAGAAGATTAAAATCACAGAGTTTGAAACAGAATCTAGTATTATATTGATTGTTCACGACCAGTACGTTACATGTTAAGGCGCAATTCCACCGAGGCAGCATTTCAGCAACATGTGGCATGCGGCAATGACGCATGCTACACTGAGTCTTTCAATCGAAGCAACATAAACCGACATAAAGCATGCGTCTTCGCCACATGCCACACGCTAATTGTTGCTGCCCGTCACATGCGTCAGGATTCCATTAACCGACAGTCAGCGGATCGGCGCGACTTGTATCCTGCGACATGGAATGGATTATTGGAAAAAACTACTTTATTTATTAAACATTATCACAATTTTATTCTTCGGAATTGTGGAACAATAAAAGCACCGTATATAAAGACAATAAATTAAAAAATATAAGCTGAAGCAGTTCGCAAGTAAATACGACTCTACTGTTATTAAAGTGAAAAAAAAATCAAAAATTTGGGGACAGCTTTCCATCGCGAACGAAAAAATCTATAAAAAAGAAGAGTGGTACATCTCCTCCTAAGAAACAAAAATTGTATGCGAGTTTTTTACTGGCCGTTGATAAATCAAGGCTAACCACGTCAACCATAAGCTTCATCGTCAGCAACCAACTTTTTGACAAAGTCATACCGAGATTCTTCACCATCAACATATAATTATCTTCTCCACCACGTAGCTTCATTCTTTTTCTTCTTATATTACTTAAGGTTATTACTAAATACGCAGCCGACGCGATCGTTTCCAAAGACATAATTAAAGAAGTTTTATTGATTTTATTGTAGGTAAATCTGAATATTCTAGACAGACACTAAATTTTAATAACGCAAAATACCGATGTTGCTTCAATGGAATTGTTTAGCCGCATGCTACAAACACAGATGACAAAGCGCATGCGATATTGGGCGACAAGTTTCACGTGCATCATAAAAACTTGTGGCACGATTTAAGTCGCACATCAAAAATACGCAACACTTGACGACACGTGTCATGCTACATGTCGTCTAGTGTTGCATTGCGCCTATTAGGAACAAAGAAGAACAACAATCTACATCATGAATTGAAACTTGCTTTGTGGGTAAAGACCCATACTGTTCTATAGCGTTGAAATTCACAACCAATTAATTGTTTTACGGTCACTGTTTAAAACCAAGCTTCTCCGTTAGTTTTGGTTGTCGCTGGTTTCCCTCTCCCGCTCTGTAGCGTAAATTCGCTCTAGCGCGGTCAAACGCATTGACAGTGATGCGGTAGGCATAACAAAATGGTGGGCTTTCATTAGAGGATGGTTGACTGTGAGATGGAATAGGAATTTGGTTTAGTATAATTCGCTTTAGCGGAGAAAATCTCGCGTCCATCAAATCGATCACTTGAATGGTTATATTTGATCGTCAATCGTCGACTAGACAGATTAGACTCTACACCATGTGTTAAAATCTCTTTAAAATCGTATTCTATTTTAGGTAACAATTCTATATCATTCACCTAGAATAAATGATTTAATAAAAGACCTTTCAGTTGATCGAAAGGTCAAAATTCTTTTCAAATATTTAAAATTAATACCACATACAGAGTATTTTATTTTTAGGTCTTTTCTTTTGGTTTTCGTTCTTGCTCATCTTTTGTTTCTCTTCTTGCCTCTTTGACCTTGGGTTTGGTTTAACTTGAAGGTCTTCCATTTTGGGTTCGTACCTGCATACATACATACAGGGTTGTTGTATGTAACAAGATTATACCGGAAGAAGTGAAACAAAAACCCTAATGCTTTTATGCCTTATCATCCGTGAGTCATCGAATGGTGGGATGTTTGTTTGAAACTGTATATATTTATATATATTGTGTCATTTTATCTATGTGTCCATGTACTTTTGAAACGTTTATATAATTTATTTACTCATGCATGTTAGTGTTTAAGTACTAATTCATACGAGATCTCGAGTAGTGAAATTATCATAGGGTAGTTTTTAGGATTTATAACCAACTGTGATACAAATCACCATTCTGTCGATTTTACTAGACTTATTAAAATCCTTAATCAGTATAAATAATTAAGAACGTTTTTACTGTTTACAATAAAGCCCTACTTAGAAAGTTTATATTTCACTACATATTTGTGTTTTATTTATTACTATTTATTAATTTAGTATATATGTTAGTAAAAGATCTATTTCTTCGTTTATCTAATAAGTTTGAAGCTTTAGTAATGAGAATTGTTTTAAAACGAAGTGGCGCTTGTTTTTCTTATCTTGTATATCTTGCATCACCCCGCCCCTCTCTCACTTATTGGGGTTAGCCGGCAAAAACTAAAGTAGTGTTATTTAGGTCAAGCTAATACTTCCAGCACAGCTATATTTTTGGTAGGTTTGGTATTTATCTATATAAAAGTAGCCTTTGTGATTCTGTAGGCTACAGTTCCTCCGGATGTAGCTCTGACTCCAATGATCGCGACTATATGCGCCATAGTTTGTCATCATACGCTATATTGTTGAGTACAAAAAACGCATAGAAGTTGATGAAATGAAATTTTATTTAAAGTATTAGGAAATTCTTGTTTAGAAACCGACTAGTATTTCTTATTCTGTTAGTACCATGAAATCAAATTATGTATGATAATTACATGTTCATGTTAATCTATCTTAATTTAAAATCTACCATGTGCAAAGATGATCTTGAAATACTAAAGTTTAAATTTAAGAAATAAAATATTAATCATTACCACTTATGGTGAAGGTACAAAATCATGCCGAAGAAATACATAGGGTAAACTGTCCAATGAATGGACACTTAAGGAAAAAGTTGACTATATTTAACTTTTGCTAGATTATTGCTCGTAAGTTATACTTATTATTGAAATGAAATTTAAAATACATTGTCTAATAAACATTTGTGTATACAAATGAAGTATTAAAGAATCATATTTAATTTAGTTACTATTTTTAAAAAATATTTTTTTATAAAATGTGCGAAAAGTCTAGTTAATGGACACTTGCGTCTAATGAATGGACATGCAAAGTCCAGTAAATGGACACAAATTTATCTTTATTTACTTACTTATTTAAAGGTGTTTTACGTGATTAAAAAATAACAATCAAAAATAATTTATTTGTAAAAAGATATTTATTTCGTAAACAAGAATAACCTTAAAAAATAAATCACAAACTACAAAAACAGCACATTTTTTTCAGGTAGGAACTTTGTAACGCAATTATAAACGTTGTAATTATAAACATTTAATGAAATAAATAAAGATTATTAAAAGTTTCACAGTTTTATTAAAATACAACCTGACAATATTGTTTCGACAGCTATGCTGTCATTATCAAAGGTAATATAATTATAAACAAACACGTCGCTATGGTAGATACAAAATAGGTAACTAGATAAAATAATAATAATAATCATAATTAAATATCTAATACTTCCAGTAACGGAGAATTACTGAGCTCAAGTTGTTCATTCATTAAAGGTACCCTGAGTTTGTGTTTGTATATCTCAAAGGCTTCTAAAATGTCTAATTTGCGTTTGTTATTACAAAAATGTAGGAATTTAATATTATTTTGAGGAGTCATTGTGTGATTTTGTTCTAAAAGGTGTTTGGCGTAATTACATTTTTCAGGATGTTTATTTTTTTCCGTTACTGCAAGTGTTAGATATTTAATTCTGATTATTTTTATCATTTTATCTAGTTACCTATATTTTGTATTTACCTTAGCGACGTGTTTGTTTATATTTATATTACCTTTGATAATGACAACTTAGCTGTCGAAACAATATTGTCAGGTTATATTTTAATAAATACTGTGAAACTTCTTACTAATCTTTATTTATTTCATGGTTATTAATATGATTGGGTTAAACGAACAGAAGATATACAAAGTAATTTGCGACAAATAGTACCTGTTGAGGGAGACATTAATCGAAATAAAATGTAGATATCAAGCATATCACATTATCACATCAACATATTGTGCCAATACTAGTACAAGTATACTGCGCCAATATTACGTTTGAACAGTGGATGAATATCCTGTGAATGCATTTCGCCAATATTGTAGAAGAATATTGAACCATTAAATGTTTCAACATTGGGCCAATATTACCGGGAGACATGGGGATATTCTATGCACACATTGTGCCAATACTATAAACGTATATCGAACCAATTTAATGTTCCAATGTATGACCAATATCAAACTGCAGTACTAGAGATATATTGCTTCCGCATACTGTGCCAATCCCGTCAGTGTCTGTCATTTACAATGTTTGGACAATATGTGGAAACAATATTTTTTCAGCATTTGCTACATTTTATTCACATGAATCATAATGCTGATTCTGGTAAAATAAATGTTTTGTCACATTTATTAAATAAGACCGTTTAATAAATTGAACCGAATTTGATATAAACTGATTCACCGAATGAAAAACTGTTGAACATTTAAGTTGGCTAAATATTTAATACTGTAGTTTCAACATTTATCAAATATTGTACATAAATAAAATTAATCTTTCAAAAAGTATAAAATTCTGAGTACTTATTTCCTATTATACAAGAAAATAGATGTCAGGTGTTCAGGTGACAATTATTAGTAGTACAGATTGTAATTATCTTCCAAGGTTATCAGGTTATGACCCTATTGTAAACATGATTTGTAAAATTAAGAATCAGTTTACATCAAATTCGGTTGAATTTATTAAACGGTCTCTACAAATGCAACAAAATATTTATTTTACTAGAATCAGCACATTCTTGATGAACAACGAAAAAAATGATATTTGATACCTATATAATAATTTGTCCATTGACCTCTCCTATACCAAAATCAACAGATTCTTACCAGCGTTCTTTTACGGAAAGTCCTTTATAGGAAATTATTGTACATCGTTTGCCCACCAGAACTCAGAATCCTAAATCCTGCGTTAATTATATCCATTTTTAAACTAAATTAAGAATGAAATAAATAAAAAACAAGAGTTTTCGTTTCCTAATAAAGAGTTGATTTGTAATTCTACCGATGGATATCAATATTATTCCGCTTATGAAAAGTTTTGTTAATTGCATAATCTATTTCGAAATACTTTAAAGAAAGAGATTCAGTACGCATTTTATTATGCTCAATACTGCTTTCTTTCATTTTGATGTTTTAAAGAAATACGATATTCATAATTTGATTATAAACAGTCCAGCTTGGAAGTAGAAGTTGTTTATGCATTAAATTACAGTAAATGTAAACATTACCTCATTATTTCGACCTTGTCCCCGACGTCGTCGACGACGTTTTCGCCGACGTCGTCGGGGAAGACCGTGTATGTCCAACATTACTATTTACACGCACTTTCTCTGGTTGTCTGTATGAAGTTTTAAAAGTCACCATTGTAAAATGATCTACCTAACATATGATTACGAAACATATGCGCAATTAATTCTAAAAACATTCAGGTTTGTCAATTTTAGTTTTATAGATAAATAAAACGTCTGAAAACCTTAAAAAATAAAAATAAAGCTGAAATGTCCATTTACTGGTTAGTGTCCCAATACTGGTCGGTTTACCCTACTGTAGTAGTATTATTATAAGCATTATAAATCTTTAACTTAAAATCGTCAGATAGTTTTGTTTGAATATTGAACAATTATTGTTATTGAACCAAACCCATAAGAAACGCTTGGGTATTCTAGAATTTGTTGGAAGAATTGGCACTGGATATAAGAATTATGTATGGTTCAAGACACTTCTATAAAAGAACGTGAATAATAACGAGGCAATAATAAAAAATGCAATCATCCAAGAAATAAGCCATGGGAACTAAGCCATGGATGGCATTGTGTTAATGCACTGATAATAATATGTCAAGTACATAAAAATCCAAATTTTAATATTTTGTGGAAACTCCTTATTTTGCGTATTTGGCTCGGTTCTCCATACAACTATTGACAGGCTTCTCGATACATATATTCCTAAACTTGATAGATCTCTTATTGGAAGTTTAAAGGTTTTCCTCAAGGAAACTGAAGTTATAAATATCTCTAGTGCTTCTATTCTAAAGTGTTTTCGATAACATTTAATCTTGAGTTTGAGGAAAAAAACAATAAAGATGCGTTATATTATACACAAACAAACTGCCAATTAACTGTCATATCTACCATTTTACATTGTACATTGATTTTGTGGTTTGTAAATATAGTATGACGCATGTTAAGACATTTAGTTACATTACTTCATGCTTGTGTGAATTCATGTACACACGAACTCATCTACACAATAAAGTTGTTGGTTATAATACATTCATGTCAACTAAGTATAATTACTACATAACAAACAGCCTGTTCATTCGAAGTGCTGACCTTTGTATCATTTTGTTACAGGACCTGACAGTAACTGATGACACCGTTTTAGAAGAGCATAATGAAGATCCTGCTTTGGTGCAGATGCGTCTTATTGGTGATGGAGGTAAGTTAAGTCACTGACACGCACGGTATTTATAATTACTTTAGGAAAGTGTTTTCTGTTTTGGAATATAAAGAATGAAGACCTATCTTGACGAAAGAGGAAGCGTTAAACTGCGCTCAGGCGTAAATAAGCGAACTCGTCCTGATTGCCTACAGCAGGACGTCGCACTCACAATGAATAGATACATAAATACAGTCTTATTTACATTTCATAAATTATTCATCAAGCGATTTAGGCATTGAAACAATGTTATGTTGTTTATTTCATTTTGTTGCCGAGGCGAATTTCACGACGTGTCTAGTTTTGAGATCTCTTCGATATTCACCTTCACTTTACTAGTTTAAGAACTAGGTCATCCAATACTTTAAAAACAATTTTTAGGGCAGCCTTTCAATTGAGAACTGATTTATGATATGTTTTTATTTTAAATTTCTTTTCTTTATGTCATTTATCTTTATTATTATAGTGCGTGGTTTTATTGTCTCGACAATTGAAAATGTTTATCCATAACCATGCCAGTATAAATTGAATCTTTTGATTAATTTCCCAATTTGATAGCTGTAATCTATAAAACAAAACACACGAATAAGTGTAGTTTGTATTGTTGAAAACGTATTTTCCACATCGTTTATACTTGTAAATGACGCGTAGTAGTATTTATCTGAACAATGGAGTTCCTAGATATTGGCCTAATTATGGGTTAATAATCTCACACCGCCGTTCACATCTTCAAAGAAGTATCTTTTCAGTTATAACGTATATATGTATATATTTGGGTCATTCTACTAAATGCAAAATAACAGATTGAAAATGCAATTTTATTTTATAACTATTTCGTAAAAAAATTAGTTTTAATCTGTAAATAATTGTAAAATACATTGTTTAACTGTTACCTAAAAAATATAGATGTATAAAGTAAAACATAAGAATAAATCAAACCCGAGGAGCTTGAAATCACTTTCTGTGCGCTGTTACTTTACCGAGTTGTTTACTTCTCGATGTGTGAATTAAATAAAGATATCGATACATTTTTACAAGATTACATTCACATAATTTCCACATGCTCTTTT
Organism: Agrypnus murinus; assembly: GCA_929113105.1. Lineage (NCBI taxonomy): Eukaryota > Metazoa > Arthropoda > Insecta > Coleoptera > Elateridae > Agrypnus > Agrypnus murinus. Next base: position 170,298,377 of record OV816024.1, on the reverse strand, counting down.
TTATAATTATGAATAATAAAAAAAATCTAAATAACTAACAAAAACTGTTGCATTTGTCGTTTTTAGTTCGTTACTTATATTTGCATCACTGCTGTTTACTCGCCAACTTCTGTTCGCAATTTTATGTATACGTTAAATATAGTAACTTGAAATCTACCGACAACATAATCATCTTTGCTTGTCCCTTGGCTATGCTTATACTTATATTCTCTAATTTTTGTTTCCGTGTTTAAAACAACAAAACTGAGAGCTGAACTTATCTTGTCAGAATTGGTACCGTGCCGTCATTCCTGTTCCTGCGATATGAAGTTACGTAATTACTTTAAAATTTATTCAAGCTATCAATTCAATAGACATTTTGACGAATTTCTAGAACATGTGATCCGTAAGAATCTAACACAAAGTGCATATAGCTATGTTTGTTTATTTAACGGAACGTCATTTCTGTGTTTGCACAGGAACGACGATGTTCTAAATTCACCTAACCTTCATCAGTTTTTCTCACTTAATTAGGTGTTCTGTTTAATTAACAAGATGCTTTATAGTATTTTACCAAGTTTAGTTATCATTACTCTCAATTGTCTAATTTCCTCATTTCTGTGTGTAACAGACTCATTTCTGTTTATATCATTTTCTGGTATTTGCGTTATTTGGAGCACGACAATATGTTTTTTGTCATTTATTTCGTCATATTTGTTATCAATAAATAGATATAATCAATAAAATATATATTTATTTTTCAAAGTTTGATTTTTTCATTTGGTAGAATGACCCATGTAAACCATGCATACAGTAATTAGACAACGCAATACATAATCCTTTTTGTTATTCTATCGAACCTATTCCTGAAATTTAAATATTGTCCACGTGCTTGTATGTATATATAATCGAAAAACATAATTACAGCGAAATGTGAAATTGGAAAACAAGTTCGAGGGTATAACGTAAATTTAATATCCGACGCAATTAAACGAGGATTTTTATAGAAATTTTGCTGTGTGGGTTATTTGATCTCATAAAAATTCTGTTACATTTTTTATACTCGAAGTTAAAATCTTTGGGAATTGCGATTAACTTTAATAATGTTTAATAACCTATGATCCAGAAAATATTGAATCAAATTTTGTCATGAAAAAGTAGGATACATACAGTGTTCGGCAAAAAGTATGCACCATATGGAAAACTTTTTTATTTTAGATTTCTGGAAAGAGTGTATTATAAGTTGCTGTTGCATATAAAATAGTAGAAAATGCTAAAAAATTTAATTCCGCGATTTTCATGTATGAGGTAAGTTCAAAAAACTGAAATCACTCCAAGAATGAACTACCCTTCAGCCTAAAAATTTCATATTATTAAGAAAATTTACTTATAATGATATTTTATCTTCAAATACCAGTCATCAAGCTTGAAATTGGTTTTTTCCAATTCCAATATTTTTGAATTTACCTGCTGTTTAGAATCAATCCATAATCCGAGACGATTAAATTAGAAGAAATTGTAGCACTCTCTAACATGGAAAAATGATATATTCAAACCCAAAGAAAATTTGCAAATCAAAAAATCATCATTTACAAAGTAGTTTAAAAATTGCAGACCGCATGCAACATAATTTGAAGAAACTTATTAAGGAACATAATCCAGTGGTAAGATAAACGGTTCTACATTTGGTGGGGTTCGAATAATGTATGCTACGAACTGTTCGTTTATGCAGCAGCTAAATTGGAGCAAAAATATTGAAAAATCTTTTTTCAAAGTAGGTTCTAGATAATTCCAAATTACGGATAAAACATTATTACAAATAAGTTTCCTTAATAACATTTCCTGCAATCTTTAAATTTAAGGGCAGTTTACGTTTGCGATTTCAGTTTTTTGAACTTACCTCGTATACCATAATTGCGGAGGTCAATTTTTTTAACATTGTGTAATGTTATAGAAGTAACTGACACTTTTATCAAGAATATTTTTTTCATAAATGGAAAACAAAAAAACTTCCTGTATGGTACATACTTTTTACCGGTCACTGTATATGTATCCACATGTGTCCATAGATGGACCGCACTAATTTTGTAATTTTTCTGATTTCTCATTTCTAGAGAAAAAGTCATTCTTTATAAACAGTTTTGCTCCTAATCATAGTCAGATTGTCGATAAACTTACAGGGTGGGTAGAAAATAAGGAAACGTGAAACCCCGACATTAATAAATCAGGTACCTACTATTTAACAGTAAATTAAAAATGTCATCAGCAGAAGGTCAGTAAGCCGTGCGTACGCCCGGGGCCCCGGAGGCTAGTGGGGTTCCACCGAGCTATCTTATTTTAATCAACAACACAATATACTATATCTTACGCATTAATAAAATAGACATCGGCTAAATTCTAGTAGGGTTGGCCAAATGATCATAGCAATCGGTGCCATGAGGTACGAAGGATGCTCCGCCATCCTGATTCCTCGCCCAGAAATAAATAAATAAATAAATAAAATAGACTGAGGGGCAGACATTTGATGCAAGTTCTTATACTAAAAGCCAAATCCCGCTCGTCTGACCCATCTAGCAACATTGCTTACGTAGTGGTGTGTTTTAACGCTACTAGTAACACCCAACACCAAAGCGTCGAGAAATGAAAAGGTGTCATAGTATTTTGTTATCGGAAGTACTAACAATAAAGTTGGTGTATTTATCATGTCACCCAAGTGCACGTCTATGCGTGCGCATAAGCCTGGGTGGTACTCTTGAAGGTCGCCAAAATGTTGAATCTTGAATTACCAAACCAGTGGGAGTGATAGAAACGGCAATATATATAAAAATATGTATGTATTTTAAATAAAGATGATATACTTCACCGTTACGCATTCAACGACGGGAGCGCGCTGCACCGCTAGTCGTCCCAGAACATTTTGTATACAGGGTGTAACTAATATAACTAGAAACCTTGTGGTAGAGGGTAACTGTAATGTTTAGAGCATATTTTCCTGATCAACATGTCGTCACATCCTGCTTTTCGGTTTCGGGAAAATCGCATTTTAAATTTTAAGTACGCCTATTACACTCGCATTACATTTAAAATAATAAACAAGCGAAACTTTAAATTTAATAAAAAATAAGAAAATAAATGCTTTGATAGTGTTCTGTGAATGCTGTGTTTCGTATCTTAATAATCGGATTTGTTTGGTGTCAATGATTTGAATTTGCTGATACTCACTGTATGTTGTTAGATTAAGAACAATTTAAATCTTTTACGTATGTGTGTAATTAAAAAACAGAAATTAATTGGTCAATGAGTTCACGAATTAAAATATTATTTAAAGAACATTATTATAACCACCTGGTTGTGATCTTCTACTTTTAAGATAGCTACTATATTTCTTTATTAAACGAAAGGGCTTTCTTAGACACTGTAAGGTTAGTTTTAGTTTATTGTGACATTTATCACACAGACAAAATGTTCGCAGCAAGTTCCCAAATTACTTTCAATTGATGGCATACTTCTTTCCTTAAAAGGTTTTCTTATATTTCTGGATATACTTATTACTATAAGTATTATCCATTAAATTTGTAACATGATGAGAGTAGGCCATGCGTTTTTGGCAAATTTCACTTCCGTCTAGTGTTTGACTTCACAAATTGTAATCTGACAATGAGTTGAATTGCAAGATTTTGAGCAAGTATAGTTTAGGCAAGCAACAACTTACGAGTTTGATCCGTGTCGTATTGAGAACAAGCGAAGAGCGGTGGCTTTAGAATTTTAACTTAAAGTCTTTGCTTAAGTCTTAAGAATACTTTGATTTACCCTCACGACCCAAGCCTGGAAGTCATCGTTTGACACGTGACTACAATTATTGCCTACAGACTGCGACAGTCGCGAAAGTTTCCATTACCATGCATTTAGTGTTTATATACTATATTATGTGGTAGTTATTCCTGAGAAGAATTTTCTTACATTTTTCTGATTTAGCTAAAACAGCTTTAATTAATGGAAAAACATGCGGAAATGGAAATATATAGATAACATTTTTCAATGATTCAGATGTAATGAAAGAATAGAAGTTAACACATTTGCAAACGATTTTCAACAGCAGCACTGATCCACAATGAAAATTTAATAATGTTCAAAATATCCAACACGCAGTAAGTGAATTGACATGTTTTGAAGTTTCGTTTCTTGAGTTTTCAACTATGCGGCTTTTGTCTACGCAACCTAACATTTTTTTAAGCGTTAACCACTTATTAATGATGGAAGTGGACGGCTGCATCACCCTTTTATATTTATAAGCGGGATTACTTACGAAACTCACCATCGTAGAAAGTGAGAGGGCGCCCCGAGTGAATGTCCGATTCGTCCGTCTCAAATTAAACATTTTAGAGTTTTTTAAATGAAAAATATAAACATTAAAATAATATAAAAATTAAGTAGCGTTGACTAATCTACACAGCGAAAGCTTTAATATAAAAAAAGAATCGCTTAGATCGGCCCGGTGGTACTCCCAAACGAACTGGAACAAAAATAAGCCTTGTGTTTTAAATATATAGATAATGAAACGAAAATGTTGGAAAGTGATAACGAAATATTATTTGCGTGCGTTTACTATCAGTACATAATTTAAAGTTACTTTTTAATTAAAAATAAACAAAAATAAAACAAACTAATTTTGGATCAAAGATAAAACAAAGATTTCGAAAAAATACGATAAAATCTTAATTGCACAGTAATAAAGACTGAATCCAAAAATGCTTATTTGATGCGATCCAATATTCGAGAATTGTATGTCTTCATTTAGTACTTGATTTGTGTCCACAATTACAGTGAAGAAAAAAATTAAATTGTGTTCAATAGGTTTTTAATTAAGAATTAATTAATTAAATAAAATTGAATTTATTTACTTTATATTTAAATATATTTGCAAACTTTTAAAATATGTTCCATCTTTTTTTTAAGTGATGAGATTGAAAGTGATCGAGTAGTAGAGTGTATAGGAATTTCCAAAGTTTCTTCATTTCATTATTTAGACATGTTTTGAATGTCGTATTTCTCTCTCTTATTTCTCTGGAAAATTCCCATTAAAATGTTTGTATTTGTATTACGGTGCTAACAAATTAAATATAATGTTGCAATTGCACTACCTTTATGTTTAAGGTTATTTAAATATTTTAGATGGTATTAAAATTTTTCATAGTCAACACTGTCAACAATTCCATTAAGAGTATATTGTATTACTCCACATTTGAATATAGAGAATGCCTTTTATACTATAACAACATTACAGAAGATAACAGTTATCTCTGGTGTAATTGTAAATAATTTTTTTTATGAAGTTAAATGACGTATGTCATAAATAGATTAATATAAAAATGAATTTTTGTTGTGTTATTGTTTAATAGTAGTAATTATTAATATATAGATATTTGTGTATGTTTTTATATGTCTAACACAGATAATTATAATTGATAATTGGGCCGTAGTTCAAACAGGGCATCACAGTCAGCCGAGTTGTTAACCAATTTAACCTTTCACTTGGGATAACCTCTGCAACTTTTCCGAGAATAAATTCTGTTGGCAAATTTTTGCTTAGATTACATGTATTTTTGATCGCAATTTATTTTTGTCTGTGTTGATTTCATTTTAAATAGAGAGTGTTGTTATTTTTATATTAATAATAAATATGGGTGGGCTGCCCGGTATTTGTCATGTTGTTTCAGGAGTGGGCTAATGTGGGTTCGCCCGTTTCTGGTTTATTTTAGTTGCACCAGCCCGAAGTCATTGGACTGGCGCGCGCTCATTACAGGTGCTTTATCTCTTTTCCTGAATTTACTAACACCGATTACCCAACGCTTTTGACCTTAATTTAGAATCGAGGTTTGCGGAAAATTTCGATGTAAATACGTATGCGAGGAATGAACGAATTAAGCCAATTGTTCAGACATAGTAATTTAGTCCAATTGTGACACTTAAAAAACCCTGAACTTGATTTTACATAGTATATTAATTTTGGTATAGTTATCACAAACATTATTTTTTGTATTGTTTATTTATAGCACATTCGATTGTGTAGATATTGCGTTTGGAGGACTATTATAATTACACCAACATACCTTTAAATTATCAATGGTTAATAGAAGGTAATAAATTGTTGATGTGTATAAAGCGTAATGGTAAAATTCTAATTTAATGCATTAAAACCATTTTTGACGGCTGATACTTGAAAAATCAAGGTCAGTTTTACAAAAACAAGAATTCATTATGAAATGGTCATGAACCGAATATAATGACTTGGTCATTATTAGTAATGGGTGTACTTAAAATACACATTCATTTAAAAGTTGATAAACCTGGAAGTTGCATCTTTAATATTTATGTGTTTGCTTGTTTTTAAGCTACTCAGGAAAGCAAAAATAGCAACTTTTGCATACACTGTAAAGTTAATTTCTCATTGCATACGTAATTCGGATTCGCAACAAAACAATTTTGTAATAAGAGTTTACCAGTAATGATAATAATAACCAACTTCTTTCAAATGTTTGTTATTTTTGCGGATTGAATAATATAAAATATAATCTTCTTTGCCATTTGGTGGAGAAGCAGTTCAGGTACGACTGGAGCTTATTTTTAAATCAGCAAAGGCACTCATTCAGAAATGGATCTTGCCTATCAGTAAGAACGAACAAGAAAGAAAAGCAAAAGAAATTAAAAGTAAACTTTAAAAATGTTTGCATCTCCAATTCTGAAAATAAACTTTCTCAAGCTTGAAGTTCAAAACTAAAACAGCCAAAACTAAACATTTACCTTTATTATCCTATCAGAGAGAAAGAAACCGTTAATTTACGCAGCTGTTGGAATATCAAACGAAATAAATCATTAATTTTTTTTATTTTGGTAAACACAAATACAAAAATTCCGTTATTTGAAGCCGTGTTGAATGGAGGATTAAATAGAAAAAACTGATAGTATGCTGATTTATGGATTGCAAAAAAATTCTTTAGCATTTTTGGTTGATTTTGAATACGTAATCATTCGCATTACAAGTTGCACCGTTAATTTTAAAATCTTCGGATTATTTAGATGTCCTAAAATAAAAACTAAAAAAACGAGAGCAAAATCTCCTATTTAGAATTTAATTCTGTAATTGTTTAAGCCCATACCTGTTTATTAATACTGTATACAACAAACCCTCTTAGTACCACAAATATTCTTAGTTTTAATAAAATATTTTATTAAAAGCATAACTCAACTAACAGGCAATTCTGTTTAATCAAGGCCAGCACAGTAATTCAACTCCTGAAGCCAGCCTCAGGAATTGAAGACGTTCCTGAAATAACGATGTTAAAGACTTTCTTTCAAAATCTGTTATTTCGGTGAAAATAGTGTAACGAATAGTAAACCCACATATGACGTCATCAAACGTTCTAGATGTATGAGTCATCAACTGTATGACTCATCAATCAACACGTGCAAGTATGACTCATCGACACGCCTCATTGACGTCACTTATCAACAGCTGCGTGTATGACTCATCAACACGTCATCGAATATTCTAGATGTATGTGTCATCGTATAAAGATATAAATTGATTCGCGGGTAGAAGGAGGGCAGTTAATGCTTAACCGGCGTCGTGTTGAAATGTACTCTGAATAATTAGTTAATACATAAATAGTTTTTATATAAATAAGTCCTCAAATAAATTTATAAATACCTAGCATTTTTAATAGTTTGTTAAATAGTTTATAGTTATAGTGTTTTTAATTAAGTGCATTGTAAATAATCTTTTCTTTATTAATAGACGATTTTAAACAGCATTTTTGATTATTATTTTAAAAAGAACGTTACAATAGTGTTACTTGCTTACTCAAGTCTTGAAATAAATAAAGATTATTAAAAGTTTCACAGTTTTATTAAAATACACCTGACAATATTGTTTCGACAGCTATGCTGTCATTATCAAAGGTAATATAATTATAAACAAACACGTCGCTAAGGTAGATACAAAATAGGTAACTAGATAAAATAATAATAATAATAAAAATTAATAATAAAAATCATAATTAAACATCTAATACTTCCAGTAACGGAGAATTACTGAGCTCAAGTTGTTCATTCATTAAAGGTACCCTGAGTTTGTGTTTGTATATCTCAAAGGCTTCTAAAATGTCTAATTTGCGTTTGTTATTACAAAAATGTAGGAATTTAATATTATTTTGAGGAGTCATTGTGTGATTTTGTTCTAAAAGGTGTTTGGCGTAATTCGATTTTTCAGGATGTTTATTTTTGTAATGACGTACGTGTTCTTTATATCTTATGTCAAAATTTCGAAGTGTTTGTCTTGATCAATCAGATAGACTCAAGAGATACGATAGGCACGAGGGTTTGCTGGCACACCGGGCCCAACGGGCTTGAGTCCTGTGCCGTCTAAGCGAACTTATATCATATGGCGAGGGGGGTACATAATGTATATAATTTGTGAAAATGTGCCGCACTGCTTCGATAGTCTCTGTTTGGATTGACTGATGACTAGCCTAACCAGTGTCCTGGACCACAAGTACTATATGATCTATTTTTGAAAAAATTTATGAAAACGCTGTGGTACTACAATACGAAGGGACACTTAGAAAAAAAACATCTACCCTACAACGTTCATACTTCATACCATATGAATCATCAAAAATGATAAGAACTAAAATATCAATGACAAATATATAAATAGGTACGCTTATCTTTATAAAACAGTGTTTGCACATTAATTTTGGTAACTTTCGCAATAACTTTTGTTACTACAAAATAAGCAATTAATCTTATTTTACTGTAGTCTCTAGTACTTGTCCAAGTCCATGTATTTGATGTTGTTATTAAACTTAGTTATCTTGTCTGCTTTATTAACCTTAAATGATGCAAAAGTGCTTGCAAGGTTAAGGCATAGGAAGAAGGCAATGTGTACTGGCGAAATAGTTCCAAATTATTTTCGTTTTCGATCTTCTCTCAAACAAGGGGATAGTGATATAGATTGTTGTGATGTAGATTGTCAAAAACAATGGCAATTGGGGAATGCCCTGAGTGCCAAAAAGAAATCGTAGTAATTTGGAGTTGAACTCAATGGAAAGTTGACTTCATCTTGAGCTAAGCATGTGTAATTCTTCGAAAAATCAATCTGTAAAAGGGAAGCTTCAGCATTAACGTGTTTGGTAACAGCATCTTTGTCTTTTGCATATTTACGTGCTTGATTTCTCTTCATAAAAGAATGCACCTTGTATGAGGGGTCAGTTCAGTACGTGTTTCTGCAAAGCATCAACACTCACACTTTGAACTGCCTTACACAGTTTTCCTTTACTGTCTTTCGTCCAAAAGTGCCAAGTTACCTCGAAAGCTAATAAAGCTTCAACGACTAACTTAACCGTAATAAACGCTATTTTTGTATGTACGTACATGTATGAACTAATAATATAAGTATTAATAAAACATGACTTCAGCAAAGATTATCAAACAAAAATAAGATATAACTGACAGTTAGCAATTTGTTTGTAAACAATTATTATATTATAGTTTATTTGATACTTTTTGGGCATGTTGCATATTGTAACATGAGTTACCGGTAACTCATGTTACAAAATTACATGTGGTTTTTAAACAAATTAAAGAAGATATAAAAGAATATAATTACATTTTTGTATTAGAATATGAACAAATAAAGAGAGTATAAATGGATAAGTATGTACTTTGCCTAATACAAGTGCAAACTAAAAATGTATACCTTTTGGTCACTCACGTTACATTTTTTCGGTGCTACTTTTATTTTTCTAATAACAGAGTAACACATCATTTTTTTACCAGGTATTTTACAACCAGTGCAAGTATGTGATTTAATCTATGCCACAACACCACAATTTTCTTAAACTAAACAGTTAAATTTTAATTTTTAAATGTTTTGCAATGCCAAAATAATGATTAATAATCTGTTTGTGCAGAAGTTGAAACTGTTTTCAGAATTTGAATGAAAGGCAAGCTTTTTTCGATTTTGAAGTAAGTACTAATGGAAAATGCATTTTATAAACTACCAGTGACCTAAGTATTTTAAAGGATTATTACATTTTATTTTGAGCTTCCCATGTCGCATTTTCATGGAAACACCCTCAACACTTTTTTATTTACTGGGGACCCCACTCGATATTTGTGCCCGGGGCCTCAAAATCCAAAGGGCGAAGCTGCATCAAGTTACTTTTCTTTTTACTTTCATATATAATTATTTATATATCTGTATATATTATATTGTACTTTAATCTTTGAGCACAAATTTGTTCATGCTGAAACGCGCACGTCGTACACGAGTATGACTACTTTTTTTTTCTGCAAAATACATTAGAGATTTTGACAATAATTTTTCATAATGGTGTAAACAATTCGCGGCCCGCGGGTCGCATGGGGCCCACAGCGAATATCTTTGAGGCCCAGCCAATATAACGGCATATAATAAAAGCTTTAATAAAAATTATGTACCTGTGTCAAGATTGACTTATGTGGCAACTGATAGATCTCCAATGACCGGAAAAACAACGGTTTCGTGACATTACTGTGGAAAAAACCAAGTGAAATTTATGACGGATACTAGATTCATCATACGCATTGCATCATACATCAACCTACGAACGTAGTAAACATGGAAAATATGTTCACACCTTTAAAAAAATTTATCAATTTGATAAGACCTTGAGGCTTAAATCAGCTACAGTTCTCTGCTTTCTTAAGTGAATTAGAAAGCTAATATTCCGGTTTGTCCTACTATACCGAGGTACTTTGGCTATCCTGCTCGAAGGTCCTTAAGCAATTTTGGGACTTGAAAGAAGAAATATGTCAGTTTTAAAACCAGAAATCAGCTAAGACACCAGCTTGTTTTCGGGGCCGGTATGGTTCCAAGATTTATACTTCATGGTTGATATAAAAAAAACCTGTTCTAAGTGTTTGTGTCTAAAATGCATTTATTAAGTTTGTTTTCTTCTGTATTTCTTTTTGTAGTTTATTATCATAGGCTTTGTATTAGTTTTCGTATACTATGTATGGACGTACACTAAAAAGTTCATTCTTAATAGTTTATTAATTCAGTTAACAGTTAATAACTTAATGCATTTGCATATTATTACAATGATGTACTAGTTAGTTGTGAGAATAATTAACAGTACTTAAATAATGCTAAAATAGTAAGCGAGCCAATAAAATAAACACAATTTACCCTACGTTATCCTTTAAAACATAGGTGAACTACAGACTACCATCTGTGTCTTTTATTCAAATAATATCACTGGAAAAAGTCAATACTCTAAAGATAAGAAATTCTATAATTATTACAATAAATGTGTAACTAAACTCGAACTTGAACTGACTTTCTAAGTGGGTTAAAAGTTTCACCTAATTAAGGGGTTATCAAATCGATCGTGTCGATGTGATCGATTTGTTGTCCTCTACCACCTGTTTTAATAATGGTAGTGATACTCCCTACACACTGTATATCCAAAACTATATCTGTCGATTCTGTGCTATCCGTTTTGGACCGTATTTATGTATACGTATTTGAAAAAGTTCATAACTTTTTAGTTACATTTTTTTTTCTGGGTAAAAATGCTAAAAAATAAAGATGCAGAGAAAGCTTTAAACTTGCGGGTTCAGTAAAGCCAACGATAATGTTCAAACAGGGAACGCCTTCAATTGAACAAGGTGTAATTAACAGTCTGTATAATTTTAATATGACGACGCTTTCGTAACGCAGTATCAGTCTGGTTCATTTATAATTCAAATTCAAACTATAAATAATGCATATGTAAATATAATCGTGAATTTAGCATCATACAATCGGTGTTTCAGCCAAACATGTAGGCGACACGCTGTCTGTGTTACGGTAGTATAGAATTAGAATATTAAGAGCAGTAAGATATTTTGCTGTAATAGATGGCTATTAAGTTTAAGCAATCTGTTCACAAGTTGATTGTAACATATTTTGTAAATCTTTATGTATTATTTTTGGCAGAGGAGCGAGGGCGTTGTACTGATATCATATCAAAGGAATTTTGAATTGTTTAACAACAACAATATCTGCTCCAATATTATCAATAGCTTTGTTTAAATGTATTCACTGGACGCCCTAAAATGTATAATTACACTTTGTATTTCAAGTTTCAACATATTTTGGCAATTTAAGTATCTTAAAGTTATTTATGATCTATCAGTGACTTTTTTGGTATTTTTGGCACTGGAATGACTCACGAAGCGAAAACTAGAATAAGAAATTGCTATGTAAACAAATATAACTCACTTAATTTAATTGTTTTAACAAAATTGATTTTTTTCTTTGACAAGACATTCTTGTAGTCTCGTCAGATTTCGCCTCGCCTTTTACCACTTTGAATTTAACATGCATTTAATTGAACAGGCGTCTTGTCCAACTTGCCAAACAAAATAAGAAAATAAAATCGTTTGGCGTCTTTTATTTTGACGACTACTCTTATTAATGTATTTTAAACATTCATAGAATTCCATGTGATTCGAATTTTTATGGAAAAATTTATTTTAATATATTCATATGAATGAAAGTTTTAAAATTAAACAAGCTGGCTAAAATAGCCTCACAAAGTTAATATTCCAAACTTCACGGTAATAACTAGTTGTTGTTTTTGCTTATCTCTCTAATAGCACTAGCACGGATTCCACGTTTCGCTAAGTTTGTTGTTAATAACTACTATAATAACAGTATTAATAATAATTTGCATCCGTGTTATAGTTTAGAATTGTAGACAATTGCAGTAATTTTAATTGTAGGTGTATGCACAATGCAATTTATAATAGTAGTATGCGGATAATTATGTTTTAGTATGGTATATATAGTTAATCAGATGAACGCCTTCATCCAAAATATTCCCTAACAATACCCAATGCAGATAATAATTAATTGTAAATAATATTGAATCACAAGTTTATTACTTGATAAAGTATTTATGTTATCAAGGAAGTAGCACTTGAATGTCTAAGTAGTATGTACTATGTACTATAATTTACATTTTGTAATTTCTTCCAGATATTATATTTTGCAATATCTTTTAAGATTGTTTTTATTGCGCAAAAAACGATTTTCTTGAAATATTTCAGCTTATCTAGTCTGATATTTTTTGCATTCTTATCATAACTTCTTTTCTTTAAGAAAACATCCCGTTTTTTCTTAAAGAAGCCAGTTTCAGCTTTCCGAAGTAATTTAATCAATATTACAACCCTGTTTTAAAGGGCGGCTGTTTCTTTTCATAAGTGGTTGAAAATTAATGGTTTCTAGACGGTCGCTCCCTGCCTCCGCATAGATATGGAAAATTAAACTTTTGGCGAGCATTATTAAAAGATTAATTTTTCCTTACTTGTTTAGTTCTTGTTTATTACTTTTAAAAGTTAGGCGTAATTTGCTAATTATAGTATCTTGTACAAGATGTACATAGTATAAACAAATTTGAAATTTATGTATACATTAAGTTAATTTGGAAGTTTTTTTTCTTTGTAATATAGTAAATGGGTATTTGGGTCAACGCTTTATATGGATTAAAAATGCTTTTGTATCGAAAGTGATCTTTGATTAATTAATTACAATACACAATCGAGTTTTAATTGTTTTGGCCAATACAATCAAAAGTACACTTATAGCATCTTGAAGTTTTATTTTTATTAATTATTTTTTGATTATGTTTTATACCTCCTTTGGTTCGCTCTTATAAAAAGTGTACATTAAAACTGAACATTATTTACAACTTTTTCTGATGTATTTCTTTTAGGTTTCAGTAAAATGTCATTCAAATGACCTTAGTTGGTCATTTCAGAGATAAAATTAATAATAATAATAATAATAAAAGGTTTATGGGATTATTAACTACCTACAGTGTCCTTATTTGAAGTTTAGCATGACAAAAAATATAAATCTTCGTCAATTACAATATTTATAAATCAGATATGTAAAAAGGAGTACCACAACGTTCCTCGAAGCACCGATGTTGTACCATCTTTATACACGACAGACCTAGTCAACATAAAAAGAAACCTATAGTATCAAGAAGTAAATGTTAAATAGCAGCACAAACTAATGTATTCATAGAAACATCTTATCAGTAACAAGCAACATCAATAAATAATTACGAGGGCTAGGAATTAATCTTCTTATCTAGAGATCACAAATGAATCAGGTCTAAAGTATACAGTACTCATCGGCGAAGATTTACAGTTTTTTTGAAACAATAATAATAATTAAATAAATATGTGAAAATTGTAAAGATAAGTCATCAAATATTACTATACATATTAGTATTTGATATAATACAATTGTTATTTGAAATCTATCAAGTATTTACATCATAGTGTCCTTTGAAAAGCACACACAAAATTACATCATAACTATTTATAAGTATTTCTAGCATTTGAGTACGTTTTGTCCTCCTTTGAGTACCTTCTTTAAATTTAGCCGAATTTCGATTTAGTAATAGATATAGGAATCCTACGATCAAACGCTCATGTAGTTACTACGTCTTATCAACCAATTTTGATTAATTCCTGAAACACTTGTAATTTTCACGAGTGTAGTATTTATAAAGATATTGCAAACAATAAAACCATTATATACACTGATATATGTCGTTAACTCATTATAGATTAGTTTAAAAAAAATGAGCTGGTTAGCCCAGAAATTTATTATTGACAGTTTTATCTAAATGTAAACTGCCAATTATAAGGATGATATAAAAAATTTCTACAAAAAAAATACATAAACACATTATCTCTGCTACTGCAAATTTTGCATTTGAGTTAATTAAATATTTAATCCTGCCTTCAAATCTGGGTCATGCACGTACTATTTTTATGTCTAACACAGTTATATACACAATAAAAATAAACAATAATAATTAATTGCTGTTATTAGCATTTTCATGAAACGAGAAAAATTTAAATTAATAGATTTAAATTAAATTTGGTGTTTTTAACTGGTTTTAATGGTTTGTTTTGAATAAACAAACAGTGCAAGGACTTGTGTATTTATAAAAAAAGAGGACTTGCTTCCTTATTTATGTAAATAATAATTACGCGGTGATTGTAATCCGTACTGATAAATATCGTTTTATATTTTACTGTTCGTTTTGTTAAAAATTGATGGCAAAACTAGATTTTTTAAATATTCTGCTATGCTTCAACGAAACGTTTAACTGAAAGTTCTGCAGCACTGTTAAATATTTATCTTGTCCTTAAACCCAAAAGCTGTCCCTCCTGCCTCAGTAATTTGAATTCCCTACCTAGTAAAGAGTTCAATACAAAACAAAACTTATTCCTGTTCAACTTTGATAGGTACAACATACAAGAGTAGCGGGTGGCAGCTGGATAAAAACACTATGGACGGGATTAGAAAGAAGGTGTACTTTTAAATTTTTAGGAATATCTCGTCACATATTTAAGAAACAATAGCTTGCTAACTACTAGAATTAAATGAAATAAAAAAATGAAGAAGGAATAAACGATAAATAAAATAAATTGAAAAAAATATATTTTTTAGAAAATATCCTTCTTCAGGTGATACTTATTCAGGTTAATGTCAGTCTCCAGTCTCTTGAGTAGTAATCTTTCAATTATTTTTAATAGCGTAGCACTGTAGCACGCTTATAGGATAGCTGAATGAGATACTACCTACACATCAATTCGGATTCCGAGAACGACACTCCACAATTCAGCAGTGTCACAGAATTGTTAACGAGATAAGGAAGAAAAAAAGTTTGCGTCGCAGCCTTCTTAGATATTGCTCAAGCTTTTGATTGTGTCTGGCACCAAGGTCTATTATTTAAGTTAAAACTCATCTTCCCTACTTATTATACTCTCATCCTAAATTCCTGTCTCAGCAATCGCTTTTTCCAAACCAAATTTAATAATGAAGTTTCCACAAGTCACCCATTGAATCGGGAGTACCACAGGATAGCGTCCTGGGTCCATTCCTGTATATTGTATCTGTATTTACAGCG
This sequence comes from Agrypnus murinus, assembly GCA_929113105.1. Lineage (NCBI taxonomy): Eukaryota > Metazoa > Arthropoda > Insecta > Coleoptera > Elateridae > Agrypnus > Agrypnus murinus. Next base: position 170,282,376 of record OV816024.1, on the reverse strand, counting down.
GATATACCAATCGCAGATAACACAACTATTGCTACATGTGCAGACGACACTGCGATTCTGTCTGTAGACAATGATCCTCAACTAGCTGCAGCTCGTGTGCAATTTTATCTAGACAGACTTGAAGAATGGCTCAATTCCTGGTGTATAAAAGTAAGTACCGCTAAGTCAACACAGGTAAATTTCAAAATTAAATTACAAACTGACTTCCCAAACGTCTCAATTAACAATACTCAACTACCCGTTCAAAATGAAGCCAAATACTTAGAACTGATACTGGATTCTAAGCTTACATGGATGCCACACATCACACCCAAAAAAGAATCACATCAACAAACAAGATTCGACAAATAAATTGGATACTTGGCCGTAACTACAAACTGAAAATAGAAAATAAAATACTTATATACAAATGTATTATCAAACACATCTGGACATATGGGATTCAGCTGTGAGGTTGCACCAACGGCTCAAATTCAAAAATTATGCAGCCACTGCAATCCGAAATTCTACGCATGATTCTAAATGTACCTTGGTTTGTAAGCAGCAAAACCATCCAGGATGACTTAGCCATTCCTACGGTTGAAGAAGAAATCCAAAGATTTAGCTCCACTTACTTCTGCAATCTCCCAGGGCATCACAATGAGGAGATTAACCAACTAGGGAATGAACTTGCAGTACACAGAAGTCTGAAGAGGAAACGCCCCACAGATCTACTAAATTAAAATTCTATAATTGCTAGAGTATTACGTGTTACCTTTATCATATTATATAGTTTAAATACAGAGTGTGGTCACTGGATCACTTCTCCCCTCAAGTAATGCTAATTATCCTATTAACTAAATATTCTAAAGGGACAGATTATAAATTTCTAAATTAAAAAAAAGGTGATACTTAATTACTTAATTTTCAAAATAATATTCAAGAAGATCTTAAAGAATTTTATGAATTAGGACTATTAAAAGTGAACCTATAACTTTATAAGTCGTATTGCATAATTATTGGTAATGATTGCAGTGGTTACTTTACCATGATAATTTTGGTAAAGTTGGGCAAAGTTCGGGAAAGTAAAATTTAAGTTACTGATGTCAGATTAGTGTACATAGGTAGGCAGCAAGGAACACTTACTTTGATACATTTATAAAAATACTTTGTCGAAGATTCTACTGGTATCCATAGTCATACTTACCAATCTTTAAATCCATGCGAAGACTTTTCTGTTTTCTGTTGCATTTTACAACGGGGATTCCCCAAAAGTGGTCAAGTTGAATCTTTACCGAAGATCAGCTTACGCCGGTAAAGTTCGCTTGCCAGGAATAACTACTACCTATAAGTAAGGTGGTAACTGGTAACAGATATGTAAGTTATAGAAAATGTTTTTGATTTTATTTTTATAAGAAGTAAATGTGTACCTACACACAAAATCAAAACTGATCGTACTTCAGAATTTTTATAGTTCTAGAGATTTTATAGGTAACCGCCGAGAGGCGATTCTAGAAGATATAAAAAATGGAAAAATAAACCAGAAACAGAAAGCGAAAGATAAAATAGACACTGAGCATTTAGAGAAACAAACTGTATTTAACAGTGGCACAGTATGAATACATGTAAGCTTTTTTGCGTTAAGCCATGATACTCAAACTACTACAAGTAAATTCCGAAAAAACTGTATGACATTCACCATAAAGTTAAGCTCTTTATTGTTCAAAATTGGAAGTTGTGAATAAATCACAAACCTGAGGATCATCTGAAGATACTCCTAATATACTCCCAAATTGATAACAGCTGAATGGAGATGAGTGAGACAAAATGTAAACTTTTGTCGTAAATAGTAATAATAGTAACGACTACTACACACAACCTAGATACCAGGCCCCAGAAACTATGAAGTTTGTGCGGGCGGAAGGGCCAATTATTATTATCTAACCGACTTACGGATGTTATAGCACAAATCCCACATTTGTGTTGCACCTGAGGAAAACTGCAGAAAACCTTAACAGACGGAGTCGACCCGATCTGCTTGGGTGAGAGACTTACACCCTAACCTACTGTACCAAGGCTATAAAACATGTTATCCTCATCTAAATCCTGTACAAAATTTTGAAAATTCATATTTCACTAACCTAGCATTAGCTCAAACTCTTTTAAAGAAGAACAATTCTAATACATCTTCACATTCAGTGCCTCATACTAATTCCAACAGCAGCTTCGATCCTTCAAACCTTTTAAATCAGGTGAAGCTACCTACAATTAGTCTTCCCACATTTGAAGGGAACTACGAGAATTGGCTCGAATTCCGTGACACATTTGATTCACTTATTCACAACAATAACAGCATTAGCAATGTACAAATATTTCACTATTTAAAAGCATCATTGAAGGGTGAAGCCGGTCAGATTATACATTCCTTGCAGCTTTGCGATGCTAATTATGCAGTAGCATGGAACGCATTATTAGATAGGTATAACAATAAGCGCTTGATAGTTAATAATCATATTAAATCGTTACTCAATTTGCCGACTTTGTCCAAAGAATCACATGTTTTATTGGGCCAACTTCTCGATGGGGTTTCAAAGCATTTACGATCATTAAAAATTTTAGACCAACCAGTTGATCAATGGGATGGGCTATTAATCTATCTTATAGTCTTAAAATTAGACATGACTACAAAGCGTGAATGGGAATCATATAAAATAAGCGGGGAATTTCCTACTATTGCTAAATTAAAGGAATTTCTAAAAGGTAGATGTGCATTATTAGAAACATTAAACATGAGCCAGGGCAATGAAGTAAAGTATAATAATAAACTTAAACCATTTAAATTTGAAACCCATACTGCATCTAATACGTTCGTAACTACCAACGAGTCAAATGCAAACAAACAACCCATCTGCATATATTGCAAAAATAGCCATAGCATTTACAACTGCGAAGAATTCAAATCACTGCCTGTTCAGTCAAGAATAGCTCAAGTAAAAACGCATAAATTATGCTACAATTGTTTAAGAAATTCGCACTCCATACTTTATTGTAGATCTGCTGGATGCAGATCCTGTAGGAAAGCATCACTCACTCCTACATATTAATAACAACCCAGTTGCCGGAAATTTTCCAAGCACGGCAGCCCAAAACATTTCATCAGCAACAAATAACAGTGCAATTCTTACTGAAGCTAATCAAGTTCCATCCACCAATATTAATCACGTTTTAAACGATTACAATCAACAAGTGCTATTGTCCACTGCAATTGTAATAGTTGTAAGTAATTCTGGATCGTATTATAAATGTAGGGCTCTTCTGGATAGCGGCAGTCAGTCAAATTTTATAACTCAAGACTTGTGCAATATATTAGGCTTGCAGAAAACCAAAATAAGTTTAGCTGTTACTGGTATTGGCCAAATTTCAACGCAAATGACTCATAAAACGGAGATAGCAATTAAATCCAGATTCAACAGTTACGAATCTTCCTTATCCTGTATAATTGTTCCAAAAATCACGGGAAATCTTCCCAATCATTCATTTAACGCAAGGTCCCTGGAAATACCAGAAAATATCCAGCTAGCGGATGAAACATTCAATATCTCAAACAAAATAGATTTATTAATAGGGGCTCAAGTATTTTGGAACTTAATATGTGTCGGTCCGTTAGAGCTAGGGGTTGGTCAATTAACACTTCAGAAAATCAGATTTGGTTGGGTGCTATCAGGTCCTCTCAGTTATCAGGTTAATCATATCAATAATCCTCAGTGTAATCTGAGTACTGCTAATGACAACATTGAGGTTCAGAACCAGGTAGTTAAATTTTGGGAATTGGAGGAATGCCGATCTATAAAGGCATTGTCACGCGAAGAAAATTATTGCGAGGAGAATTTTATAAACACAACGTCTCGCGGTAAAGACGGACGATTTTACGTTTCAATTCCTCTAATGGAACCCGTTGAAATGTTAGGCGACTCAAAGAATTAGCAATAAAACGGTTTAATTCACTTGAACATCATCTTCAAAAAAATCCCCATCTAAGAGAATCGTATATAGCTTTTATGGATGAATACCAGCGATTAGAACTTTGCGCAGCCCTTTTACTTGCCAGACTTATCGAAAAAACCCGTGCTGCTCTGGTCTTAGATGTAAACACGGTTAACTGTTGGTGCGATTCAACAATCACCTTGGCTTATATAAAAACGGTTCCAAACTTATTAAAAACATTTGTAGGTAACCGCGTCGCGGAAATTCAAGATCTTACTTCACAATATGTATGGAGGAGACATGTTGATTCGAAGCAAAACCCTGTCGACTTACTATCGCGTGGCATCAGGCCGCTTAATTTAATCATTGCCGAACTTTGATGGCTGGCCCGGTATGGCTAACAAACTTTTCTCCACATATCCATCCCGGAGATTATAAGAATATCGAAAATTCTCCTGATTATTTAACAGAACGGCGACGTCAGATTACTGTATTGGCAGCCAAAACTGAACCTCACATCCTTTTCAACAAATTCTCGTCACTGAATAAACTTCAAAGGGTCGTAGCATATTCTTTGCGTTTTAAGAACAATGCAGTCAATCCAAAAATCTGAGAGTTATAGGTAATCTAACCGTTCAAGAACTAAAGAATGCTCTACAATTATTAATAAAGATAGCCCAACAAGCTGAATTTAAGCAAGAAATCTCAGACTTATGCAAGCACAAACAAATCAATTCTAAAAGCAATTTACTAGCTTTAAATCCCTTTATCGATCGTAATGGACTTTTAAGAGTTGGTGGTAGGTTAGCTAATTCCCACTTTTCAGACAACAAAAAACATCCTATTTTGCTGCCTAAAAATCATAAGTTGACATTGCTTATTATCAGAAATATGCACGAGGCAGCTTTACACTCTGGTCCGCAAGCCCTTCTGGCATATTTAAGAGAAACATATTGGCCAGTCTCGGGTCGTAATCAAGTTAAAAGGATTGTCCATACGTGTGTACGATGTTTTCGAGCCAATCCTCGAACTGTTGAGACATTGATGGGACCTTTACCTAAAGAACGCCTGGAACCCCATTTTCCTTTTGAAATTTGCGGGGTTGATTATTGTGGCCCCATCTTAATGAAAAACAAAAAGGGTCGAGGCTGCAAGAGTGTGAAAGTTTATATTTGTATATTCATTTGCTTTGCTACCAAGGCAATTCATACTGAATTAGTCTCTGAACTCACCACAGAGGCATTTTTAGCGTCTTTAAGGCGTCTTTCGTCTCGAAGAGGAAAACCCTCGAAAATATACTCCGACAATGGCTCCAACTTTGTTGGTGCAGATAATTGCCTAAAGCAATTCCTAACGAGTCTAAATTCTCCTGCCAAAAATAATAATTTTCAAAATTCATTAGCCCCTGAAGGAATTATTTGGAATTTCATTCTTCCTCGCTCCCCTCACTTCGGTGGCCTTTGGGAGGCCGGAGTCAAGACAATAAAGTTCCATTTAAAACGAGTATTAGGTACTGCTTTGTTCACCTACGAGGAATTAGATACTTTACTAACTCAAATAGAAGCAGTAGCAAATTCACGTCCTCTCTCTCCCTTGTCTAGCGATCCTACCGACCTTAATCCTCTGACTCCAGCCCACTTCTTAATTGGAAGGAGCCTTGTTAGCGTTCCAGACCAGGACGTTACGCATATAAAGGAAGGAAGGCTATCGCAATTTCAAAGAATTCAAAGAGTTATGCAAAACTTCTGGAAGCGATGGTCGAAAGAATATGTCAGCGAATTACAAACTAGGGTGAAATGGAAAACAAGCAGCTCAGGATTGATTCAACCAGGTAAAATGGTTGTCATTCGAGAAGATAACATTCCACCACTTAAGTGACGTCTTGGGCGGATTTTGGAGCAGCATCCCGGTTCAGATGGTGAAGTTAGGGTGGTGAGTGTTAAGTGCGCGAACGGAACAATAAAACGTGCCATATCTAAAGTGTGCGTCCTTCCAATAGACAATTAGTATGGAAGTAGTGCAGCGAATTGAACTTTTTCTCGTTAGAATTTTACGCATTATTTAATAAATCTTTGTAATAGTTAATAGTGGAAATAAATCTATTGAAAGAAGAGCCTTTCAAGGTGGGGGTGTATGTTAGGGTTTAGGTTACATATTTAATTATTTATTGTATCATTGTGTCTTCTCTTAATTACGTTATAAATTTAAGTTAATAATTATGTTATTGTACAAATTTGTTGTTAAGTACATTTATTGGCTATGTTCGCCTATCGTCGACTTAAGCATGTTTGGGGTGCATAGCTCAAGGGTTACTTGTCAGGGAGAGGGGTAGAACAGTACATTTTTTACTCACTTGTATATAAGTTGCTGTCCTGTACAGTCCAACAAAAATCATTAGTTCAAATAAAATTATTAAGCATTTAACTAAGAAGTGTTTTTTATCTTTTAAACATGCCTATTATACGTAAATTCAGTCCTGATAATGTCTCATATTTGTTTCTCTCTTTTAAACGTATGATTCAAATAACAACTATGCATTTGTGGGTATATGCCAAACCGTTATTGGTATACCCTTCGTATTGCTGTACGTATTGGGCATTCCTATGGTTTTATGTATTGATTTCGCCTTAGTTAATATTCGCTATTGTTTCTTTAAATTCTATAATGTATAGGTAGGTTTGTATCAACTATTGAACTGCTCTGATATTACTATATCGACTATTGAACGAGGATGTTTTTATGAATATATTCTGCAACACTTACTAACGTAAGTTAAATATTTACAAAGTGTATAAAAGATGCATACAGGAACTGTACTATTGGTTTCATATTGATCTAAGACAGCAAGGCTAATACGATGTTACTTTTTTTATGTAAAAGAAGACTAAAAAGTAGCATCATATTAGCCAACTTACCAATAAGATAGCAACTTACATCAATATGAAACCAGTAGTACATACAGTGTGGGATTAAAGTATGGAATATTAAAAAAAGCGAACTCAACCGGTTTTTTTAAAAACGCTGAAATACGTCGATTTTGTTTTTTAAAAATACACATTAATATGTGCGATTCACCTCCCGACTTTCATTTGTTTCTAAGTTATGACATCGTCACAAAAAAATTTAAATGACAATATAGATTTTTTATAGTGGAATCCGATAGTGATTTTTCTTCCCTTTATGATCATGCAAATAAATCATAAGGTTGCATAACAAAAATTCTGAGAAAAATCTATCTGAACTATGTAAATGTTTGTTAGTTATGACGTCATCACAAAAAATTTAAATGACAATATAGATTTTTAGTACTGGAATCGGATAGGATTTCTCTTCCCTTTATGATCATGCAAATAAATGATAAGGTTACATAACAAAAATTCTGAGAAAAATCGATCTGATATATTGATACCATAATATGAATAACATTAAATGTTCAGATCGCTTTTTCTCAGAATTTTGGTTATGCAACCTTATGATTTATTTGCATGATTATAAAGGATGAATGATTTAATATTCCATACTTTAATCCCACCCTGTATATTTTCGTTATAATATATCTTTTAGTGTAATATTACTTTTCTCTTTGAAGCAACGAAATATCCAGAATTTGTCTATGCAGGATTGGGATACAATCGGAATGTCTACTTCAAATAGATCTAAAGCCAGAATTCGTATACTACAAATAGGCCTACAGCCGAAATTAGAACTACTTATAGAATTGATCTATAGCCACAAACCGTCTACTTCAAATTGAGTTACAGAATGAATTTGTAGGCAATAAATTACCTATAGGATGAAAACGAACCTTCTAACTAAACCTCACTTAACCTAAATTAACTAACCTATTTAAGTAGGTTTTCAGGATTACAAACCTTTTCAGGTAGTGGGCTGATTTCCACCTGTAGATGAATTTGAAGTGGAGCAACTGAGTGTACCAATACAGCTTATACCAATATCAGGCTGTAAATCGATTTCCGACTGTAGACAAACTTGGAGTGTTTTATATTTTGAAATAATAAATTGTGACTATTCTGATCCATGAATAAACATATACTGCATAACAAAAGATCTGAAAAATAAATATAAACAAAACAGAAAACATGTAATTCTATAATAATGTTTAGGTATCGTATTTATCGATCGTTCTTTTCTTCGAACAATACTTGAAGTTCAGCAAGACGAAATTAATATTGTCTATAATAGTAGGACATAATAAGATCAAGCTTGAAATGTAATTTCCGAAACTACTTGACCTTGAAGGATAATAAGTACAGATTTGAAGAATCAAGAACTCTCGTAGCATATTATTTATATTGTATAGCATTTGTATGCTCCTAATTTTATTTAACTCGTAATCATCTCAATACTATAAAATTTAATTCCCCTTCAATGTTTATTTGTTCAGATATTTTCTTTGGATAGTAGGTCTTTATTCTTAATATTTAGGAGAAAATGTCAACAAATTTCTCAAGTAATGAAAATAAAACATAATGTTAATAATGTTTTGTTTGTTGACAGTGGTGGAGTCAATAATGCGGGGAGAAAATGTTGGCATCACCCCTCGGAGGTCACGATCTGCCGTCCTACAGACACAGCATCAACAACCGGTAAGTCTTCCGTTTCCCCTTGCCTCTTCCACGCCGCGACCTTTTGCGTCATTCGGATCACCCAGGCGACAATGTTTAAAGTCTGATCCTTGATATGTTGTGTATGATACTTGTAAACAACTTTTCAATTGCCATGTCAAGTAATTCCGTTGATACATTTATATACTTAATAGTTTGTTTATTATTAAATTCCTGGGTCATATTACATATGTTAAATGAAATATTCCATAATAACAGGAATAACTAGTAATATCACTCATGTTATTTAACGCATAATGACACAAATAGAAAAAAAAATAAACAATAAAAGTGTTTTTAATCGACTTCTAATATACATACATAAATGTTTATTAATTATGAGAGAAAGTTGTTCGGGCTGTATACAGATTGATGCGGACGTGAATAAACCGTAATGCATTTTATTAATCCTTTCATAGGCTATAGATAATTTAATATCCGGTTGATGACCTTTCTTTGTCCTTTAAATGAGCGAGCACTTAATACCGTTACACCTGTTAGAAATAGCTGATTATTCAGGTTTATAATAACAGCACCTTCTTTTTGAGTGGTTTACACTAAAGGGAGAAGGGACAGTTGCCTTTTGCTGTGTCAGGGTCTACCTGTTCTGTGTGACATGCGGACCGGACTTGTTAAGCTTATATTTAGAAATCTGCTATAATTTTAAACTTAACGTTGTTAGCATTCCACATTTTTCCATTTTATTACTAATTTATTCGCTTAAATTAACACTTAATGAAAGCCACAGAGTCAAAAGCCAACTGGCCCCCAACTGCTGCTGTCTGTTATAAATTAAGGTGTAGACGTTTCTCTATGCTGTAGCTTTCATAGATTAGGATTTGGATTTCGGTTTAATACAGGACTTGTTTGGATAGCTGGGTTAGTTAGCGTAGCATGTCACGTTTTGGATATCCAGAAGCATGTCGGTGACACAGCTAAAGGTAACGTTCTCATGCAAAATGGCCGACCTCGTGCTGTCCTATTTATGGTTCATCATTTTACACGAGTTCACCGCATATCGCGCAAAACCGCTAGAAATAGATAAAGTTGCGTGTGCTGCCCGTCATCTGCATAAATAACGCGAGGAAAGGTGTTTTCCAAAGTGATTTAGTTACAATGAAATTTATTTATTTAATTATTGATGTGATGAATTTTTATCATTTTTTAAATGCCCAGATGAACCTTCTACAATCGTAGGCTTAATAGCTCTTCATTTTAGATGGCGCTAAACGATTTGTGGAACTAACACACTACGTAATTAACTATTATCCATATACTAAATATTCATCTTCAGTGTATATCTAACAGACAGACTTTCAAAGATATCCATTCCATTGCTAAAAGGTTAGTACTGAAAAAATATTTTTTTAATTGCACTGTATGGGAAACAGTAATCGTAGGTATACCAAATGCACTCTCGAACTGGACGTGTTTTAAGAGTTTTAATCTACATGACGAGGTCTACATCTAATAGATGCAGCGCCCACGATATCTGTAGATTCTAATTCATTTTCTCAACGTAGATAAAAATTAATTTTTCTTTCATAGGACGGGTATTCTTCATCCAAAACCTACTTAACTTACTTCAGGTGCATGAAACAGTATTAAGAATGTAACAATGATGGACAGTTGAACCTAAGATGTCAGTGGACTTAACTGGGGCCAGTTAGCAGGCATTTCTCTAGGGCTCGCTAGCATCTTTTTGCTCTGCGCTTTTTGTTTTTTGTTTTTCGGGGAGAACACTTTGGACAGAGTATTGCAATCGCGCGATGACATGAATAAACAACAACCTATATACATCATATTTAAAAAATGTGATTGTACCTTCAAACCTGATTGAATCTTATACTTTTACCTTTGCAAGGCATTCTTGGTCTTGTTTCACTAGACCTCAATTTCAGTATCTAGCACCAGAACGACGAATTTGAAGAAGATTGCACTCTAGAATCCTAGCATATTCCTTACTATTATTCGAACCCAGGGTGGTTTTGGACCTGGTAGATCAAAATCAATACTAATGGGAGCTCTATGACCTTAACTACTGCCCGTGAAGAATTTCGCTAGTTAGATTCCATGGAGATTCCAGAATATCTGTATGTTATCCACACTAAATGTTTAATATACAGGGTGTTCCGGAGAAATATGCAATGCTTTAAGGGGGTGAAAGGTGACCATATAGAGACCCCAAAACTCATAAAATAAAAATAAAAAATAAAAAAATTCGGATTTTTCCGTATTTTTTGCAAGTCACGAGTCGACTATGGATTGTTTGTAAGATTTTGACCATGAATTATTGATAAAGCAAACAATGATTTCACATCTGCACTACTAAATTTAAAACTGACCTCCGCTACGTACGTATCAATTATAGAAACAACAGAATTGAATTTCAGCAGCGGTTGCCGAGTGACTCACTACCTTGATGACTTGATCATTTATTAAGGTCGGTAAATAAAATGTAACATAGTTCGTTGACCTACTTGTGATGGAAACATTGCTTATTTTTTATTTTACAAATGTCATTTTAACAAAATGAGTAAAACTTACCGTTTAGATGCAAGCAATCTTTATAATATGTGTTCAAAAACTCCCGTACCTGTCGATCAAAGTGTAGTGGTGCTCAATAGTGGGACTCCGTCGAACACTTCATTGACCAGAAAATGTAGGCGCGCCAATCACCCGGTTAATCGTTGGAGCAGAATAAAAGGTCTTATGTGGCTGTTGTGTGAATTAAAAACACCCGCCCGAGTAAATCATTTTGTGCAAACTGGGGATTTTCCTGTTTGCGTTACAATAGCCATTGGCAAAATTGCACTGACGGTATAGGGAGTGTACTTTTTGAAAATGGTTGATTTGAAAAGTTCCGTTCATTCAGCAGGCGTGTTTGGTTCTGCCATAATTTAAACAGTAACTAACTATAATTAATTAAACTACTTAACACTACCTCACTCAAGTTATTAATTCTAAAACGTGTATTAATACGTAATCGAAACTCAAGTTTACGGCCACCTTAACACAAAGAAAGTTGACAACAAACTGCATACTGCAAATTACAAGCTTTAAAGATCTGAGTCATTAACAGTTATTTACAGATGGTCAAAATTTATTAAGGTTTATTATTTAGCTAAAACGTTTTAAAAGCATGTCCTAATGTTTTGTTTTGCTTACAATTTCGAAGAATTCATTTATTCGGCTTGGGTTTATTATGATTAATTTTTTGATGACCTTTAAAAGTATATACTATTTAATAGGCATAATTTTCATACAATTTTATATACTACTTTGCAGTATTCTTTTTGTAAGGGGGGTTGTCTTTTCAAAGGGACATTTCAGTAAATTGTTAGTAAGATGTTACTGTACACGTGTTCCCCTATTGCCTTTTAACGGGACGGGCACATTTTTCAAAACACCCTGTATAGTGCTTTTACATATTAAGCTCGCACTAGAGGTCATGTAAAGATTCATATGTTAAGAGTTCTGGCAATCTACTCGATATTTTCGATTGAGAAGGAAAAGTTCTAGTTTTTATAAATTCTAAAATCTTCAACTGTATTTCTGCTTCTTCCTCCATATCGAATAAACTTTGAGAGTTCAAATCTTGCTTTAAAATAGCATTGTACAAAAGGTAGTATCTTGGAACAGCAACAGACTGGGTTTAAATTGAATTGCCTGATTGATGATCTTAAAGATTAATCGATTGAGCACATTTAAGTAGAAATTATTTTAGGGCCTGAGGAAGGGTATTTCTATTCAATAATCTCCTACCGTACTAAAAGTATATAAAACAAATGATCTGAGAAATTCCTGAAGTTCAAAATTTATTTTCATCGCGTAAAACTAATATGGAAACACATCAGCAAATGGACGATGCATCATGATCTTATTTCAAAGGAGACAAAGTGGACTGAAGTAAAAGTGATGATATCGTAAAGTAAAATAGAGAAAGATTCACATTGTAGGAATGTTGAAGTGCCACTGGTGGCAACCTCTCAACTATTTGTCCTTGGTACTTCCTATTACTGCATTATACTCTAAAATTAAATAAAACATTACACAAATAAATAGAATCTGGGCCTCTAGTTACCTTGACAAGTTCAGGGACGAACCCATGGGGGGGATGGGAAGGGACGCTCCCCCCTCAAAGTTGATATTTTGAGCGAGAGTTGGCAATTTCACAATTTGAGAAAAATGAGAAGATAAAAAAATGTGTCCAAAACAATTTATTTTTTAAATTTAATCTAATTGCCATGCATACACGTTGGAGAGTTTTAAATAAAAATAAGATTAAATTTGTGTAAAATACTAATTTTGCTTTATATAATGTTAGGTACAAATACAAATATTTTCTTACTAGTAGTTGGTATTTTCATCGTAATAAGTTGGCAATTTTAAGGTTACCCCCCTCCAAAAAAACTCTTTAGGTTCGTCCCTGGACAAGTTACAAATAGCCAATTTGGACGAGAGCTTAAGCTATTTACTAGTGATAAGATGAGATTATTTATGCAAGTTCACAAGGTTATACCAAAGGTAAAGAAGTACCATTTGAGAAATTTCCAGTAAGACGCGACTCAAATCAGTGTTAAGGATACGAGTTCATAAGTGTTTGCTCTCCTTAACTTCATGTAGCATTGGAGGGGGGAGCAGTAGCAGTAGCAGTTATTTGCCACGTTATGTAAATAAAAAAAATCAACATAACATTATACAGCTAAAACATACTATACCTGGTTGTCAATGGGACTAGGATATTTGAAAATAACTTAATTTCCTTTTTCTCAAAGATTATCTTTTTATTCACAATTTTCTTTTTAGCATAGAAAGTCTCGAATGGATAAGAACTTTTTTTAATTTACTATAGTTTACCATAAAAATAGTTACAGTAGCCCCTCGTTAGAGTGAATACTCTATTAAACGAACAATTCGTTTATATGACCAACAAAAATTTAAACAGTGAACATGTACGATTCAATGAACAGAATAAATTATCGAAATATATGACTTACTTAAAAATGTACAAGTTCAAAATGTTAATTTTGTATATTTCAAATTTATTAAATAGGGAAAAAAAGAAAATATTAAGATTAAATGTTTTTAATTATATATCATGTAAAATTTTATAAATGTTTTGAAAAAGCTTACATTGATTAGGCGAAACGTCACTTTAATAGATTTAAAAAAAAAATTGTTTTATTAATATTATTAATTATTGGCTGCTAGTCCTCATTACACCCAATTAAGGGAAAAAAAAATTTTATAACCAAAAGTTTACAGCCAAAAAGAAAATAAATTTCACCAAATGAAAATTTATTTCAAATTAAAAAAAATTTTATATGACTTACTTCACTGAATTTGCATGTATTAATAATCTCCCAGTAATAATGTTTGTACACCAGACAGTGTTGCTCAGTTATAAAATGTATTTAAGTTAATAAATATAATAAAAGCCATTTTAAGGAGTACATTCAATTGAGTGAACCACTTGTTTGTATGAACAAGCTTAGTTTTAATTAGTTCACATAATCGAGCGACTACTGTATTTTCATGGAATAGCAAGTGCTTCGTGAAAGAATGCTAAGCTAAAACGCATTATGTTCAGCTTCACTTTCACCCGAAACTATAGTATATTACATTATAAAATTAAAAAAAAAATAAAATTTGGCAACATTGTTGGATGTAGTATGTACAAATTATTTATAGCTTTGATGAAATCTATTGAAAAGTACTGACTCTATACCTGTCAGTTAATTCGAAATTGTGTCTAATATCTCTGAACGCTAAATGAGATATAAGCTTGGCCCAGTCTCATTGTCACCCGGTATGTTTGTGTTTGTTTTGGAATCCGATACCAAGAATTGATTATAACACAAATACATAAGGCTCTTCTCAGTCGGGGAAGCTATTACATATAGTATCCATTTAGAAGTTACTCAGTAGTTGTACCTATGTTTACAATAGATCATGTCTCGTGCTTTATTCTTGTCGTGTTGTCAAGGTCAAATCTAAATCGAACCAATTTCTCATCATATCACTAAAGAAAAATAATGTGCCTATAATGTTGTTATCTAGTAATCCTTTATAATTCTGACAAAATTAAATACTTTAACAATCTCTCACATCTGTTAGTAATTAGAATTTCATTGAGTTATTTTAGATCTATATAAACATTTTGCAATCCAGGAAATTCCTGGAAAGTTAGTTTGCCAAACATCTGCGGAACTGAAAGTTATCCGCAAACTTTTTTAGAATTCGCTATTTGCACGGCATTCCCTTTCTGATTCAGCGTCGATTATCACTGTTTGAATGCCTTTCAGTTGCATTTCCTGAGTTGCTTCAGAAACTGTTTGATGCACTCTGACGTGGCGCAGTATTCTTCAAGCGTATTTAATCCTATGCAATTCATTAGTCAGTTTAATGAGAGCATGTTATTCAAGTTAGGGACGTGTTTCCCTTTTGTAACGACCCGGGGTCTCCCCGTATATTCCAGTTCTCAAATGATGCAGCACTTAGTATTCGGCATTGAAATGAAAGCCGCATTCCGCGTAGCCTGAATGCGGAGCGAGGGAGCGCCCGACCGCCCATTATTCTCATACATATCGTCTCATTCACGTCGTCTCACTCGCGAGCGCCCGTTCAGCAAACGGAGACAAAGAGCGCCAGCACCGGGTTGTTGGAATGCAATCAATACCTTGGCTGGACGCCACCGGAGCCATGGCCTGCTCCGACGCTCTTCTTCCTGCCGTCGCTACCGCCGCCGCATACCCGCGCCAGCTCTTTCAGTAAAGCACGACAAGCCCGTGTTTCGTTCAATTTCTTTAGACTAGTTAAAAAATGTGTACAACTCGATGAAATGATGGCACTTTGCGAGCCTTCATATAGCAGATGTTAATAAAACCAGCTCAGCGGCTGCGCCACTGGTGCCTGCTGCCCTGCCCAGCCGCGCTGCACTCCTCGTCAGACGAGTCTGCTAGCCACACAACTCGTTACGAGTTTCTCAGAGCTCCTTTGTTCAGCGCTAGATTTTTGTCCCCGAATAACTTTTCACGAGCAAAAATTCGGTTTCGCGAGTTTTAGCTAGTGATTTGTGTGTGTTGAACCCACTGTGGAATTTTTTGTATGATAGATTTAAGTGTGGTAGTGTCCGCTATGGATAGCTTAGCTAGGCGTGTTTAATTTTCCAGGAGAGCTTCTCAGACGTAAGTAACTCGTATTAATTCGCCATATTCCTAATCCAACAACAATCTACTTTCATTGTTCCTCTCCTCCAATCGTATTCAAAGGAAGAAAGTTATTAGGATACGGTTAACGGGCCGTAATGGATAATAAGTAACAAACCAAAAATTCCATGGCGTAATAAAACTAACTCGTTTTGCCTTCCAGGGCATAAAAATAAACGTTCCATTTCCTGTGGATAAGTTTTTCTTTTTAATTCATGTTTATCTGGTTCTGTGGTCAGGCACTTTTTATAGGCATTCTGGGAACCGGTTCAGATGCGGGTATTTTTTGCCGGTCGAGCTTCATTACACGAAGGTACAACCATTTCGCGAACGCTCTCTATCTAAACAGGTTTTAAGCAAACTTTTATTCCTCCAACCTTGGAAAATAACACCCATCCATCTCTTAACTGCAGAATACCCGATGAAATGATACCACTCGAAATTCTGACATAAATAAATGATTGGAATTCCTTTTTCTATTGTGAAGAAATAAAGTAAGTTATCTAACACTTTTACAATCGGAATAGTTTAATCGCTGGGGAGGAGGGAACGATGTCTCGTTGGGAGGGGCCGCTCCGGTAATTACTTTTTGGCAAAGCTAGGGGCGCTCGGCGAAAGTTGCCGCAAACGCGAGCGTTATTAATTATAATTATCGAAAGTCCTCGGGGTCTGCATTCCTCTTTTATTCACCATGTTTTTTAGAAGGAAACCTAAACGGTTAAAAAACTTTTTGTACCTAAATAAATAATGTTACCTTTTGACCTTTTGGCCCTTGGGATTTTGTTGCTCCAAAATTTACGCATTCCCAAAGCGTCATTCAATTACGACTAGTTATCCCCTTGTTAAATTGAATGTAGGTGTAATTTTGGTATTGTTTGTCAAAAAGATGACCTTATATATGTGTACCATGTTTTAAATCTTCGCTATTTGATGAAAGGGTTCTTTCTGTTGTTGAATTCAATTAGTTTGTAGTACGTATTTGTACATGTCTTTAAAATTCTGACCAAAACAAGGTAGTAAATACAGACCTTAAATCTAATTGCAGTTATAAAGAAACATTGTACAAATAACTACTTCCCATCCATCCATCCACATATGTGTTTACCGACTTGAAAGGCACCCTCAAATACACCCACTCTTCACTAACTAACGCTGCTAATGGTAATCTAAAAGAAAGTAATTGATTGTCTGTTTTTTTATAATAGTGAAGATTCTTTCAAGAGTAATTGCAGCTTATATGCATTTGCAATATCTGTGCATAAACTATTACCACCCAATATCAATATACATAGTATGTAGCAAGTTGTAAGACAGCTTCTGTTCTGGTATCTTTTCAAAAAAGGAAAGAAGAAAGTACATTAAAAATAAGCAACAATGCAGACTTTAACTGACAAAACAATTTAAACAAATTACATATAAATATCTTAAAGAAACAATAACAATAACGTAATGTGCCTGAATTGCGGAATCTCGTAATATTTTTAGCATAATAATAGACCTTGCCGTATTTTACTTGTATATCTCTACTTAAATATTTGTCATGGATTGTAATTTTGGCGTTTTGCCAGATCTGTTTGAAGTACAGTTTACTTGTATCTAATTTAGATTCAAGCTTAATATCGTTACACAGCAAATATTTGCGAACTTGTAGAATATAAATTGACTTTGACAATTTATTTTGGAGGTAACTTTAGAAATTCTAATTTTACATCTCTATTCCTTTTCCTTCCCGGATTCTGATTTGGAAAGAGCAGTTGTTTTAATTCATGATCTTCAGCAAGATATTTTAATTGGTGCGTAAAAAAGATGAAGAAAAACAGAAGCTTCTTGAGTGATGCCTTAACTGTTACAGCTTAGAAGACATGCTTTCACATAATATTGTTGTTGGTATTTATTGGCATCTGCCGCCATAGGTATGCGATACTGATGTAATCTTGGAACGTTGTGGTCGTTTTGCGAGTTCATCGAACGAGCTAGTAGGTCGGAAAATAAAACGTTTTTTGCCATGATCATCTTTTTTTATTGCTTTGTAGTTAACGTTATTATCATATTTAACATCTGTTGTTATTTGGAGAGGAACTGCAATTATAGTATAGTGAGTGTGTTTGATCAAGAATACGTCTGCTACTTTAACAATTATAAATGGTGGAATGATTTTTTTGATATCAGTACTATCAGTACAGGTACATATAATAGTATGGTGTATGACGGAACACAATTGGTGGCTAATGTATGATTATAATATAGAATATAGTGAAGATAGCGATTACTGAGATGCAAGACTCTCAAATGATAACAACAGTTTCCTAGTAATAACAGTTAAAGCATTATTAATAGTCAAAATATACCTTTTAGCCATATCAGCTACTGTAGTACATAAGATGGTTTACAAAATTACTACAATTTTGGGCTGGGCTATCTACTTACCACTAATATCTTAATTCTGTTCATTATTTTAACTACATATTAATAAAACGATACTGATCCAAAAATAGCAGTTGCTTTGAATTATAGTGCCTAGGAATCGACTAGATCACATTGACTCTTGTAGTTACACGTTTTAGAGTTGGTATATATAAATAAATTACAAATCAGGAAAATGTATTGCACACTTTTTTAAATCAAATACGTCATGCTGAGAATTCCAAATGAGAATGAAGTGGCCTTAGCTCTTGATCGTGTGGGTTGGAGACTAAAAATATCTTATCATTATTTTAAAATTACTTCTAAGTATACAAATATAATAAGTATTATGGTGTTTATTACCTAACAAAATTGCAATAGATAAGACACATACATTATATGCCAAAATTTGTCGATTGCTCCCTGTGCTCGTGTAACCAAAGAATTGATGTGTTGATGATTGTAATCAATAGCCTGTCTCTATCAAAACCCAAGCACTGCTCTGAGGCTAATCTGAATTTCAATACAATCTTTTTATATTGAAAGAGTCCCGAAGAAGTTTATGTTTATTGCCAGAAGTGTAGCTGTTGTTTATTTCTGGTTTAATTATGTTCATCAATATTGTTGACATTACTTGAAATATGACCTTAGATTAGCAGAAGTAATTACGTTTCTGAATGTTTGCAAAACTGTGTATTTGGTCAGTCCAAGAGTCCATATCAGGCAAAAATTAGAATTAAATAAACTTGGACATCCCTGATACAATTTGTCTAAGGGGTATCCAGAATGCATTATTAGATAAACAATATAGTGATTTAGTCGAAAGTCGAAATGCAATAGCTATATGTCCCTTATCAAAAATGTGAACACCTGGTGTTAAATGGTCACTGATCATGACGCCAGCTCCGCCCTTTGGATTTTGAGGCCTCGGGCACAAATATCGAGTGGGGCCCCCAGTAGATAAAATAGTGTTGATTAAAATAAGGTAGCTGATTGCGGGGCCCCACTAGGTGATCAGCTGACCCACCTTAGGGACGCTTCTTCATGACGCTATTGTTTTTTAACTAAATTACTCCATTTTTTATGTAATGCATTCCTTCTTTCCAAAGGTTGTAAGCACAGACGTATTACAACTTCGTGGAGCAATATGGACGTTGTTCTCGTAATGACACGGTCCAAACTAAAAGTCGTTCTTTTTTCAGTTACTCATGTCGTGAACGTCTTCGTGCTCATGTTTATAAATACTAGATAAGAATATGTATAGATTGCCAATTTAATCTCTAGATTAAACTGGCAATCTATACATATTCTATAATCTATACATAAACTATGCTCCAAGTCTACTTTGAGCATAGTTTGTCTTATCATGATGGTAGGTACTTATATATTCCATATAACATACCTCTCCGTCATGATTTCTATTAGAAAACTTGGTAGCTTTTTGGTATTTCAACTAAGAATCTCTTGTCTAACTTAGTTTTGAGCAAAAAATTGATTAATCAGAGAAAAAATGTATCCTATATAGCAGAATATACTGATTAAGTGATATCAATTCATACGTGTATAGAGTCTTGAACGCTTTGGAAAAGTGGGAACATTTGGTGACTGACAAGAGATAATTATATATTGTAGAAATGAACCATTAAGTAGTCTGGGCAAGAGTCCTAGAAATAGTCTAAACTAGAATGTTCTAACTGTAGAAGTGCATTCGGGTGAACGGTGCAGATCACACGGCGTTCACCCATAAAACTGTCTGTTATCTACCCAACCAATCCCAGGAACCTGGATTCGGGGCATGGAGACATGACATGGCAACGGATGATGCAGTCAAATCAAATATGTGGTAGAGAAAGTACGGTTAACGAATTCTCGACGGTTACTCATCACCGAGCAGAGGGAGCTCTGGTAACACGAGGACCGATGTGGGTGGATTTGATTCTCGCCTGGGACAAGGTCTCTTATTGGTGCTAAGTTCACCCGCTGTTTGACTGAATCTTAAGGAGGAAAATTGAAGTGAGGTTTATCCCGTTTGGAAGGGGTAAATTCCTGCCTATGGAAAACTGCATCAGGATGCTATTCGGACCACCCTATGACTCAGACTGCAGACTAAGTATTGTGAACTGAAGAAGCTCTAAGGCCATTACTCTTAAGGAGTGTTGAAGCGAATACGTAGTCTCTCACACTCAAGACAACTTCACCTCACGTAGGTACATACCGTGAGTCTAGAACGTGTAGATTTACGAACGCAGCTCTGTCGAGGGCACATCAAGCCTGTAATTTGGTAGAAACCATAAAAAACCAAGTCCTGCCACAATTGAGGTTGGAGTCGATCGGGCAGTGGCTCCTAACAGCATGTTAGGGGAATACTCCGAAGCTGGACGAGGTAAAGTCTCCTTGGTCGTATGAAACGTCCCTCATGCCTCCTTGGAAATGGAGCCGACGGGTGAGCACGTTTATCGCTCCGGTACTAGCCTGGAGAGCTAGTAGAGTATGGATAGTATCTCGCTCCCACCAGTGAGTTACTGGTAGCATTGTGAAGTGTAGGCAATGCGCGCTAATTGAGCGTACTCTCAATTGATGTCTCGGTATTTCTAAAAGGCGGGAAGGAACTCCCTAAAGTTCATCAATTAGTTATGTAACATTTTACCTAGAAATACAATACTACGGCCTGTTGTATATTTAAAAGGTAATAGGCTATAAGTTAGCAGTAGAAAAGGACTAAATGATGCTTTCGCAGACAGATAAGCCTTACATGTAGAAATGCATATGTTTGTTAGAAACATACAATTTCAATTTGACAATTCTACGTTATTAAGCAATACCATTGTTCTGAAATCAATTGTGGCATCATGGAAAATGCAAACGTTCTATGGTCTACGTATATCAACAATTATGAATTAGAGAAAGTAATTGGCAGCTAACCATGGCTTCAGAAATTGCATTTCTAATGAAGAAATGCCAATTTTAGCTTAATAGGTACTCTTTTATTATAAGTAGTATAGTCAAAACGAGTTTTTGAAGAAGAGCCATAGGAAACTGATGATAGTATGGTCACTGAAATTTACTCTAGTATTAAATCCTGACTAGTTTTTATATATGCGATTATTATCAGGTCTATTGAATTAGCATTAAAAGCTTCTGAATATCAATCAATATCGAAATTGACCTATTTGACTATGACTATACATATATATTTATTCAGTTTTTTTCTTCAGCAGGTTTTTAATAAACTAGATCGGTATTTCCAGCAATATTTTTAATCTTCCTTATTAAATTAGAAAGCTCGTTTTCCTTTCTTATTACATGTACATTGAATAATTTGATTACGTTTACGCTGATATTATTTTTTGTCAGATTATTGAACTCTTTTTTTTATTGTGCTTAGAGAAAATCAATTAACTTTTTCCTATCGAATGGGCGTTCTTTGTCTACTTTTATAATTAAGCCATTGCCCTTGAAACGGAAGCTGATCTTTCAGATATTTTAGAATTTTTAAAATTCCACAAACAGGTTATTATAAACAATCGACGCAATGTTTTTAATTATAGACAAACAACTATAAATAGTTACAATATACGTCATTAACCAGGAATCGTCAATCTAGCCATAAAAATAATCAATCAATAATTTATATATTTCTTGCAATTTTCTATTATTAATGTTTTAATAATTTTATGGTGTTTATTTATTTAGTCGTTACTAATTGTTAACAGCAATTTATATTTATGGTTATTCAATAAAGAAAGTTGTCGTTATTATCTATCAATTATCCTAGTTAGAACCAATTTGGAATTACTTCAAACTGGAATTTTATAGCAATTACAGATATGTTAATATACTTATTAATAATAAACATTGCATTTATGTGAATATAGGAAGTATTTATATACAATAAGGTATGTTATTTATGCCAATTCGTACTATTGAATTGTTCCGGCTTTTATTCGTGCGTTTCGAAAGTATGTGAAATTAAGGCATTGTAATCAGAATTATTACCAACAACAATATTCTAGAGAACCTTTAAGTTCAAACAATAAAAATTTAATCGTTTAATTAAGTAATTATTTTTTGACAAGTATTGCATTATTGTTGTGCGATTACGTTGGAGGACTATGTGGATTTTTTTTATATAAAAACAATCCCATTGTAAAAGTTGATCTCATTATACCACGGTTGCTATAGTGTATACTTTCTTAATTAATAATACACTTCTGTATGTAGTTAAGAAGACCAGAAAAATTAATCTGAAGAATATTAAAATCGATTTTATGAAATTCTTCAAATGCAACAATAGTGTGTGTTTTTAATGTATTTGACCTTGGTCGCTTCCATATAATGCAATTACAATGGAAAAGTATTAAAAAGAAACAAAAGACCATCATAAAAAATATAATTGCAGGCTGGCCGTAAACGGCAATAAGTTTCAGTTCATTGCACAATCGTCTGGTTCTCTAATAAGTAAACAGCAGCAATATTATTTACAAAGTCATAAATCCATAAGAAATGAGTACTAGCGTAAAGTTATATGCATAAATCCAACGCAAACTGGTTTGCCCACTACCAAGATTAATGGAGCATGAGTCGTTACTTCCATAAACGAGAATGGAATAAATTAAGTACGGCTGTACCGTCTTACCAGTTCTGCTTAAAATGTAAATCAAGCTGCAGCGCAACCTACGTGCATTGGAAGTTCTAGGACCACTTTAATTTTGAACCAATAATTTTCACTGCCTGCGGTTGTACGCTGATGTGGTTTGAACGTTAATGATGGCATTTTAATTTGATATTTCTTGCTAACTAGTTATACAGTTTTTTTCCTTTTCACCAACAAAAAATGTAATACTTCTTCTACCATTCTTTCACATTGGAATTTTCGTTTGATTTCCTGGAATTTAGTAAATTCTAGACATGCAATTTCGCGTGCTATACCGTAAACGCTAAGCCATTGTGTAATGCTTGAACTCCAAGTGTGATTCATCATTCATATAGTTTTCTCAGAATTTATATTCATTTCAATTGTGTTTCGTCTATATCCTCCCTTTGTTTAAATGTAAACCCTGTAAAATAATAATAAAATAGTTACCCATCGTCAATTTGACACATCATCGGTTATTATAGTGTATTGTTTATTCACGGTTATTTTCACTTACTACACATCAAAAACATGATGACACAAAGCTTATTCCCGCCAATTATTACTTGTGCAAGTCTTGCATAAGCGATGTTAGTCACCCTGCAAGGCGTGCATAAAAGAAAGTCAATTAAAAACCATATACTAGTATTATTATCTCTTCATAAATGTTTATATATGTTCGTGAAACAAGTTCTAAAGGTAGGCAGGTATGTAGGTAGGTAAACATGAACGTGATTAGATTATTCCATACTAATAAAACTGTCTTATCTCCCACTTTCATCAAATGATTACGTGAATATAGCTTAATAAGTTCCATATAAAAAAGTAATATAAGACAATTTTTTTATATTATGAACTCGGTTGGTTATCTTTTCGGTTACTACTTATTGTTTAATTATATGTACTTCTACTGATAATGAAAAGTCTACAATCTGCTTACTTTGTGAAGCAAATGCTAAAAAGACAAGTTTTTTTTCATATCTCTTAAGGAGTGGGAAGAGCATACCAAAGAGTTTGCTAATTGGTTTCCATCCACTAATTGAATTTTTTTTCCTTCAATATTATAGACGATGTAACGCAATGGTAATTTGTTTAACAAGCTACCTCAAGCTAAAAATTAAAAATAAACAGTGTATCTAATTATTATTATTGGTTTACATATCACATAATTAAAATTTTAGGTTTTTGCTGCTTTTATAGTTAAGGCTCATAAACTCGCTATGCATGAAATGTATCCTACTTGGAACCGAAACTGTGGCATATTTATCTTATACTCATCGACGTGGAAACCGCTATCCAAAAACTGTATACTAAATTTTTTTCAGTTGCAATTTCCTCTCAGCAAATGTACACATATGGCATTACTGTAATGACCAGGTGGTTCCTAAATTTAATACTCCTCCGTCTGGAATACCTACAGTTTAGGACTCCACGAGCTTGAAATCCCCGTTTCCAAGATAACACGACATTTGTGGAATTCGGGTTCTAATAAAGGCATTTGCAGAAAATTTTATCTATACCTGCTAAGGTAAGCAAGCTTTACAACGGTGAATGCGTCATGTCGACGTACCATAATCGTCCATGATCGTCATAGTCTTTGGTGATCTGCTATAGTATAGTTTCCATTCCTTCCCTTATTGTCGATTTAATTACCTTAAGGGGACTGACTATTCGTCAGACTTATTTCTGGTTCTTTTTTTTCAACTCACCATTGGTAAGTGCAAGAAAACCAAAGGTTTGGTTTGTGCCCAAGGATACGATTTGGCAATGTACTACCGCTGTAGCAGCTGCATTAATGATGCAAGAACTCTGTTATTCATGTTAATGTTCTTTCTCATAAGCTGTAGTCTGATCGAAATTGTGATTGAACCTGGAAATAATTATAATACAGATTGTGTTAAATATTTCCTACTGAAAATTACTCGAAATTGTACCAGACACTGGTATACGTATACTGTACTAGTAATCGTACCAGATGCTACATCGTACCGCCTTTGCGTGACACAAACTCGTCTATTGACTTGCATTATAGTTATACATATTTATATACATTACCTATGTAAAATTTGAACTAAATACGTACATATATGACATCTGACATCTCTGCGAGCCCCTTTGCTTACTTTGGCGGTAATATGTTCGTCGTTCCAAGTACAATCTCGGTATATGTATACCCAAATTTTGCGTCACAGAATTACCTACTTCATGAGATAAGAACATTTATCTAGAATGCGTATGATAGTTTTTGCTTAAAAGTGCTCTCAAATGTTTTTCTCCAACGCGCGTTTTTTTTGGTCATTATCATCGCGTTGTTCATGTAGATTATATATTTTTGTTGTAACATTTTTAATGGTTACTGCTCAAAATCAATGGGGACATCAATGACAACAAGAAAATCTGGCCAAAACTCGGTGATGAAGTCTATTCTTACATTCTTTTTTTGTATGTACTGTTAAGCCATTCACCAAAACAGCGAGCGATCGTTCTCACTCAATAATCGTCTGATGAGTGTCAGTTTAATGAGCGAGTTCGCTTGCTTGTCCTCAAAAAATATGGAATGGATGACCATACTTCAAAAGAAAAAACTTGTTCTTCCTTGTACGGTGTGGACGTTAATATTTAAGAAAATGGTTATTTAGCATTTGAAATGCTTGTTGGTGCATTATTTTTAGTTCATCTAGTTGCAACAAATTTTTTAAATTTTCTGTACATATTCTGCAAAAAATTTTCAATTCCATAGTCTTCTTAGTCCATAGTCTGCTTCCACTGTATAATGTTTTTAAACACAGTTGCTTGCTAACAACGTTTATTTCTTTTATTTTCCTTATTTTTTGAATAAACCATGTATCACAATAAAGACCTAATAATAATTTATTATTTTGTTCAGCCATATTTAAAAAATCAGAAACTGGTAGAGTGCTTACTGTAAACGATGGATCAAGTGCGAGCAAGAACATATTCGCTTTAGTATGGAAACAAGCTGAGCATTTTCAAGAGAACACGAGCTAACATCGGCGAGTACGATCAAATGTTTGCTTATGTTCGCTCTTTTGGTGAATAACCACCTTTAGGATGTGATACAACGTCAAAACTCGTCAAATTAGAAAAAGCGACTCAGTCAAAATGTTATGAATAGTGACACTTGGCTGAAAATAGTGACACTTTATGAATAGTGAAGAAACAAGTAGCCATCTTCAAAACACCAGGAAGATCAAATAACGAGAATCAGTCTGCTGTATTACAGTGGAAGTGTGGGAAGATTCGGTTCGGACATTCACACTGAAGATGATGAAATCTACAGTTCTAGATAAACCTGAAGAATTGCCTTATATACAGAAGATGCACATTTAGTAGACTAAGAGTGTACAACTGAGTTCAACAGTAGACGGATACTCATGAATCTGCAATGTCATGGATACGCATGAATGAGTATGCAAAAGACAAGGAATGATGTGTGTAGTGATGTAAATGAAAGGTTTTTTTAAAAAAAAAACGTTTTTTTTCAAAAAAAACCATACGTGTCTGTTTTTTTCCGAATCTGTTTTTTTCAGATATAGATATAATTTCGAATATTATGTCTATATCAGTCTATATGTCTATGTATTATGTTCCTTATTGTTCATTTTCTTGTCTGAGAGGATTGTCACTGTAATATACTTCAACGTTTTAAAAAAAATAGCTACTAAATATGTAACTTTTGCAGTAAAACTAAATGACAGTAAATATATTGACCTGTGCCCTGATCTTGCTATAAGATTTTCATCTTTTTTTTAACTATTGATTTACTAAATATAATAATCCTCACCATTAGTTCAAATCTTAAATCGAAGGTTATAGGTCCTTGATACATGTATATTTGAAAAGTAATCGGTTGGTCTCTTGTTTCCCTAATCATTACAAGAAGTTTTTATTATTAAGCACCCATCTGCTGAAAAAAAAACCAGAAAGTGGTTTTTTTCATGTTTTTTATTCAGTCAGAAAAAAAACATTTTTTTACATCACTAGATGTGTGACGTTTTTGCTATAGATGCCGTGGTATCAATGTTCCTTTACATTACCGAGTGGCTATAAAGTCCCGATCCATTTTCACGAAAAATTTAATCTTTGTTTTGTGTTTCATGGTCTACATAAAGTATGTATATTGTAGAAGCGTAGCTATCGTCATCGTACGTATACGCGGATTATTGTACGAGCAGGCAAAGACAAAGTTTTACGCGTAAATTCAGAAACCCAACTAGAGCCAACATTCACCTATTAGTTAATCAATGTCAAAGAATGAGAAGGTTAAAGTTGAGGATCGTTCTGGTAGACCATCTAGTTCTAGTATATCTGACAAAAGTGTGCTTAGTGTACAACATGCAATTAAACGCAGTCTGGATATGTCAACTCCTCATCTAAGTAATGAACTTAACATACCACTAGATTTGCGACCTTTTGAGTTTTTTGCCTGGACTTTATTAAATCTAAAGTGTACAAGACAAAGGTTAGGAACATTCCTGACCTCAGAAATCGCATTTTCACATCAGTAGAGCAGATAACTCTACCCATGTTACGAAAGGTGTTTTGATCCACACGTGATTGTTGGCAGCAATGGTGGTCAAGTTGAAAAATATTAAAATAAATCCGTTGTATGATAATAATTAATACAAAAATTAAAAAAAAAATCTGCTTTATATTTTCTCACCGAATTGGACTGACATTTTATAACCACCCTGCATTTACTATTTTATTTTATAAGTCATCTCCATCCTCCTATTTTTTTAGAGGACAGTGTATGATATAGGGCCTATTCAGTGCTTACTGGTCATATTGATTGTTTAATAATAATCCATTCTACTGATTTCGGATTCAACTTACTATAAATAGCAATATTCTACATCACTTCATCACATAAACTGACTATGTCGAATCAAATGCAAAGGGAATAATAAAGGACTAATAAATAAATAAGGAAGGTTTACTAAGGTAACAGAAAGATGTTACTAGGTATGAGATGATGCCATATCTTTCATAGTAACTAACTATATTGTTTGTGATCCGAATTGTACATTATTGTTTTAATTTAACTCGGTTCGTGCCGCTCGATATTAGCTCATGCCCCTACGTGATGTAGGTAATCTACTACAATAAACAATACCTTATAACTATTAATCTATCCTGCAATGAAAAGTTACGGTTCAGATTGAAACTACATAAATCAATTCCTTGCCTTGCACCAAGCGCAATACTTTTATACATGCACATCATTATACGAAACGACATAACAAGACCAAAATACATGCGCCGAAAATATCAAGGGCCATTATTCGATGTTCTTTTATCACAACATGCGAAATCAGACATTCTTTAAAAACATCTCCTTTTGACAAAATTTTAGCCTCACTGCCTATTTTCCTAACGAAAATCCAAAGGCTACTTATTACTTGGTGTACATTTTAGAAAAATAGCACATAAAGCTACAATGCAAACTCCGAACGATCGTTAAGATGTAGCTAATAAACAATTAATTGGATCCTATCCTCCTGAACAAATGGTTATGGTTTTTCTAAACGAGGTCGCAATTAAACTGCCATAAATAAATGATTCATAAAATTCCAGATTCATTGATTATTCCTCCCATTAACATTATAATCTACAAATAATATAAACATACATGGTTATTGTGTTTCATGTAATATTATAAAACAGTGACCGTAGCTAATTTGAAATGCTTGTATGGTATTCAGTCCAAGCTATGTACATACATTACATACATATGTATCTATCAAGGTTATGAATGTTATGAGGAAAGCAGTAGAATCGACTATTTATTAACAATGGACAGGAAAACTAATAAAAATGTGTTTTCTTTTTATCCCACAATTATTTTTTAGTCTATGGCATATATGACAACATGAGCTACTACATGTTTTTCTTTTTTGACTAAACTTTAGTTCTAGTTCTGCCTTCAATTCCGTTATTATACAGTTGCAAACAAACAACTAAATAGATAAGGCAACTATTTTATCTGTAGGTGTTGAAAAGTGGAATAATCTCTATTATATGTATACATACATATAACATGGCATTATAAACATACAAAATGTTCTGGGTTTACATTCACCCCAATTATCGTAACGGAATAAATTTCCGGAGGCGTATAGGGGTTCAGCAAATTTATGTGCTCCGGATGCCACCCAGTTCTGTGTTTCATTTTCCATAATTTTCCATTATTTGACTGTTTGAATCACAATCCCAAACGCTAATAAAACGTACTACTACTACTATAACTAATCTCCAAAAAGGATTTATGCTATACTATACTTTTAGATATTTATTTGTTATCTAAACTAATGATGTTCCTAATTTCCATAAGTAGCTAATTTATGATCTTGTTTAGAGCCGTGTTGCCCGAGGAATTTCTGGCGTAAATGGTAACCCTACGGCAGGTGTAACCAGCAGAAAGCCTCGCACAGGAAAGTCGACATTACTAAGCGATTCGGCCCTTGGGTGTACCTCTCCGGAACCTGCAGACAAAGGTGAGTTCCCTTCATTGTTTCGGATACCATTTTGTAATCTCTTATGTTGTTAGTGTGTTGAATACATATACACGTCTACCTGCTCGAGAAAATAAACCGTGCGCGTGTTAACGGCTGGCTGAATCTGGCCTTGGTCGAAATCGTGCCCATAAAGCATTGCTCGAGCTGCTTACTTTGAAAATTCCAAGCCCAACTTTTGTGATTGATAACTTCCTTAACACACGCGATCATTGTCTTGATTCTTTTGACCCTTAAATGACTCGGAGTGTGTGTCGGGTCACTCGTTATCCACTTTCTTCCTGTAGTAGTCGAGTAAACGCCATCCATAGCCGAGCTGTGTTGGGTGGACTATTTTTAAAGCAGTTACAGGATTTCCTGTAAATTTCTAGAGTGCGATTTTACGATTAAATCTTGGGTTTTCAACCAAAGCACCGGATCTGTGTTAGATAGAGCAAGTTTGTAATGTTATGTGCCTGTGTGAATTCCCAGAAGTAACCTTGTTTGTGTTTGCTCAACCGACCGTGTTTTCGTATTTCTCACAATTCTACAAAGTATTTGCTCTAGAATTATTTGCTTTCGCGTACGTTTCCTATTAAGTAACACGGTAATAATTTAAATTTATGCATTAAAAC
Organism: Agrypnus murinus; assembly: GCA_929113105.1. Classification (NCBI taxonomy): domain Eukaryota; kingdom Metazoa; phylum Arthropoda; class Insecta; order Coleoptera; family Elateridae; genus Agrypnus; species Agrypnus murinus. Next base: position 170,252,391 of record OV816024.1, on the reverse strand, counting down.
CTTTATTACTTGTTAATTTTCCCTTACGGAAAGTTGTAACCGCTTAACAACCATTAACGTATTCATTCCGTTTGAAACTTTACTTCCGCTTTTTATGATGATTTTTACATTTTACCTTTTTACGACTTACCATAATAAATTCGAGTAAATATTGATTTTTGCTTACTTATATTGTAAATGTGTATAAAAAACACCAACAATGCAAAACGTAAAGAGATATTTTTATTTTAAATGGCACTTCGTTTACACAAAGGCAGTAATAATATATCTGGGTTAGGATTTACACAAGAGATGCCCACGCCCAGCAGGAGATGAAGAGAGAGATCCATTTTACTATATGTATACAGAATATATTGCCAGCTTTATTGCACTTTAAGTTACCGGTTCTTTACTTTATGTCACCCTCCTGCTGCCTGCCTTTCATACTTTGAATTTCTATTGTACTCCAGTTCTTTGCAAAGCAAAAAATTACATATGTTTACTTTTTAATTAAATAAGAGCCTTGTACATAATTGTTTAAAATTGGTACAATCACCTCGTAGCAAAACAATAATAGCTCTATCGTCTCAATGACGAGCAAGGTCAAGGCATTTTAGAACCAGGCACATGTGCTCTTGTTCTGTTCAGGACTGTAGGAAAACTTTATTGCTTTCGGTTCTGACAAGCTAAGCTGAGCTTGTGCTGGCCTGCATGGTTTCGACGTTGCCGCCAATTTGGCTTCCGGCCAAATGCTAACCACACACATTTAGATCGTTTTATTAATACGGGAATTTCCTCTGAGAAATTTTATTCTTGAAGGATGGTGTGTTTATGTTGGAAGATTTTAAACTGCCGCTTTTTAAAAAGAGTTGTGTTTGTTTTTTTTAGGTTTTTTTTCTTTAAGTAGGAAATCGAGTGGGCCTATTATGTTGTTATTTTTAGCAACTTTCACGTATTTTTGTACGCTCGAATACATACATATTTTATTCGAAGTTGAATAATGTTCATGTCAACCGATTATCATTTAGTAATTGAGGATATATATACGTAGGAGAAAGGAGACATCATACAATTTAATAGAAATTCTAGTTAGTATTGAGTTAGAATAGAGATGAGATGAGATCATGGAATAGAGTTATGATATTGTTTAAAATACTATTACAGAATATTCGTGCTATCAATTTCACTTGTACCAAAAGATGTCTTTATTTTGATTAATGATAAGGTAATTAATTTATGTATTTGATCTAATACAATCCGGTTCTTGCATGGAGTTAGCGTTATTGTTGTTTCTATAATCAAGTCTACTGAGTCTGGTATTGATATTTACGACCCAAATATCGACTTTCTATTTCATAAAACGGCCAACAGCAGAATCTGACGGAACGACTATCTCAACACTTACTATATTTTCAAATAGCCAAAGAAAATCAAGAAAATTATTCTCTATTGAAAAGATCTAATCAAGTTTGTTGTAAGAGAGATAGTTTTTTAGAAATCGGTCCTTTAAACTGTAAAAAAGCCTATTTTCGGGATTAAGACCACCCTTGCCCAAGTAGCACAACCATATTGTTCGAATATTAGGTCAATACCAAAGATATATTGGGCCAAATGAATTACTTTATGTTGTACCAAGGAAAAATGTGGACATTCTGCAATATTGACCCAATAACATACGCCAATATTTGCCCAACAACATACTCCAATATATGCCCAATTACATACCCCAATATATGCTCAATTACTCGTACATACCCCAATATTTGCCCAACAACACATGCTAATGTTAACCCAATAACTTATACCAATATTCTAGTCCAAAATATACACGTGCTAGTTAAAGCACTGTATAATTGACCTTACATTATACAAGTGTTATATTTATTCACTATGGTGTGATTGTATTTTCTGGAAAAAATACTTAATTTTAATTAAGAGATATGGTTCATTATAAATTTTAGAACCTAACACGTGCATAGTACCTAGAGTACATGCCAGTATTTTAGATTAGTAAGGCACGGAACGACTATCTCAACACTTACTATATTTTCAAATAGCCAAAGAAAATCAAGAAAATTATTCTCTATTGAAAAGATCGAATCAAGTTTGTTGTAAGAGAGATAGTTTTTTAGAAATCGGTCCTTTAAACTGTAAAAAAGCCTATTTTCGGGATTAAGACCACCCTTGCCCAAGTAGCACAACCATATTGTTCGAATATTAGGTCAATACCAAAGATATATTGGGCCAAATGAATTACTTTATGTTGTACCAAGGAAAAATGTGGACATTCTGCAATATTGACCCAATAACATACGCCAATATTTGCCCAACAACATACTCCAATATATGCCCAATTACATACCCCAATATATGCTCAATTACTCGTACATACCCCAATATTTGCCCAACAACACATGCTAATGTTAACCCAATAACTTATACCAATATTCTAGTCCAAAATATACACGTGCTAGTTAAAGCACTGTATAATTGACCTTACATTATACAAGTGTTATATTTATTCACTATGGTGTGATTGTATTTTCTGGAAAAAATACTTAATTTTAATTAAGAGATATGGTTCATTATAAATTTTAGAACCTAACACGTGCATAGTACCTAGAGTACATGCCAGTATTTTAGATTAGTAAGGCATAACGGCATTAATAAAGTTTAACACCAAATTACAGGAGTCGCAGTTCTCTTCTTAATGTTCACAACTTGATAATTAACAACAGCAGCAGAACAACACAACAACAATCACAAGAATAAATAAGATTTATCGTTTACGAACAACACTTTCATTAAACCAAAATGAAACTCCTTAGCGAATCGCCAGCTACCACCCGGAAGAGTCAGTCACTACAAAACAAATGAAACGGTATCATATGATGCGCAGATGCCACGTTTTATTTTCTCCACATCCAACTGCCCCCATCAAGTTATTCGGATTATTAGTATGTTAATTCCGACAGTGTCAGTCAAAACTACTTTTGAGATAAATTGTCTACGTCATAATTATGAGCAATGAAACTGTAGAAGTAATTATTTTTATGTCTCTGCATGTTCACGCTCCTCGGTCATCGCCGCTAAGGGCGCATCTCCCCCATCAATATTGAATTCTTCGCATAAATGATGATTTAGATAGACCCTACATTGATATAGTAGTACTATATTGAAGTAATATTACACACCCAACATTGTAAAAACACATCTAGGGCCAACATTGATAAACCCAAACATTGACTGAAACTAGTTCATCAATGTTGGAATAATTTTGGTTTACAACATTTCCGAAACAATATTGCATTGATATTGGCAGGATATTGTAATAACAATGAAACTGAATCAATATGAGGCCAATATGAAAACAATGTTTAGCCAATATGATGTGCTACTTGGATGAGGTTGAGTACAAGGCTGATTTTTTAAGTGGTATCCCTTGTGGGCCTAATCCACGTTTTCAGAACTCGGAAAAATATTTTTTTTTGTAACTTTAAATTTAAAAAAGTTTGAATTTTTATTTAATTTTTTCTTATTCATTCAAAATTGTACTATCATTTTCTTCGTTTTCCCCGTATTCTGTTCCATCCTTATTTTTTTTCTTACCTTCCATTTGCATGTTACATAAAAACAAAACTATGGGATGAGAATTGATGGGTATTTTTTTGGTGTCAAAAAGAAAATCACAACTTCGCTCCCGATTGCCTCTTAGAAATAATTTTCTGCAATTATGGAAAACGGCGCGGACCAAGGTATACTCGACTTGTACGAAAATGGTACTTCATGGCTCAGCAGTTTGTCGTGGTTGCTGCGAGCAATCTTGCGTGAATGCTGAACCAATAGAAAGTGAATTGCAAGGAGAAGTCACTGCAGATAATCCGGAGATTTTCCTGGAACAAAGTGTTCTCAGTGCTTTAAGTGAAACAACATGCAAATGGAAGACGATGGAAATACCCATGAAGCAGAATACGGGAAAACCGAAGAAAACGATATAGTTAAGGAAGACGATGAACATATGAACGATGAACGCAATTGTAAATGAATAAGAACAAAATAAATAAAAATTCAAAACATTTTAAATCCAAGATTACACAAAAAAATCTTGTTTGGGTTCTAGAGAAGTGGATTAGGCCCACAAGGGATATTATTTAAAAAACACGCTTTGTACTCAACCTTAATGTATGGAATAGGATACCCTTAATACCCAAAAATACGCTTTCTTACAGTTTAAATGGCTGATTTCTCGAAAACAATTGTTCGTACAAAAAAGCTTGATAAGACCTTTTCGATAAAGATAAATGATTTTCTTGATTTTTTGCATATTTTCCGTTGTCGTAGGATCAATAGAAACCGAGAGGTCTGCCAAAAACCAATAATCCTCTTCTCTTAGGGGCTGTAACAGGAGTAGCACTGGGCGACATCACCAGGACTTTCCAGAATATGTTTAAAATGATAAAATAAAGGTCTCTACCAAAAATCAGCTGCTTCGCAGTGAGATTTTGGGTTTTTTATATCCATTCTTACTCAACTATATGAATTCTTTGTTCTTATGTACACATAGTATTACAAGTAGACGTACATTTTATTGGAACACAAAAAAGGTTATATGATTTGTGCAGCCCCTAGAAAATTGCGGCCGAAGCCCGGGCTTCTTGGCCTTCTACGGTAACACGCCCCTGGATCTATTATGGTAAAAGCTTCATTTCAATATGACTTGCTATGTGTTCTTGAACTGTATGTATGTATGGTTATGCAAAAGAAGATATCTTTTAGCTGTTGGCCCCTATTTTCTCCTATAGAGCAATCTTAGACCAAAGCTTAACTTTATTTTTATCATTCATGACATTTTGTTATGGTAGTCCTTATTTTATCAATTGGTAGCATCTATGCATATATATTTTTTTTATTTTCATAGATTGTCACATTAGTCAGCACTGTGGAATTACGAATCACTGAAGTAATCTTTTCATATTGTTAGCTATTTCTACATTATAAATATCCTTCTTGTATAATCTGATCATTCATTTTTTTCTTGTATTTGAATTTTGAGTGTCGCATCAAATGATTTCTAATCATTCTGATACTATTATACCTACATACATGATAATCCAATTGATTATTCTAATTGTTCAATATAGCTAGTATGTGTTTTATATCATCCTTATCAATTTTACTGTCTACGATTTTGGAATTATCTTGACAAGAGTGTAAACGACTGAATCTTGAAAAAATAAAACTACATGGAAATATTCTGAAACATTCAAATGAATTCAATTCTAACGCGACATAGAACACTTAAAACTAGCAAAATATTTTGAACGACTAAATTAAGCGGCGCTGTAGCGTGTTTAGCCAAGTCAGGCTCTTCTGTGAAAAGTATAATGAGGTCGTTTAATCTCAAAACTTGGTTTCCTGGTTAAAAGGAATGAATGTAGTAAAGAATCTTTCTAGTTATTTGCTCTTCTTTAAATTTACCAAACATTTTCACAAGCTTTTCAACTTCCAAATTGAAAAATTAATGTGAACTTTTTTTGTGTTAATGGGAGAGAGTAGATTCTTAGATATTTTGGCAATGTTTTGAGAATGACGAAAGTGCTAATAATGTACAATGCATTTTCACATCACACATGTAATAGGAGGCTAATTAATAATGTGATTTATAGTACCATAACCTTTTTAATTTTTTGTTAAATATTTTGTAAAGAAACCTAACCATTCTAAAACCAAAACGGACGCCAAAAAGAAATTAATAACCACAAAAAATTCGAACAAAAACGCTTACATAATAATTATCAGGTTATTACTCCAACATCAGCCTTGGTATTTAATGTTTATTCAACTAAATGTAATTGTTTTAAAATTCTTTAAGCAAAAACTTGATGACAAAGTCGTTTCAAGGTTATTGTGTATCATATACATGTATTTAACAAATTCAAGGCAATCACCATAATATAATACTACAACACTTTTTTGGGACCCCGTAAGCCAAAAATGTTTCTAGTTTTTTTTTTGTTTGCATTAAATTCTACATTACTAAAATGTCTTGATTTTTATTTATATTTTAATTAACTTTCTGAATGTTAATGGGATTCAAACCATGTATGACCTTGTGGTTTTATTTAGAATTAGTTTTTATGAATGAAATTGGATGATAAATGTTTGGAGATGAGAAGGCTAGACTATGTATTATTTTTCATGTTTTGTAATTATTGAAATAATGTGCATCTAATTATCACAGAAATTTTGAACTAATAACCATTCTGGTATTAATTAGATATGTATATACCACTTTTATTTTATAGTTTATTGAGAAAATTAATTTTTTAATTTATGTTAGAAAACTTTATAAATCATTAAAAACTAGTTTTGTGGGTAATTTATAGGAATCATTTTATTATATTAATATAATATAATATTTAAATGACCACATCCACATGTCAATGTCATAAAGATTTTATCGTGTTTGCAATCACTGAAAAAGTTTTTAATATATAGATAGGTACTATTTAGTTACATTGTCATGAACTATAATTTTAAATATAAAAAATATAAAATCTTGTTTACCAAGTTTATAATTACATCATCGTTGAAGAGTTATTGTTATGAGCAAGTTTGTCTTAGGGTATAAAGTTTTCCCTAACTAATTTTCTTGAAGTAGAAGTGGTATAACCCAGAAAAGTCAGAATACATTTCGCTGAAAGTTGTTAATTGTAATTAAAATTTTGAGAGAGGAGTAGGAAAACTAATTTTTTCAAATAAAAGTTTTCCATTTAATTCTGGAATAATATTTGCCGATAAGAATGGAATGAGTTATTGCATTGATGATAATAATAATAATAATCATTTTGAGAGTTAAATGTTTACGTTTAAAAATATTATTAAATGGGTATTTATGTATTGTTATATCTTGCGCTTACGAATTAATTAATTTTAATTAAAAAGAAAATAAGCCATACTTTCAATGATGGGAAAACGTAAATAATTATGAAATGATAAGACACACATTAGTCCATTATTTACTGTGTGAATTGCTTGCCACTGTTTTAAAAAGGAAAAGGTATTGTTAAATTATTAATCAAGGTCGTGTGTAGGTCACTCCTATAAGGTGTCTTTGTGTATGTGAAGTGTAAGCACCGTTGGCAGGTAGCCAACAAATTGCTGAATATTTCTAGCTTTTGTTAATAAAATACTACAATATTTTTAGGATTTATAACGTTAGTACAGAATGAGGGGTTACTAAAGGTCCGTGTATGCAAGGGCCCCGTTTTGCTAAAACTATTTATTAGCTTTACGTCTGGTCATAAAACTAAAATCTGAATAATACTTTTTGCCGTCTTCTGCTCAAAAACATATAAGAATATAATAAAGCCTACTGTTAAAAAAAATAAAAACCTGTTCCCTGTCAGAGCAAAAAGAGAAAGAAAAAATAGATAAACATAGAAAGAAAAGAAAAATGATTATCAAAACACTCCATACTATATTTCATTGCTTACTTCTTGCTTCTCTAGTAACTAAAATCAAAGCAACCTTCTTATTTCCAGTTTTTGGTTTGTCCAGTATGTATTTGTAAATTTTTTTAATGTAATTCGTAGACATACTGTGCGTTTCAAAAGTCTGGAACTATTGAAATAAAATTCAAACAAAAACGTTTTGAGACAAACGCTCTGACAGGTCAACTTTAGTTTTAAAAAACACATATTTTTGTATAAATTTAATTCTTCGATCGCCTTTTGTTTTCGAGTTATGACGTCATTGAATTTTTTTTTTAAATTGCAACTCATATTTTGGATGGATTTGGATAGAGCTTGAAATTCTGAACATAAAAATATGCACAAGTATGACCTTGACCTTGATAGTTTACAAGATAATCAAGCTCAAAATTTGGAAAAAAAGCTGAAGTAGCGCTAAATTTTTTTCATTTTTTTTTATTTTACTGTAGAAACGAGCAATTTAACAACCTTATTGTCATAACTAAACTAAATAAGATGTTCAAACTGATTCCCATTTACTTCTTGGCAATATCCTAGGCGATACTCAAAATCTTGTAACACATTCCGGAGAGTTTCTGGACGAATTGCTCCAATTTAATTTAATGCCTCGTATTTCAGAAACTATCAAAGTCAAGGTTGTACTTGTACATATTTCTGTTTCCAGAATTTCAAGCTCTATCCAAATCCATCAAAAAAATATGGGTTGCAATTTAAAAAAAAATCCGATGGCGTCATAAGTCAAAAACAAATGACGATCGAAAAATTCAGTGGATATAAAAAGATCTCTTTTTTAAAACCAAAATTGACCTGTCAGAGCGTTTGTCTCAAAAAGTTTTTGTTTGAATTTTATTTCAATAGTTCCAGACTTTTGAAACGCTTTGTATAATAAATACTATATATACTAGTAGCAATAACGAGTGTTTGTCATAGTAAATATCAATTCCAAGAATTTTTTGTTTTAATTTTCAAGGTTTTCGTCTGGAACTTGTTCTAAACAGTTTTTATAATTTTTTTATCCGTCAGCACATGCACAAGCATAATATTATCAGAATAATAATTTAAAAATACATTTACATTAAATTATTAAAGATGTTATTTACACAACACGAAATCTTGTTTGCTGATGTTATAATGCAATTATTTTGTGTTTGTGACGCGAATTGAGTTAAAATTGAAACCAGCAACAGCCGGTTATTTTATCGGGATTATCGATTAGTGGGAAGCTTTTCTCATTTGCAACACACGTGGTGCTGACGTCAAATGGAAAACTGGCATCAATTATCTTATTCTGTTTTGTTAACTATTGAATACTTTTAAAGGTAAATGTTTTTAGAGACTCTGAATTGTAATTTAAATTGGAAGTGTGAATAATTTATCAAATTACACTACTTAATGAGATTGGTTTTGAGTTGTAACCACCACACCATTTCTAGTTAGGACTATGTAGGGGTAAATGGAAACCACAAGTTGTCCGTACAATAGCTAGTGCTATTAACGGCAACGTGACTGTGCGATCTTCAACAAAGGAACAAGACCAAACACAAAATCTTATGCTAGCTATCCTGGGGCGGTTGGGATGGGCAGCTCTATTATTTTGTAGACATCACGACCCAGACCATTACCTAGCGGATACTCGGCAAGTCAAGGTTATTTTCTATAGAAGCAGTATCATTAACCAACGTGTTGTTTCCATGACTAATAATTTATCTTTCTACAGGCACATCCGAGATTTTTACTATTAATAGAATATAAATAAAAAAGAATACTTCAAAAATAAAATAAATTTCTTGTAGTGCTGGTTTTCTCGTTCCCTTTATTCTTCACGGTTTGTTTCCTAAAAAAAGCAGATTTTACAATAACAAAGTAGGCTATAGAGTGTAGGCAGTGGAGTAGGACGTGGGTGGAGGAGATCCAGAAATTAAAAGCGTTACCCGTGCTGTTCTTTGTGGTTGAGTCACAATTGAAAAACAAATGTGGGATGCAATCATAAATTTTAAATTGATGGGTTTTATTGAATGAAAAATTTAGCTAGAAATTTTTTTTGCAATTTCATGCATAGATGTTTGCACGCATTGTAAATTTTCATGCTATAGCGATGTGTGTTATGCTTGAAAAATTCATGTAAATGCCTAGAACATAATAGTAAGCCTTTCAAGGTGACCTCACTGAGTTTATGTAATGATTGGATTATAGTGTCGTTCACGGTAATTCGTGTTTACGAGTTTAATTAGTAAAGTATAATAAACAAGAGATTATAAATTAAAAAATCGAGTCGATAGCCGGCAATAAATAGTGAAAACAATCTCTTTCCGATTTGCTCGTTAATAAAGAATTATTTCATTATATTCAAGGTCGAATTTCTTTATTAAAATTGGCCAAACATTTATTTAATCTACAGAACTTGACATAAGCCTGTTTTTTAATATAACACATTTTATTTCTTGTTCCAAATAAAATAATCCTTTACATCTTTGGCATCTTAATTACCTTGATAGAATTTGATGGAGGGAGATCTATTGTGAAAGGTCGTAAAATAGTCGTCGCAGACGAACGAGTGTATGGATCTAAAAAAGGAACTTATACGCTTGAAGGCTAAAGGTCAACTAGGTAATAAAAATAATATTGTAGTTAATGGGAAATGTATATGGAAAAATGAAAAAGAATATTATATGTACAAAAAACAGACGCTTCTTTAAAAGATAATTAGTAGGAATAACAAGCTATTCAATTTTATCTTGTCGTTTTATTGGTTTTAGTAGGCGGTTAGCCAATGCAAAACGAATAAAAAGTAAAATAAAAACCAAACAGTGAAATTTTAACTATAGTATAGTTATGTGCACAAACTTGTAATTTAAATATAAGGTTTGCTTTTTGAGGATCCAGATGCACTTTCGAAACTCCTCCAGGTGGTTTTAAGATACATAGTATGTTCCCAGTTCCCATGATCAGCATAGTAAGAAGTACTACTTTTATTAGTCTTGGGTAGTCTTAAGATTGAAATTGAGCAATCACATCCTGTGAGAGCAGTGTTTTGGTCATGTAACTGCGTATAAGTTTTGTTTCATAAAGACAGCATCACATCTACTACACTCTTGGGCCAAAATAACAGAGGACAGTGGAAACAAGTAAAATTCAGAAGAATTACTCTGCGAATGGAATAAAATTAATACTATACTTAGTTTAGCGATTAAAGTTCTATATTAATATTGTAAAACCAAAAAAGCTTTTTATTGCTTCAATCTATAAGTCCAAAGATTTCTAATTGCTATATGTTGCCTTTTATGCTTTGTTAAGTTCTTGAGTGAAAGCTGGAAACCACAAACACTAGATGCGCTATGGTGCTACTTAGAAATGATTTGCTGCGAACACACTAGTATAGTCTAACACTTTTTCACATACTGTAGTGATGTATAATAAATAAAATCTCCTTATAAGCAGAATGGTCAAAGTGAAAGTTTTATTGAAGAAATCAGTAAAGATTATGTTATGTATTAAATCTCAAAACGAGATAGAAACAAATTACTATTACTACATTATCAAGTATGAGTAGATCAGAAGACAGCAATTGCAAACTGCAGCTAAGGTTATTAAGGAATTTTCAAGCCCTTCCATGTAAATTGCGGCAGTGGATTAATTTTTTGTTCCGTGTAAACATGTAAAATGCGACGTTAGATTCTAATAATCTTCACTCATTGTCCTAGGTCTCTATGGTACATATCGAATTTGCTTGTTTTGGAAAATTCTTTAAAAACCATTTCAATTTTCTCTTATGCCAGACAACCATATATCTATGTACATTTTGATGGAATTTCGAAGAAACCAAAAACAATTTCCAATCAACACAATACCCATTTGAATAGTATATTCCACCAAATAAACAGTTTTATAATTTTCAATATGTCTTAATTATACTGAAGTGAAAAGTCGGTATTTTTTGCAAGTAACAGGATTATAGTAGAGGACTCATTATCTAAAGTAACGTTACGGGCGGCTGGATTTAAGGCGATTGATTTCCATGACCATACTGTTTTAAATTTAATGACCTCTGAGATATGGCGGGCCAGAGGGAAACTACTTTGACAATATGGTATACTCTGACAAAACAATCTCGACAATATCAGCAATATTTAACAATCCAACAATACTTTGAACAATGTGGACAACATTCCTTCATTCTCAACAATATTGACAATCACACACTATTTTGTGACATCCCACAATATTATACAATATTACGACAATATTGTGGAGTTTGAAAGCAACAATACTGCCCTCCACAGTGTAACAAATCTAACAATATTATAGAAAACTGAACCATCTTGAAAACATACACAAAGTATTAACAATTTTCTTACAATAATGACTGATACTAATCTGAGTAATATTTCCGACAATCTCTGAAATCCACAATATTTTATCAACAATCTAACATTATTGCAAAAATATGGCATTATACGTACAGTTGCGGCCGAAATACTAGTGTACACATTTTGTCGAAGTGGTTTAACCCCTCGCTGGCGGATTATCTGTCAATCATGGCCGCAATTTACATCTGCCCGAAGTAGAAGAATATTTGAAGAAATTATATTTCATCCTTCAGTATTCATGGACAATAGCTTCTTTGAGACAATAGAACGTATGTGCACGCACGCATTCCCGTATTGTGATACTTATTTATGATTTCATAAGATAATAGATATAAATACACAATGCCACATACTACAAGTACTATCGTTTTTATAGATTTATTGAGGCATTTTTCTTTTTTTCTGTTATTTCTACCATGGAAGGCTTATCTATTAATATTTGATTGTTATGATTCTTTGACTACTCTTTATTAGTGATTATTTAAAAGATACAAACATTATTTTTTAAAAAATCATCTGTGAGAAGCAACTCCTTCACGTCATTCCCTTGGTAGTGTAGAGACTAGCGTGCTCGTCTCTTACCCAAGCAGCCCGGTCGTCTCCCGGTACCGACAGATCTGGTTAAGGTTTTCTGCAGTTTTCCTTAGCTGTAACACAAATGTTGGATTTGTTCTATACCATTCGTTAAGTCGGCTGCAGCCGCACGTTCTTCGTGCCGTGCTCTGTTGCAGAGCATTGGCATTCCTCTCCTATACTTGTGTTGTGCGTGTTCAGTGATCACAAGTATAGGGGACCTACAGCTTAAGGTGGACTCCGAACTACCCCAAGTACATAGTACTTGGATTTTTTTATTAATTTCAGGGAAATTTCCTGGGCAACTCGGTGGTTTGCCATTGCCTTCCGAGGGAGAAGCGATTTTTAACAATCCGGTGATATATTGGCCGGGGTAGCCGCACGTTGGGCCTACGTAATAGTAATAATCACCCCTCCTTCCCGCATAAGCTTCATACAGGGACGAACCCTTGGGGGGTTGGGGGGGGGGAAGGGAAAAAATATGATGTAAAAGCTTCAAGGCAAATGAATGCGGGAAAATTAATTTAACATGACGATATGTATTTTTAATATAGATAATCGACGTATTTTAGAATTTTTCAATAAACTTACCCACAAAAAAACATGAATTGTATGTGTTACTTTATAGTCACACTGTATATGATATCGTATGTTGGCAGTTTTGCATTTGTAATCATCAAATAATGTAGTTGAATAACATCCATGGTTGCGATTAAATAAAAAAGAAATCAGTATATAAATCTCGGAGCATATTAAAAATTACTCAAAGTTAGTATTTTCATCGTAATAGGTTGGCAAGTTTAAAGAGTCTCCCCCCCCCCCCAAAAAAAACTTTAGGTTCGTCCCTGGCTTTATAGCTTCTAAGGCCTAGTGCGCCAGGTAGTGGGTAGTAGCAATTATTACTATACCCAGGTATTTATAAAGTCTTGATCCATCATAATGAAGATGATCGAATATTGAAAAAAGTGTTATTATGTTAACAAACAGGATATTTGTGTAGTATTTTAGTATAGTTGAATTTTATGGACTTTGCTTCCACTTCTGCCAACGTTTTGTAGTAGCTTGAAAAGCTTTGCATTGTGCAACATTTAACATTCTTTTTCAGCCGCAGTTTGGTTTCTAGGTATTTTTTAGGAAAATTAACTTCCATTTTATGTGTGTAACAGCATAAAATTCACCTTCTTCAAAATCTAGAAAAATTGAATTCGTGGCAGCAATAAAGAATAGAGTATGAAATGTCCGGCCGTTACAAAATGTTTGCTTGAAAATGGAGATAGTCAAGTTGAGTTGTAATGAAACCATTGTGAACATACTGTTAATCATTATAATAATTTATTTGCAATATTCGATCTTCTTTACTAAAATGGATCGAAAGTTTATAAACACCCTGAATCTAGATTGCACTCATTTGTTTGCTTCTGGGTGATGAATCGGTATAATGTAACTTTCCTCGTACCTCATATGATCGACTCTACTAGAATTTAGCCCACTCTGGAGGGATTCGACACCCACTAGGGATTTCTAACGTGGCAAACATCCCATTGCCATAGGCTCTACAATTTTTACAGCCTACGACCCTTGGATTATAACGAAAACGTGCTAACCACTGTACACCGAAGCTGTCCAGATTGTTTTTTGATTTTGATCTGCAGTTCGTTATCATCTGGATTAATCGTTTCTTAAGGTTGTTTATATGTTTTACTGATCAGCCCGTTTATTTATATTACACTATTTATTCAGTTCTATTTCATTCATTCCGTTTATTCAGTTCCTAAGCAGCATTTTTAGTCATCGCTACGTACCAGCAACTACTAGTAGAACTATTAAGTTTTTGCCAACAGTCACAAGCACATAATTGCTACGTTTCATTACATGCCTGGTACCAAAATGGGGAACAATTTTTAGGTAGCAGCTACGAGGCGGCGTAGTAATTGCTACTTTCGTGGAACTTCTTTTCTCTTTGACACATCATTTCGCGTCGTTGCTCTTTATTACTCTTAATGCTGCAATCGTGTCACAAAATGGATTACTATTTTATTTGTAATACGTACTTAATAATATAAAGAGCGATGAAATGTTTTTATGATTTTGTCGTTCCAGTATACCAAAATTATAAACCATTGCAACTTTTCTGTTAAGTGTGATGATGATAGGTCGAAAAATAACGAGCCTTCTTTAAATATATTTGTTTTAATAAAAAATGCCTTTAATAAAATGCGACAAAAATAAGCCGAATAAGTTGATACACATGATATAAACCATTTTTATATTATTCCTGTTATGTGTTTAAATAAAAGATACTCAATTATTGTCATATTTTAACATTATTAATATTGAGTGAGCTGGGAGCATTACATAACAATGCATACACTGTACAAGATGTGTGTCCTCCAAGCCGACTCAAGGATTGGTTAGTTAGATCACTACGAATAGCGCCAACTTCAAGCTATATACATAACAATGCACAATTTAGCACCAATTTGTTATTTTTATTGAAGGTTATGTAGTAAAACATCTATTAACAATCATAACAAATTGCAAATTGATTAATGACCTCCAACATTTTACAAGTAAATATGGAGATGGAGTTGTTTACGAAAAGTTACTTTAAAGTGATTCTCCTGGGTAGCAAAAACGTAAGTTTTACTTTCAATACTACTATCAGGTTCCATTGCTTTAAAGGCTTAAGCCAATGGTTTTAGGCAGGTGGCAGGAACTTTCAGTACTACTTTGAAGTTTTAAAAACTTTAAAGTAGCTTAGGACAAGTTACTGCTACAATCATAATACCACTTTGAAGTAGCAAAGCCTTTAAAGGTATTATACTAAGTGGCAATACCGTTCCATATACTTTAAAAGTTAATAGACGTGTTGGTACTACATAGTTCCAATAAATAGTATAAACAACTACACAATTACTAAAATATTCCGAATTGAAGTAATTAAACCTATAAAGTCATAAATTTAGTTGTAGTTACGTAACAACTACTCGATCAAAGTTCCGATCTCAGTTAGTGCTACTTAGATGCTGCGTGGGTTGGTTTTGTTCCGCATCAAAATCACCCTACAGATATGTTTGCAAAGATTTTGTCAATTTGTTATAGCAAGGTAATATTGAAGAAAAACAATAGTGATTGATATATGATACGTATGCTAGCCTAAAATAGTGATTATATCAATATGATAGTGAAAACATACCATAATTTTAATCACGCTCACGCTGAGATGTATATTCTATACACGTAGCTCTAGTCAAAAATACATCAGATAACCGAACTGTTTTAGATAACTGACGTCATGTGCCAAATTTCGCTTTAAATTATATCATTTTGACGAAATGCGCTGTCTGGGAACTTTGTTTCACTAACTGATAAGGGCTTGAGGAGAATGTGCGATGCATACAGATAAATATCTTTATCCTTAGGAACTTGTGGTTTGTGCTATTTTATTGTTGTGGTTGAGTAGCCTTAAGTATTATTGGCAACTTTTATATCCACAATTTCCTTTTCGAGATTTTATATCTGCTTATATCCATAATTTCTCTCATTAATTGGCTTACTCTTTCTCTTTTATAAAATTCGAATAATCGATTTCTATATGAAAATAAGGCAAATTTATAATTTTGCAAATCTAATACTGTAAGCATAACATGTATCTTATTTTGCAAGAATATAACGATTTTCACCTGCGTGGCTAATTTATTATTTATTGATGTAGAAAACTTCACCTAAAACAATAGTTAGATAATGAACGAGCCAAGGAGAACGCTTTTTTTTTCTTTTCGTAATTATGATTGTGGCGTTTTATAGGAACGTGAGCATCGTGCAGGTCGATTTAATTGTATTTAGGTTTTCTTTTTGAATTACGGTTATTCTTTTTATGTCGACATAAAAACAACGGAAAGTGAGGCGACGCTTAACGAATTAATGACTGTGATGCGCTCCAATTAAATATAATTCCAGTGCATACTTGAACCCGGCCATATTTGCCAAGGAACGTGACCGCGACGGTAAAACCAATTATTATAGCCTCCTGTCCGGTGAGATGGAAAAGAATCACGAGGCTCGTGTTCGTTCATCTTCTATGATTCTTTTTAGAAAGTATATTGTGCCAGTGGAATCCTAACTGTTTATTGATTTAATTCTGTTACAAAAAGAGTTGGCGATGCTTGGCTGCAGCGTTTCTCTGCAGTGTTGTTTTTTTTGTCGGCGTACATTTCTTCCGCATCTTTTTTGTCCTTTCGTTTATAAGTGGCGCTAGCTCTAGCTATTATCTCTTTCGCTTCGTTTCGTAGTTGCAGCTCAGTGTTTTTAATCGAAACATTCCCTCCTGTTTAGTATAAATAATATCTCGATTAACCCTAAGCTCCTCACGTTTGCAGTGCTCATTGGAGCAAGTCATATCTTATAAATGTGCCTCTCTCATTCTAATAATACAAATTAGGGTCAGATGTAATAGCCTAGTAATAACCGTAGCAACGCCTGAATTATATTAAATAGAAAAAATTAAAGTGAAAGAGAGAAGGTCGTTACAATGATACAAACAACAATAATTTTATTACATTACATGCTGTGCTTCGTATTATATTAAGCCGTCATTTGTACGGTTCACGGCTCACAATTGTGTTACAACTGCCAGGAAGTAAAGGCACTCATCCAACCATTTTTTGTTGTGTAAATATGCAACATTTTCACAGAACCTTGAAGTTTCACATTTAGTTTGTATAATTACGGCGATAATTCATACTAGAGAGATCTGGGAAATGTAACTGCTCACTAATTCACGAATTTTTTTTATTTGTTACGAGTAATTAGAAAAAAGAAATTAACGCCATGCCAGAGTTTTATGTAAAATGGAAGAATTTTAAGTATTTACTACTATTTAAAAATAGCATTCTTCTGTATTTTTTCTCAGAATTGTTTTTAAGATCTGCTTGCTACAAGTACATCATCATCATATCTATTTCTATTATACCAGTTGGTTTGTTTCCAAGCCAATGTCCTACTAAACTTGCTAAATAGTGGATCAAAATGGAGAGTATTCGATCGAACATTCATTTGAATAAAGCACGAGGGGAGCGCTGTTCTGCAAGGTTTTATATCCCGCTAAGTTATTCTATACGTTGCAACCAACTGCGAGATTGCACATATTGATTTACAGCTCCGCTCTTTCGTGCAGAATACAAGTCTGGAATGCATGATGACCTAACGTTGTCGGAAATCACCTCATAGTTCATCATGAGTCACGACTTTTACCCGTTGAGAGTGGATAAGTGTGATCCATTATCCATCGATTAGTTGTTTGTTTTTGTAACCACTAGTATCACGTCATCTTTGTAGACTTGCCTAAAATGATTAAAGAAGTCTGGAGTACTCTTGCTTACAAAACAACTCATAACTAAATAATGACGTGGGTGAACTCGCCATGAAGTTGTTATCCTTCGGTCATCAATCTTGTCTAGAAAAAATTGTTCCAAACATGTATATGGAAATGAAACAACAACATTAAAAATGCTAAATGCCAAATACAAATCTGGTTGTTGCTTGACTGCTTAAAATTAATAGGACGTTTAACTGTTGTTGCATGATAATAATAGATCTTTTAGAGGTAATTATTCAGAGATATCCAGTTGATACAGCCAATAAATCGTGGGCAATGCTCTCTAAACTGTCGAAGTTACAAATTGCATCAATTACGTTGAACGCCCAATACAGACGTTTAATCTAGTATTCGAGTGCAGTTTGCAAAGTACCTATTCGAATACGTGTATTTGCTGTTGGAATGTTAACATTCAGTTAATTTATTAACTTTCAAATGGTATGCTTGTATGTTTTAAATAGAAACATGCTTGGTTGTTATATCAGATTAAAAGGAAAATCTCTAACGATGTTATCGTATTGGTGTATTACCAGTATCGTAATTATTCTAAGTGAGTGAGCAACGTGATAAATGGTTTTCTAAAGAGTAGAAAATACTTTATTCAACTAATTTATTATTAAACAGCGTAATACTAATGGTTATTAGTAGCTTGGTTTGTGTAATGTCAATGACCAAGCGGAATAAGCCCAAAGTAACAACTTGGAAGGAGCAAATTGTTTTTCTATGGAATTAAATTATTATTGGTAAGTATTGACAAAAACGTATACCAGTAGCTCCTTGATAGTCTCGTTGGATTTATCATTTATAAAGACTATGAGAAAACATGCACTTCATGCCTTCTAGAAAATTCTAAACATACATACATTCTTTTCGTCATACTACTTGAAATGAAGAAATTTTGTTTTATAAACAGAAAAATCTGATTACATGCATTGTTGTTGATAGCAATATTATGATACATTTCTTTTGTCATTGAATAAGGTCAACAAATTATCGAGAACAATATAATAATTGGGTATCGTATTTACGTGAGAATTAATCAAGAAGTCATTAAGTGTAAAGTTCAAAATTATCAACCAATTTCCACCGCTAATTACCTTTTGAAGTGTTCGCGTTAAATGTGCTGACTGTTGCCGCCATTTTGTGAATGCCCCTCAGGCACGCACAGCGAACGGTGAAATGCACGGCCATTAATCATAGGTTAGCGTGGATACGTTTGCATGACAATGCGCCCTTTCCTGGCTTCGACTGCAGTTAGTTGCGCACAATAAAAAAGACCTTGGCGGGTGCGACCGCGTTTTCGTGTTGAAGTAAAATATTTATTGCTTTTATATGAACGGTGCGTGTGTATACTATGTATCTCTGTATATGTGTATTATTTTGGTATAGTACTTATACCGATGTCGATGACACATAAACTTTACATCCCTCCATATACCGTGAAGCATAGTTTATGACGATTACGTGGGCGCTGTTGATATTTTTATTGATTCTTAACTAAAATTACCATCAAAATACTAATAGTTAGAATTGTAACAAAAGAACAATTGCAGGACATTGTTTGCTTTGGGCACATGTTTTTAATTACTTTTTGAAGAATGATGAGAATGACAACGAGTTCCTTATCAAAGAATGGCTCTTCCAAATGAATGTATAGCTTAGGAGTTTTCGTTTCTAACATGATACAGATAGTTTTATTCATTAGTAGTCATTGATGTTTATTTTATGGTTTTGCGAACATTTCAAAAAAATCGTTTGTTTAATTTGCTAAAAAGTTATTGAATGAAACAATACAAACAAAACCTTGTTAGATCTCTATTCATATTTTTGATGAAAAATTAAGCTATACAGTGAAGCCTCGTTGATCCGAATCTACGTTAATCCAAATACCACTATAATCCGGACTAGAAATTTATTTACATTGGATTTATTGTAATCCGGATTTAAAGGTTTTGATAATCCGAACTTTCAAATTAATTGTTTTTAGTCCTCAAGTTTTGTTTATAGTAACGAATTCAATGGATATTTAGATGTGTAATTTGATACAAAACTACCGTTGTAGATAAAATAAATGACTTTATTTTATTTATGTTTACGTTATATAAATTTGTCTGGAAAATTCTTAACATAAAATGTCACGTATTTTTTAGTAGTGGTTACATTGCAACTTCACAATTCGTATTAGTTACAAAGGTTTATAAGTTAAAAAAGAATTGATACTTCTTTTACGAATTACGACTTTATGTATCTCCGCCATACATAAAAAGATTTTCTGGTAAATTTAAAAATTGTTAAATGTTTAAAGACCGCATTGTAACTTAAAATATTAAACATTTCCAGATTTGTTACAAAATCTGAAGGATCATTTAACAACGTTAAAAAAAACTTTAAAAACCTGCGGAATATCCGAAACATGGATACGATGGATACATGGATACCGGTGCATACGAAACAGTGGAAGCAGTCGCGATGCAACGTATGCGCTATCACACTCGTACGCTATGGTTCCACTGATTTCGTATACTCTGCCCGCTACTGTGACTTTATTAAAGATGGTTTCAAAAGATGACGTCAGGGCGAGTAAAGATTGGATACTTAATTTTAAAAAGACAATTTGCGTGTGTTAAAAATCGCGGAATAAAAGCTGTTCAATGATTCACACGCAGTGAAGCCCTTTAAGAAATAGTTGCAAAGCGGTGGCTTTGCAATGGGTAATAGAAAATTTGAAACAACTGTGATGCTGGAAGGTTTAAAAGAAAAATCTATCTAACGTATTAAGTTCAAAAAACAGGAAACAACTTTTTTGATTAACGATATATTAATGCAGAATATTATTTCTTGTGTTTTTAAAACAGTTTTTGCGTAAATATTTTTGTAGTTCTTTTTGAATAAATGTTTTGCACAATGTTTTAAAAGCATTTATTTACAAATAAAACATTGTAACTCTACAAACGCGGTAATCCGAAAACCGCGATGATTCGGATTACCCCTGTTTTAATTAGTCCGAATTAGCGAGGATTCACTGTATCAGTTTTAAACAGGATTGATATAGGGTGTATTCTATATTAAATACCCCTGTACATTTCTTTGTTTTTTCAATTAATTATTTACGACCAATTGTTTATTGTAGTCTTGATTTTTTTTGTTCTGTTTTAAATATGTAAAAGAGTCTTGTTTTTGTGTACTGAGTTATTCTTTATATTTACGTGGGTTCAAGACAATGAAATCTACAATAGCTAAATATTACACCCATGTCTTAAAAAGTAATCCGTTTAACACACATCGTTCTAGTGTGGTGTGGGTTAAAAACATTGTTCATACAATAGACGTTCAACGATATCGTTATAATGGAGCATAATTTTTATTACCTACTCTATATATACATGCATGCTTTTCATGTTTTGTTATTCCTAAATTTCATTGTATTGGGACGTTCCTAATAAACCACCTTTTATAATTTTATCAAGGTAATTAAATTATACTTGATAGTAGTATTTATTACTCTGTTTTGAAATAGGTCACATTGAATCTTTTGTTTTAATCTGCAATATGAAATTAATGTATGTATGTAATTACTTTTGTCTGCCTTTTGATTGGTATTTTGCAAAAGTTATAATTTATGTAGGTTTATGGTACTGATCCTTAGCAATGCCTTTGTTATCAGGATTTTGTTGCGTCAAGGATTATACAGTTGAAATTGCCATCTAATTAAACGAGTTGTGTAAGAACAACTGTTTAGTATGTAACTACGTGTAGTAAAACCCACCTTCGGGCCCTCGGTGGATAAGGGGTTTGGATGTTAACGTATAGTCTGAAAATCACGGTTCGATTCTTAAACGATCCAAAGTGGTCATTTCTCATATCGAAAAAATTAAATGTGAAATAAATAAAGATTATTAAAAGTTTCACAGTTTTAGAACAAAATCACACAATGACTCCTCAAAATAATATTAAATTCCTACATTTTTGTAATAACAAACGCAAATTAGACATTTTAGAAGCCTTTGAGATATACAAACACAAACTCAGGGTACCTTTAATGAATGAACAACTTGAGCTCAGTAATTCTCCGTTACTGGAAGTATTAGATATTTAATTCTGATTATTATTATTTTATCTAGTTACCTATTTTTGTATCTACCTTAGCGACGTGTTTGTTTATAATTATTTTACCTTTGATAATGACAGCATAGCTGTCGAAACAATATTGTCAGGTTGTATTTTAATAAAACTGTGAAACTTTTAATAATCTTTATTTATTTCATGATTATAGAGTTCCACAAAATAAGGCTGGAAACAATAAACAAGAAAAAATTAAACACTCGAAAACTGCCTTCTTCTAGGATAGAATTAAAATTCTAAGCTCTGTATTGTCTATGCGATTTTTGGCATGTTAAAAAAGGGAAGAGGGCTCGGCGAGAATCTAGCAGGGTGTAGTATGATCATAACAGTCGGTGTCGACAGATGTGACCAATGTTCTCTTCATTTTATATTTCGCCAAAACAGACAAACAAAATAATAATAAGTACCACTTGTCGAACTGATTACTGTTAACATTAGGTTTGAAGAAGAAAATGATTAGACTGGCTTAGGCTAGGATAGGAGGATAAGTTGCAAAAATAGTATGCTTGTTAGGTGACAGTATAGCAATTTCTATGTTCTTCTAAAATTATACTATGCACGCTCAGATATTCTCGGCACAAATTTAACCCACTGCTGGTAATTCCAATATTTATACAGGGGAGAGGCAATATGCACGTTGTTCATAGTATCTCAACAGTGCATTGGTAGCACAAGAGTAATTATTATTCCGACACAGATGTATCAACGTGAGTACAATATCTGTCAAAATCCATTTATCTTTCTATGGTTCACTAAGAAAAGTAATTTCTGATCAGTGGCGTGCGGTCCATGGAAGCAATGGAAGTAATGCTTCCCTTAAGAATTTATTAAAAATAAAAAACAATGCTAACAAAAATATTTTTATAAAATTATGGCTATTGTTTATTTAAATTTATAATATTTAATCAACTTACAGCTTAATATCAATTCCGTACAGTATAATTAAGTATAAATAAAGTATAAAAAAGTATAATTAAAGTACTATTTTAAATTAGGCTCATTCAACTTGCGCGAAAAGGTAATATCGATTCAAATGTGTTGCATACACTGCATATAAGCACTGATTTCGTTGCTTATTGCACTTCTCCTCTCCTCGGTATTTTTAGTGCGCTCCGTGGCCAAATGTTTATTTATTATAATTTGGTTAATTTGTTCGATTTAGTGTTTGTTAAATGTTATAAGTAATGTAAATCTGCGAACGAGACTGTATTTATATAAGTTGGAATTTTTAAAGACAAATAATTCTATTTAGTTTACTCTGTATGCAAATTAAAAATTGCATTATCGTTATTACTACAAGTTCAGCTGCTTCGGTGGAAGGTTCGAGTACTTCCGATACATCCGAATCGACGATTTTGTTGTTCAGTTTGTAATTTATTAGATAAAGAATTTTCTGCATACAGTTTTAGAGAGAAATTACAAATTGTTGAGAAAGGCAGATCAAAACCAGAACTTTCAAATTTAACAACAAAGATTAAAACCTGCACCAGGTATTTTGCTAAAAAAAGACCGGAAAATCGAGTTGCATTATAAATACATAGTAGTTTTTTTAAAATAAAGAATAATAGTCAACAAATTCCAACAGTTTGAAAAACTGTTAAGCATAATAATTATAACACTGTTTTTTTATTGTACCTAGGTATATTAAAATTAAAATCATGGTTGCTTCCCTAGCCTAAATTCTCACCGCACACCACTGTTTCTGATATGAACATTCAGCATTATACATAAAACGATGAATAATCACTGCGCCTCCAACAAGCTTAATTTTCAGCATATGAAGATCAAATTTAAAAGTTTCGAAAGCGATAAGCTATAATTTGCTATACTATAAGATTACGGCAACCAGCATTGCATGCCCTGATTTTCAGCTATTGCTTCTACTGCAGATCACGAAAGGGTTACTTACCAAAGGCTTTATGTTACGGCAACTGGTGCAACCCGTTCAATTAAACCTTGGAATGAACATTTTGCACTCCTAGTTGTATTTATTTATAAAATTAAATGCATTTGGTTGTGCAAGTCATATTAGTCTATGGTCTTAGATGTATCGAGAGTATTGGGCAAAGTTTACTTAAGTATGGTGGGTTAATCTGCAAGATTCTGGAATTCACCAGTTGCGAAATTCGTTGAGCTAGCACTTATTATTTACGCCTTTGCCCGGAACTCTGAATACCTACATCTCATTGTCTCTTCTAGTTATTATCTTCGATTTATTGTTTGGGATTTGGCAGATATAATTGAACACCGACATAAACTTTCGAAGTATTTGGTTTTGGTACAAATTCAGTAGCCTCTAAGAATTAAAGTCTAAGTGAAAATCTTCCGTAATTCGCAGAACTTTTGAAAAGCGTTGTATTCTATGAAGATTAGATTTATAAGTACTATTTATAGTATGCAATAAATAGTAAGATTAATTGCCTTTCAATCTTAATAGTTAATATTTATTAATAATAAAAATGACGATAGTAGTTAATAACGATATCAAATAAAAGTAGTGGTCTGATTAGTGACTAGTCATGTAAAAATTTTATAATGTAATAAAAGGTGTAGCAATTAATTATATATCTCATATAAGCTAACCTTGGAACAGTTTTTAATCTTCTTCATCGTTTTGTTTATAATTGCATTTATAAACACAAGCGTCAATATAGTATTATAACATTGATTGATTTTTTATGTATATTATAAACGGTATGCATATAAAAAGTCCAATTTGTAAGGCAATTTCGAAATACCATCTTACTCGGAACATGTCAGGAATTTAAAAAAGAAAATGTCAGTAGTAGGTCTTTCACTATAAGTATCCTTTTTATATTTCACAAAAGATTTAATAAAAATCTAGCGGTCACTACCCTCTTGAACAACATCCTTTTTCATAGTTGACGTGCCATAAATCTTGGAAATCGTCCCAGGGTGTTATTCACTATTTTCATAATTGATTTCAGTTTCATCTTTGTTGGCCTGTCATTTAGAAATTTGTTGGGTTGTGTAATAATGGTTTCTTTTCCAGCTTTTGTTTCGTTTATTCTTTCCTTTACATGATGTTGTTACCTGTGTTTGTATTGGAAAGAGCTTATTTAATGGCGATATTAAATATTCTTTTATTAATCGTAAATAAGAAAGAGTTAAATTTTATTTGCCGCATTGTGTTTGGATTTCATAGGTTACGATGGCATAAAAGGCCTATTGTTCTTTTGCATTTTTTGTAACTGCATCAATATGGAATTTTGAGCTGATTTTAGTCGTCACATAAAAAAAGCTCATTGCAAAAAAACATACTCCAGAAAACGGACGGTGAATTACATATCAGACAGTCGTCTTTTTGGTATCATTAATCACTTTCTTGGTTGTAGGTAGAACTGCTTAAACTTCAGATGTTTAATAACTTGTCACTACAATTGTTAGCGGAGCTATACTCACGGTAATGCGAGGCCAAAAAAAGAATGAACATTAAACTGATATTTTATCGGTTGGGCCATGATTGCTTCTGTTCTAAGCTCTGCAGTTAATGTTTCTTCTAGAAAATTTCCCATCACAAATTAAAATGTTAAGGGTTAAAATGGCTGGTAGGAAGAAGAAAAACAAGACAAAAAAATAGTAAATATTTCTAACCGGTCAAAGAAGTTTAACCTTGGAGTTTGAAACACTTGAAAAGATCTCCCACAGCCTCTTTTCACGGTCCGACTACCTGCTAATATTATTCTTCCCTCTTTCCGAGGTTAACCTGCACGTTAAATTGCCCCGGGTACTGAAAAGGCTAGTCTGCAAACAACCTACCATTAATTAATATGCAGAGTTTCCGTCGTATAACCACAGTGAGCGGACTGTGAATGCAAATTCCACGTTTGCCGGAGATGGCACGTATGTGGCCGGAATGTACTTCGCGCCGTGTAACATAATAATAAAGATAACTAACTTTGCATACCGTATAATTTGTTTTTGTTTAGTTGTTTGTTGCCATCAAACTGTGGTTGGAGTTTAATTAGATTGCAGATTGTGATATGGCAAAAAAGGGAGTTTAGCTATTTGCGGAATTCCCTCTTCAACAAAGGCATCGTTCGAATGTTTGTGATGCAATCCGTAACTTAATTTGGTTTCCATTCGTGATCAAGTTTTTGCTGCGCTTTGCTGCAAAGAATTTTTTCCTTAATTATACATTTTCCCTCCACTTCTGGCTGTCTACCCTTCCGGTACATGTATTTGAAATTCCAATTTAAACGAGTCAATTAATCACGAAGACCAAGTGTTGTTTACGTACGTACGAGTAATAGCCATGATAATATTATTATTAAGAATTAATATAATACCATAGGCGTTGGCATAGATATTGCTAGGAGGGGATACCGCTTACTTTTTCATAGACATTTCGAAATATAAAAAATTCTAAAAATCTGTATACAAAAGAGATTCTTATATGTAGTATAAGTTCTATTTGTGAATTTAAATAAAATTGGTTGATGGTACCCTTAGGTCCATTATTCTAACGAAGTGGTAGGACTTTCAATAAAAGTACATACTATGTATTTCATTCCTCGATATAGATTCACATAGATTATAATCTCAATTTGAGATTAAAAAAATCTAAGCACACCTTATGACACGATCTAGCCATTATTATCTGTTAAATCAAACACAGGAAAGAAAACGATTATAGAGACATTTTACGTGACCTCGCCTGAAAAAAACTCTTGATGTGCTCATCTTTCATAAGCGCCGTCGCTACAGGTTATAGGACATATACGAAAGCTGTTATGTAAAACTTGCCACGCCACTGACAAATTTCTTTAATTCACATTGTTTATTTAAATAGACCCATTTTCACTTTGTATTTTTTCGGCATGGTTAGTCCAAACCCACCATTTTCAAGCGCCTACTTGTGTTATACATGTTGTGTTATTGCAGATTAAATTGCTTCGCTTCATTGTCTTAGTGGTTTTATGCTTTACTAAAATGCACGTCCCTAGAGATGAACTTAAAACAATGCCTATACTATACTATTTTGGAAATAGTATGTATTTCACCATAAATTATTACATTCGTTTTTCTTGGCTAGGATTCTACAGTGTCCCCCTTCACTAAAGTCCGTCGACGCTCGTGTGCAACACATTAAAGCATAGCGACAGCTTTTTAATCATAAATTATCGATGAAGAGAACGAACGGTGTTTTTATGTTAAAAGAATTTTAATCAAACGATGACGAAATTTATTATCACAGAGCCGGCAGGGATTGTCCAGGAAGTATTGTATGCAATTAAAATACTACCTCCAGCTCTTTGTTTTTGATGGGCATTGTAAGCACCTAATCAAATTTTCAATAAGTCGTCGGCGTCGATTTACTTATTTTGTTTCTTATTAGGTATGTGGGCATCTTATTAAAGGATTCTCGTTGTGAAATGTGAGTGATACAGAACGTACATAAATGCAATTGCAAAACAACACTGATAATAATGTATCATCATCCAACTTTGTCCATTATACACGCAGAGTAATTTCAGCATTAATTAATGTCGTGGAAACTAATTTCGATGTATTAGCAATATCTACTTAAAGAGATATTTATTAGGGAAAAATTTTATACCCATTTTTTTACGATTAATCGATTTAACAACACTGATATCAAATTAGTAATGGATTGTAATGACTGTAATTATACCTACATTAATATGGTAAGCATTTTATTGAATTTCTGTTGTGTCGATGCAATAGATTGTTTTGTATTTTGATTGCCAAAACCTTATCGCCTTGTTGAGTGTGTTGAATTTCTTAGGAAACGGATTGCGTAGTTTCTTATTGATTTCTTACAATTTTTGTAATACCTTTTATGCTCTCGACATAAATCAAGAATTTATCCACTTAAAAATAGTTCTAGATAAATAGATACTATTGCTTTTGAATAATTTACGATTTTCTACTTTTATTCTAGGTTAAACATTGAATTACTCACAATTACGTAACGACAGAAAAGAAATCGTTACGATGAAAAGATTGATATTTAGAGTCGTAATAAATTAAAAAGCGTTCCCACAGTAAACAACTGATCTAAATCCACTGCACGCATGGAAGAAGTCTTATAAATGAGCAGAAAACAGAACGATTCAACTTAATTGTTTTCCGTGGTTGTAAAAATCTCCTTCTACGAAGAAGCAAACAAAAACGAGTATCACCACTCACTTTCTCAGTCCTATCAAAACCGAACTGGATAGTTTCAGAATAGTTTTAGTTGTGGGAAGCAATTTTTATGGTCCCCTTCCGTAACATTCCTAGTCTTGTTCAATTACGGAGTGTCGGGTGAGTCAGCAGGGCAGGGGTCGTAGCTATGGCAACACCGCCCTGCCTTCGGCGATGCCGCATCCCCCTGCTGGCGCGACGTTGCTGCAGCCCCTCTCTCTTCCATTGTGTGTCTATATGCGAGGAGGAACACTCTGTTCGACCATCTAGAATATCAAGGATGTGCCGACCGACCACATACCTGTTTGCTGCTTGGGGCGGTAAATGGGTCCCAATTAATCCAAGCGCAACTTTAATAGAATAGTTCGCATTCAAGGCACTTGTCAGGATTGCATATTCTGTAAACAAGGTCACGTTGTTTTCCACCACATAATCAATGTTTACTCACGTATATTTGCTTGTTTTATTGTTTGTGTTTTCGTATGACGCAACTTTCGATAATTATAGACTTTATAGTAATAACTAGTACTTTATGGTGATGATTGATAATGATGATGAGTGGAGTTTTTCCTGTTATTGTGATCGCTTTTATATTTATCTTTCTATTGCTTTTACTTATTTCCGATTTGTAAGATAAATGAAACACTAGTAATGTTGGGTTTCGATTAAATTATGTTAAGCATAATTGAGATAAATTGAAATAAATAATAATGCTTCTGATTCATCTTAGTCTCCTTTTTTCTTCTTTTGTGTCATATTCATAAAATAATATCTACACACGCCTTTATTAGGCTTTTTGTAAGTTTTATGCATTTTTGAAATGCATAAGGATATGATAACTATTGGGCGCTCTAGATAGTCAAAAATAATAATAAAAAATATTAAAAACAATTACTGTATATTTTTAAACATCGCTGGCAGCCGGCAGGGTGGTTATACTGGATTATATCGCTTAACAGAGTTAAGTCGAGTTTGCCCCGGCATGTACTCGGATGGGTAAACTGCGAGCGCAGTGTACTTGCCTACATGGCTACGCTGTCTCGTCTCACACCCACATATCCACTCTGTGGCTCGGTGTGCCCGGCACCTCGACACCAGAAGGTATAAGGGGTTAAAGATTATGTACAGTCGAATTCATAAAAAAGGAAACGATTTTCGTTCCATTTGCACTTTGAACATAAATTATTAATTAAAATCTTACTTTATATATTTTCCGACATTTGTAGATTATGTAAATAAAGCCATATTAATGATTAATCATTGTTAAAATTGATAGTAATCGAAATTAATTAATATTAATTACATATTTGATACAAGAGTCGTTTCCTTTTTTTTGAATCTGACTGTACGTACGTTAGATTGGTCAGTTTTCTAAGAGCTGGTGCAAAAAGATCTTAATAATATATGTATAGGACCTATTCAAAATAAAAAGGTTTCTGTCATCTATTGGCCAGTATTTTATCGTACACGTTGATATAGTATCATTTAACATTGTTCTTTGTTGGGCTGTTCAGAATAAAATTTAACACTCACTATTAAAAATATATGCTGCAGTTCATATAATGTATTTCACATTTGGCAGCGAAATTACATATCGTTATTGACTTATTGGCTATCACGAACTTCTATCCATCATTTCCAAAGGCAGCGACTTTAGAAGTTATCGTGAACTTCGAATAATTGATGTGAGAAAAATAAGATGATTATACCATCACATTATCCAGTTCTGATTCAGATTTCAAGATTCACTGCACTGAACTATGCAGAAAAGTCTAAATGACTGTGAACAAGAGTCAGTCGGTAGTGATGCTTCCTCTGATCAACAATGATCGCTGGTCTATAATCTGACAACTAAATGAAGAAATTAATCATCACAAAGCATGTACTTGACGATATCGTAGTTATCCGGAATTACGTACTTATCACCCACTCCGAGAGAGATTCAAGGTATTCAAGGGATTGAGTAGGTAGTGATGCTGCCTCTGATCAACAATGATCGCTGGTCTATAATCTGACAACTAAATGAAGAAATTAATCATCACAAAGCATGTGCTTGACCATATCGTAGTTATCCGGAATCACGTCCTTATCACCCATTCCTAGAGGGATTCAAGGGTAGTGGCCCTGATTTCCTTTTATGCCGTTCTGTGAAGAGTAAATATTCTAAAATGAGTACACATCTTTACGTGTGCCGCTGAAATATTAATCTAGGTACCACCTGAGCTTTGCTTATATTGTTGGACTTGGAGGGTTGTGTTCCCATAACATTTATACGGGACCACAACCCTCTGGAGTGTTAGTTATTGTTGATCATCTTTTATTTATTGTATTGTTTAGGTATACGTAATTCTATGCCGAGGACTTCGTCGAACTAGGAGGATAATCCAGCGGCAGTGCCAGGCGGATACACTTGATTACTCGGGCATCTCCAGTGTGCACGCCTACGTTTGCCGATTGAATTGCTGTACCATCCTCCTAGTTGGGTGAACTCTGTATGTATATTCAATATAAAACATATACAATTTATTTATCTGTGCTTTTAAACGAGTAAGTTTTATGAAGTTTGCCGCTCCATAAACTCTTAACACTATACCCAAAACTCCATAAAATCCATCCCTGGAATTATTGTATCTATTCTTATAAAGTCTGTTATTGTATTTATTTCTTCTAATAATTTGGCATCTTAGAAATTGCAGCATCCAATGAAATCACATTTGAACATTGGTGATGATAAATTAAATTTCGTAACTAAATAAATATATTCATTTAAGATTTTACTGCGAGCAATGAATTTTTGCTCTGGAAAAGTTAAGACTTCTCTGTTTACTGATTTACTCTAAACAAGATTTCGTCTATCTGTAAGAGCAGAACACAATCAGTATTGTTTTCTTTCCTGAAAAGTAGCAACTGTAAGGTGTCCCGGATGATGATGATGTTGCGGTGGAAAGAACGGAATGCGGCAGGTGTTCCTGATGGTTGTGGTGTCATCTGCCGTTGCTCTGCCAGTATAGCCAGTCTATACTGGCGACAACTTTTTGTATATTGTGCTGGATATTTTTGGTGAGAACGATAAATTAAAGATTGGAATAATCGCAGCAGAGTAAAGTTTGCCTTTTTGTCTTATTCTTAAAATAAGTCCATGTGTGCAATATTAAAGATTTTTGAGTTAGAGGCCACATTCTCCAAGGTTACAATAGATAACAAACTTGGTTCTGTTAGATTGTTTTGAAACTTAGATTTAGCAAGGGAGTACATAAACTTCGTAATTTACTGTAGGGAGTATTATTAGCACATTCTACTGAGAAGTTGCTTGTTTGATGTCGAGGCTCTACAAAAATATAGATAAGACTAACTAACTACTGCAGATGTTTATAGTTGCAGAAAGCAGGTCTTTAGTTAAAAAAAAAGTATTTCCTCTAAAACTAGCATTCTACTTCATATAACGTTTTTGCAACCTCTGGAATTGAGTGCAATCCTTTAAACAGAGTGCTGCAAATAAAGCTATTAATTACTAAACAAGATGAGAGTTCTCTATTCATTAATTATTCTTCAACTGAACTGGATTTTTGCTTAAATCAGTTTTATGATTTGCTAGAAAGGCATTTGTTAAAATACTTGATGCTAAGTTTGAGATTACTGTTTGGTTAAGCTACAATTACACATGGCAATGTTAATCGTATATACTTTTATTAAACCTACATTTATGTTCTTAGGACTGTGTTCAAACGAGTACTTTTCTTGGGAAGAAAGTAAAACGTTACTTATTGTGTACCTTTTTTTGTGGTTTCTCAGTTTTTGTGTTATACTTATTTCTGTTTTCCTTGCACACACCATTATTAACGTCAATTTGTTGGTAATTGTTTTTCTAGGAAACATGAGAAAACAGCATTATTATGTACGTAAAAAATATTCTATTTAAAAATAGAACTGTATGCATTATCATTAAATAAACATGATTGTTGCGTTTAGATATAATCTTAGTTTCAATGTATTTTCTGATGTAACTGTCCTTGTTTTCTATTACAATTAATTAACGCGTCAAACAGCTATATCTCGTTTGCTTACCAGTTAATTTAAAATTAGCACAAATAACTTGATAACAATGCACGCTATTAAGGTTTGCGGTTGTAAGCACGTTAAGCAGAAAAAAAAAGAAATTTATCTCTAGTCCGTTAAGTTTGTGGCATTTCGGAATGTTTTTGATAAGATAATGAAATGTTTAACTATGTCATTGTAAAATTTTTAAAGGTCAGATATACTAACTAAAATAACTCTACAACAACGTGTATACAATATGATATAATGCTAATTTAAATAATAAGTGACCGGTTTACGTAAGGATGTTTAACACCACGCAGCAAGTGTTTGCACAAGCAATTGTCCTTGGTTAGAACGCCGTGAAAGTTGCTGAACTGAATTCTGCTACTGCTCAGGTTTTGCGAGTTGGAGGGAGGGGACTTGGAAGTTTTTACAGACAGCCCGGAGCGTGGGAGTAACGAGGAACAGCATCTGAATAATGGATTGACACATTTCTTACCGGCTATGATTCATCTCTTCTTCTCTCTTTCAGAACTGATTTTTTGTGATCTTCGTTATTGGCAAGGAAATCCTATTTTCAGTTTCAAATTCTTTTTTATGTTACCTCTTGTTAAAAAGCTCGACAGGAGTTTTTACTTTCGACATCTAGGTAAATTGCCAACTCACAATGTAAGATTGGAACGTTAGAGTTTAATTTTTTCCACCAGCGAACACAATGTGCTTTTAATCTCTTTTTTTAGAAATTCTCTAAATAATCCAACTGTGTAAATTGCCTTTGTTTAACAGTGTTTATACTATTATTAAGTTAATGTTCTACATAGTAGCTTTCATTTTGAAGATTCTTTCAAAACAAGTAAAAATAATGTAATGTAAATCAAAATGATGATAGTTTATTTACTTTACTATGCTATGCCAAAATTAGTTTTGATCTTGTCAATGTGGGCTCCAAAAGTGTCTGTCTGAACCATTGTTCTTGAAAGTTGTTATAGCTAGCACTACTATTAAATTTCAATTATCTACAATGCATTTTAATAATTATTACATGTTCCTAGGCCTCATCTTAAATTACTCTGCCCTCGTTTCTACCGTTATAGTATTTCTTGATGTTGGAAGCAAAACAAATCCCAATAGACGTCTCTATAGCAAAAAACATAGCCATGCTTGTTTTCTGTGCCACAAAAAAGTTAATGAGTAAATAAAACAAGCAGATAACGTGAACTTATTATAAGTTCCTGTTACTTTATGTTTTCAAACGACTAATTTAATTAATAGCACACCGTAAGTACGAGTACATTAATACCTATGCTAAATATATTTACTGAGGATTACGGACTGGCGCCTTTGCCACGACGTTTCCTCGTCATACACGTAAAGTTCTCTTCGGGTTATTGACTTAACCAAGACCAAGAGGGAATTGATATTTGGCATGCACAGTTTGATTTGTAATTGCAAAATGATTAGCGATTAAAATTGATTAAAAGAAAAAATATTTAAAAGTCCTAACCAGTTGAAAGGAGATATTTTTTAAATTAATTACTTCAGTTTTATCCTCTTTTTTTCCTAGATTCCATTTAATGATAGTTGATCCTTTCGACAATGAGAAGTGGTCAGTAAATTGTTTTTCTAGTATTCCTTTCCATCTGATGTCTGTCTGGACAGCTGCCATTCGCTATCGTTATTCTGACTGATTAGATTATCAGTAATACAAATAGCTTTCCTATAAGGTTATTTGGTAGATGATCAGAATTTGAACGCAAACTACACATCTCAGGACTCTATAACAACAGATAATCTCGTATAAATGTTAGTTATGGCCATTATCGAATTTTTCACAATAATTGGCGTGAACCTTTTGTGTTATCTCAACCATTGTTTGTAGAAATTACAATTCTGTTGTGGTGTAGATGTTTGTTTAGCTATAAATAGTTCATATTGTGTAATATAATGGATATTGCCGCAAGCTGCACGTGTCATGTCATTTATGAATTGTATACATACACGTTGTTTGTTTATTCTTTTAGCGTGTTTGCTGAAATTTCCATAAATGTTTATTACCTGCATGGCATGTCACCTTATAAAAAAGTCCGATCAACGGAATATGATTAGATCGATTATAAATTGCTATTTAGTTTATACAGTACCTACCTTATAACAAGCTTGCCTTGAAATCAAATAGAATAAAACGTAGGAGTAAAAGTAAATTTCACGATCGATTAAAAGATTATACAAGGCAGCCGTTTTTATTAATTTCAATTTGACGCAGTGCGTAATTGCCTGACAAATTTTAAATCAGAAAAGTTTAATGGTATTAAAAACGATTTAGCAATAAAAAGGGTTAGTGGCATAGTTAGTGGTATAAAAGTAATAACCTAATTGTTATATTATATGAAGCTTTTTTTAATGCCTTATAATTAATTAGAAATCTTTTAAAAAGTTTGTTAAATCTTTTTTTATTAGTTGTGTTGTTCCAAACATGAACACATAAACATATGCATGAATGTGTAATAATAATAATAATAATAATATAAAAAGTTGACCTTTGTCAGCTTGCTACTACATTCAGAAATGTGTTACATCCATGCTTCCTGCTTCAAGGTTGACCTTTCTCGAATCCATAACAAACATCTTCAAAGAGCTGTAAAATGCTCTTCGCATCCGTTTGCCTTTTGTATTAGTTCAACATCTGCCTTTTTACATAAAACCGTTGAATGATGAAAGCAATTTTAAATAGACACCCGCACGATCATATCACAGCGTATAATAAGAAATTTTAAACCTTTTTTTTATTGTATAAATGTTCGCCACATTCCATTTCGCATGCAGGAGGAGTTGATATCCCGTTTAAATCTGATGAGAAATAGGACGAGTTTTAAATAAAAGCTGCAGATGATCGTACGAGATTTGGGATTCCACTCCATCTGCGCTTGACAAGAATATTTTGCATTGAATAAATCCTTTGAATTAAATTGAGTGTATCTCGACTCCGTTAGTTATAAAATACTACGATCTGTAAAAAAGCGGCTTGACTTTTACGATTCGAGATTTCTATGGTTGACTGTTGAGAGTTACTATAAAAATGATATTTCTTTTCTTTAATGGGATTGCGTTAACCGTGACAGAATTGATTAATAATTATGGGCAAATATAAATCAAAAACTTTTTTTGTAATTTAATGGGCATGATCAAGCGTGATGAAAATCCATTATTGATGATATTATAATCCCCAAAGTTCTAATCTATGTAAAAGCAATTAATCAAAATTACTTGTTTGTTGGTTAAATGCGAGAAAACCTTCCTTAGGTAATATTTTATACCATTTCACCATAAATCTTTAAAAATCTTTATAATCAAGGCATGATGAATTAGAGCAAACACCATGCTCATTTTTTGCCGAATATGTATAGTTATACTCTGTTCCTTAGTAGACCATAACCAAAGCTTGGCTCAATTTAGTCCAAAAATTAGAGGTACTTATCCCAAGCTGTCATTTGATTGTTGGCCAGTGTTACGTTTCCTCTGCAGATTTTATGAGCATCAAATTTTGAGGTTTATACTAACAATTCTCATCAAAATGATCCTTCCGCTTCTTTTGGCATTTGACATTCATAAGTATTTCTTTACAAATGGTTACACAGATCAGTGCGTCATGGCTGGCAACATAACAGTACTATCAAATCACTGGTGTAGCAACTCCATTTTTTGGATGATTTATCTGTGTGAAGCTTTGATTATGCATATTCTTAGTCTTTATCTTAAATATCTAGTGTGTCCCTCTTTTATAGCTGATTTCCTCAGAGCAGAGTTGAATCAGATTTTTTTCATCAGCTCGGCACAGCTTTCTCTTTTTTTTGAGCTTCACTATTTCCGATTTTCTTATATGATACTCTAGTTCATCATGTTTATTGCTCATTGATTATCGTAAAAAAGTAGTGGTTTCCCACAAACATCTCTTTATATTGCATGTGTTGCAGGTCTAAGCACATTTTAAAAAGTTTAGCTTTGCTATATTACAGTACAGTGAAACCTCCTTTAAGCGGACACTGACGATGCCGCACTTTTTGTCCGATTGTTGAAGACGTCCGCATAAAAGAAACGACTGTTCGGTTCGATGTCCGGTTATAAGAAGTGTCCAGTTAAGAGAGAACTAAGACTCGACCAATACATCGGCATCGACGACGATTGTCCAAAAATTCAAATATTGGCAAATTCTTGCTGATGATGTCAATTTATTTTCTCTGCGCGAAAAAGACATTCAAGCATTATCTTGAGGTAAAAAAAATCAGTCTTTGCTGACAGCGCATTAAGTCCGACAGCATTAATCATTCCGTTCGTGAAATTGCATGTCGCATATTTTCCTTATAATTTTTAGGGTAAGCTCTTTCATGTATTATTTCATTTGGTTTTTAATTATTTTGTTTTACTTTAACTAATTTTAAACATCGGCGTCGATATTTTAAGTATAAACGTCGACAAATTTTTGACGATTTATTATTTAGATTTTTTGTTTTAGTGTTAACAAATTTCTTTTTGGCTTCATAATACAATATGTTAATATATTAGTACATGGTTATGAGTTCAAGATAACCCAAGCAACATCTAAGTAGCAGTAACTGAGATCGGAACTGTGATTGAGTAGTTGTTACGTAGCTACATTTATCACTTTATAGGTTTAATTACTTCACTTCGGAAGATTTTCCACAATCCACGAAAGTAGAAATTACTACGCTGCCACATTCTCGCTACGTAGCCTAAACGTAACCGAAACGTAGCTGGATTAGCTCCAGAGAGGTTACTGCAACGTATCTGCTACCCAAAAATTGTTCCCCATTTTGGTTCCAGACGCGTAATAAAACCGTAGCTACGTGCTGGTGACTAGTGGTAAAAATTAATAGTTCCACCGGTAGTTGCTGGTACGTAGCGATGATTAAAAATCCTACTCGGGAATTCTTCAATGATTTGCGAAGGCTGCAAACAACTGCAAACTGCTTAAATGTAAGTAATGTATAAAATACATCTCAAAAATCAGCATGCTTCGACAACAAAAGAATTCGCGTAAAGTAAGTGTCCGATTAAGAGAGACCTTTTCAATAAAAAATGAGCTTTATGTACTGTCGATGTCGGTATTTAGAGAGTCCGTTTAAAAGAGACTATTTAGCATGTCTTTGTACGTTGCTTCCACGAAATCCGTCCGCTTACAAGAATAAGCTCCCATTATGGACACTCCCTATAAGAGGACACTTATAGGGAGTGTCCGTAATGGGAGACTTCACTGTATATATTTACTTTTTACACATGTTGTTATTATTGATCGTAGTTTTGTTTATTATACAGGGACTCCCAAGGACTTTAAATGGATGTGTTCTGACTTCTGTCGATTCTCATTCGGCCTATTAACAGGTCCTCTCTATTATACGAGTACATCATAGACAAGAGGAGTTTGTTAAACGCCAAATCTGTAGTACGTCACTTCGTGCTAAGCCCCAACAAATAATCGTTCAATTATGAACAAACTCTTGTTTCATGTTAGTAGTGACCCTTGCATTTATCTTATTATTACCCATAACACACACAAAAACAGTCCCTAAAATTCCTCAATATTAAAGGCACAAGAAAACGCATAAATACATGTAAACGTATCACGTATGTTTACTTCCTATATAGTTTCTTGTTCTTCTGACATTATGGCAACCGGAGAAAATTTAGCATTTAAATAAAATAATCATAGAATAGAGGAAGGTATGCATAATGTTCATGGAGTGTATAGGAAGAACAAATCGAAGTAGTACGTAGATAAGAAATTCGTAACGTGAGATGCTGTGTGCTTTGAATTTAATTTCCCATTTAGAATCTATAGTTTTGACAAAGAATAATGTAGCTGTTAGTGGTTTAGGGACATTTTTGCACGAACCTAATTTTCTGTAAATGGAAGTAAGACAGTGGTGTATACACGTGTCTGTTATTTTAAAATGTTTTTCGTGCTTGCAAGAAACGACCGCTGAGAATTGGTGGTTAAACTTTTAACTGTTTTAGAAGTTTTTAATCTTGAACGCTACTTTTTTGGCCAATGTACTAATGTAAGTGTCTTGATTCGTAGTGATTTATCATGCCGTTGTTTCTCATCATTACTTAAATAGTTAACCCTAGGGGAGCACCAATTGGAGATAAACAATGAAATATGATGTAAGAACGTTTTTGATACGGAAAAAAAAATGATGGTGAATGACTAGGATGAAGCTCTGAAATAGGATCTGTCATTGATATAAACATACCCTTAAATTCTAAAAGAAAGAGTAGTTGTGTTCGATCTCCAAATCGTGCCAAATTGTAAATGCACTATTGTTTATAGGAGTTTTGTTTTATCGAGGTATCTAAAACTTCCGACACACGTTTCGCCGTTTCCTTCCTAGAAGTTAACGATAAACCCACATACGTATCCGTTCCGCATACTCTGTTGACGCATTTGCCTGTTCGGGCAGAACAGATTTAAATAAGTACACGGTGCGAATCTTATACAAGTCATGGAATGTTGTGTTGGCTGGGAGATATCTGTCAGTTATATTTATGTTGGCGTGTTCCGACCCACTCGTTGCATACAAGGGCATCTGAGCAAAGCTCAGCGTGTGGGCTGCAGTAAGTAGTAAAAACCTGGCATACAGCCAGAGCCGGGTCATTCTGGATATTAAATTGATCGTTTATCAGGAAATTGTTATTTTCCCATTCTTCCTGAAGTATAAAAGAAAAATAATTTCACCCGAAATAACTTCCAATTGCATAAAGATTTATTTTCAACAGCAGCTCTGTGGAGAATATAAAAAGAAAGGTAAAAGATAATACACACTCAGCCACGTCGAGTTCACCTCAGTGTTTTGTTTGTTCAGACAAAGAGAACATTCCCAACTGGCTCTAGCCAAAACAATTATACTTAAAATGATTGTTGAGATGACCGCTGAAAGAAAACTGTTTCTGTTGGTTTTTTTTGGAGATTTCAATGTTTTGCTTTCTGTCTTTTGAGAATATCTGTATAATAATTCTTTAATTGATTAACCTTCTTTTTATTCCAACGGATAGAATAATAATATATTCAGGAAGTTTTAAAGTTAATGTTCTATTATTTTTTAACGATTGTGATTGTCTAGGCAAATAATAATTAATTTTATTTTGCATTTTAACGAGACGTAATGTAGGCGTGAATGCAAAAAATTTGACCGTTAATAATCTTATGTGAAAGTTACTTAATCTCCTCCCAGCTAAATAGATAGTTGTCTGAACTGAAATTTAAGAAATTATCCGCCTTCATACTAATTATGCATACTACACAATACTTTGTATAATTCACATGGTTGTTAATTATGTTATTAAAAACACGCGGTATTAAAACCTCTTCTTCCTTTTTATTTTGAATATCATTTAAATATTAATTTGCAGCTCTCGCGAAGATTATTGAGCAGTCGTAAAACATAACTAGCAAGTCCTGCGAGTATGATAATTAACGTAATTCCTATAAGAAAACTCATTTTGCGGTTCAGCGAAGTAGTTATTACGAAGCACAGAAGAACCTCGCAAACTTTCCGCTGTCAATGGCTTCTAATCTAGTTGTGAAGTTGCAAACTTTCAACGTATAATAGTGTTTACTTGAGAAGTTGACTTGAGTCGCGTCAAAACTGAACTTGGGCTGCTTCATCCTGGAACGTTTTACGATCATGGCTCATAAAATATTAGGGAAACTTGCGTGGAGGGCGCAGATATGCGATTTAGGTTACTCCCCGAAACTAGCGGTGTTTTATTAGAGTTTCTTGCGAATGGCACTTTCTTTTTCATTAAAACATCTTCGGTGCCATTTTATATTTATACAATAGTAGTTTATTAGGTACTATTTTGTCCATTATAGTTTTTGCAATGATTGATGATTAGACGAGAATTGTTTAATAAACAACTATGTATGATTATATTGAATTGATTAATTGAAGCACATCTGCTAATTGTCAATGTTATGAAGCGTATTTCACTAATTCAGTTTTATTTTATTAACTTTTTCAGAGGTTTTTAAAATGATTTTCAATTAAATGGAATATTTCATAAATCTAAAGAATAGTAGGTCAAGCTCGTTAATGCATGCATACGTATTTTATGCATGCTCTCTTTTAATTGTGCATTTCCCCTAATCAAGATGCTTCCAAACATTGACAAAATTGGACATACGACTTGGATCCGTTTATCACTTTTCACTTGATTATAACAGTCATCATAAAATGCATTATCATATGTATGTATTTAAATAATAATTTCTAGTTAAGTACCGTTACGATTAGTTGTTAGCATTAATGAATTTAAATCTTGTTAAAAGTTGCCCCAACATTTAGGTTCCGCTGTAGAAATCAAAATGTTAATGACCTGAACTCATGATGATAAAATTATGCCTTCTTAAATTTTTGGGAGCTTTTCTTTCGCAAAAACTTTTCGATGCGATGAGCGTAAAAACCATTTTGCTCCGCCTTTCGGGCAGCTGCGCAAATTAGCAAATGTCGTGAGGAATACTCTGTTTTTGTTCACGTCGCGGTCTATGAAAGTCATTTAAAGGTCATTTAGAAAGTTGCGGGCCTTCCAGCGGCCAAGTCATTTGAAAGGCAAAGAAGGTATGGGAACTGCATTTTACACATAGCTAGCAGACGAAAGGTCTTCGAAATCACCTGTCTCTGCGGTGGTTGCCCGAGTGTGAGCCTAAGAACTTGCATCCCGTCGCCACATGTTGCCCTTATGTGCCCCTAAACCGGATTGTTACATCACCTGCCGCCTCACAAGCTGCGCGACCTTTTGCGTACTTTGAATGCTTTCCAGGCGACAGCTGCTTCCGTGCACCCTCGACATGTAGAATGTTGCCCTAAATCGATTCTCGACAAACCCCGGCGGTACTCATTTTGTATTTCTATTATTTGTTTGAGCGGCTGTACATTCTCCTCCACGACCAAACGTGTCACGATTACAATGTGTTACTACTTCCACTTCTTTTATATTTGTCTCGTTACTCATAGTAATTACTTTGCATTTGTAATGCTTGCTTACTTTTACTTTGTAAATATTTGTTGGTGAATATGTTCTGTTTAATGAATATAAAGTAGACAACCTAAAGGGAATATAAATGTCTACCGAAGGAATGAAGCGTCCAGGAAGGCCGTAAATAGAATGTTATTGGTAGCGAAGTTTATTGCTATTCAATAAAGGATATGCTTGTCTGGATGTAGTAGACGGATAAGAAAACCGTATACAATTGGCGCCCTTGTCGTTACAATTCAAGTTTATTCGTTGTTTTCGTAATCGTTCTAGTTCTATTAAAAAAAAACAAATAGAAATATAATTAGAAAATATCGATTTAGCTAATAATAGGAAGATAAGTTTTTAAGGGTTTTTGTGCACTCTTTCGTGACTACATATAATAGGATTAAAAACGAGAACTATTAATTTTGGTTTATGACAGAGCTTTTTACGCACTTGACTACCTAATTTATAGTTTCCAATCGCATTTTCTATCATAAATCATGCAATAAACACCACCATTACGTGAATGTTTTGCTTTTATGTCTGTATATTTTCCTTTAAAACAGATAGTTACGTATAAAAATTTCCCATTTGTAATAATTTAAAAGAACTGAATAAAAAATTATATTTTTGGCTTTCTTTCATTTATTTTAAATTTTCTTTATTATAACAAACTAAAATTATTATACTGTTGTTTATTTCTCAATTATAATTAAGTGCTAAATATAGTATTTGATAAGAATCTTCTGTAAATAGTGCATAATATGTAAAGTCTCGCAATGTTTTCTTTTTTAATTGGTGTATTTCGATTAATTTGAAAGATCAAAACATTGGTATTTGTCAACATGTAACTATTTATCGCTTTTGGTTGTTATGGGACGTTTATTTTAATAGCAACTTGTCTAATTGGCTTTTTTGATACCCTTATAACATTGTTCGTTACAATGTAAATAAATGCACTTTGTAACTTCTTGTTCTTTGTTAACATGGGACCGATTACTTATGTCTGTTGACACTAAATATGTAGAGATTCTTTGCCAACTTTTAGTCTTAGGTGAATTTGGAGGTAGTAACTTGAACAGTATTCTAAAATTTATCCAAAAAACGATTTTTGTACCCATTTTCAACCATGTACTATAGTGAGTAGATTGGTAAAATGATGGGATCTACCGCTACCTGTAACAGGTCACCAAGAGCAAAGAAACTCTTCTAAACAAAAAAAAACTATATTTTTTAATATGATTAAACATACACATACGCTTAATCTGCGCTGAATTTGTGTGCTATCATGTTGCTACAACATCATAAAAATATACAGCATATTCATTCGACTGTCGGCACTTTCAAGTTGTTAAGGTAGCTTCGAATATCGCACACACCACGACCAGTTCGCCGAGGCTTACCGAACGTCATCGTCATTGCTGGTAAAAATCAGTAGGGCAACTGTTGTTCCAACCCCGAGAATACAACAAGGTCATACACTGCGTCTTACAATATTTGCCAGAGTGCACCTACTGGTTGTTATTGCACTGTATGACCCTATCCAACATTTTGTAACTACATTTTCTGTAAAGCCATGTAATATATACACTCCAACAATTTGACTTAGGCTCAAAAATGGCATAATATACTACATAAAAATGTATTCACTTATAAGTTATGAATGAGTAATGAAAAATCCGAGAACTGCGTTTTATATCAAATTGTATTGTATTGGTCTCAGTATATTATTTATAAGAAGTGTCTAACATATTGTTCTTTTTGTTTCAGGTAAGCCTCGTCTCACTGATAATAATAAAATTTTCAAAACTACTTTCAAGTAAGTGCCATTGATAAATAATTCCAGGACTTCCGGAAATAATAAAATCATCCTTAGTATTATTTTTTCTATGTTTAATTCTATACTATCTAACCAAAATTATCTTATAGTTTGTTTAATCTCCTGTATTTATCGGTATCACTTTATCTATTTCAAAAAACCTCTTTAATCGTAATCTTGAGTCATTTTCTACAGAATCTCTTTGAGCTAGACTATGTTGATTTATTTGTGTGAGATAGTGCTACGTAGGTGTCTTGGAAAAAACGTTGATAATTAACTGTATTATCAATTATTACAGACGTAAATAATTTACTAAAAAGTTGTCTTTTTGAAAACTCTTCAGTGATTACTTTTTCAGAGCGGACTATCTTATCTTATTAATTTATTTAACGTAACTAGTATTTCCGTTAGAAACATATCAGCAAGTTTCTCACAGAATGTATAATAAATAGTTTTAGTAATACTCTTTACAGGAAAACCGCCACTTCCGTTGTTCTTTCTCTTTCTTTTTTCTATCTTTTTATGGCAGTTTGTTTTAGATTATGTATATCTGTTAAAACTGTGTAAGGTGTTATGGGATAAAGGCTTTTAATAAATGGCTACACTTTTTGCCAATATAAAAAATTGGTTTAAAAATCTTGTTCAGGATATCTTTTAAAATATAAATATAGGCAAACCGGATACGCTAATGAGTTGTTTTTATTCTTGCTTTATTTTAATACCCGGGTACATCGCACCTAAAAACATTCTCTTGCCAGCAGGTGTTTTAATTAAAGGTTTTCAGAATAGAAGTTTTATAATAGCAATAAAGTAGAAGTTTTAATATTTGGTATGCTACTAGCACTAAACTTTGATTTACTGCTTGGCCAAATAAACACGGTACCGCATCCAAGGTTATTATTAATCATATCCTGAGCTACTACTACTGATACTGCTGCTATAGATGTGTTTGCTACTAAATTGAAATTAGCTAGAAATACTTTCTCAACGTTTCATCTATTATACACAATCTATTAAATGACTACC
Organism: Agrypnus murinus; assembly: GCA_929113105.1. Taxonomy (NCBI): domain Eukaryota; kingdom Metazoa; phylum Arthropoda; class Insecta; order Coleoptera; family Elateridae; genus Agrypnus; species Agrypnus murinus. Next base: position 170,208,393 of record OV816024.1, on the reverse strand, counting down.
TGCAGGTGTTTCATATAAAAACCATAGGAATTAACTATACCTGCAACTTTTTGCCACAGTCTACGGTTTTGAAATTAGGTTTTGACATGGCGCTTAAACATAAATATTTTCTATTAGATTTTATTTCTGCTTCTAAACCAAATCCATTAATCAAGGTTGATCCATTTGAATATTTATTACGTTGTCACAACTAATTTTAAAAGTGTTAAATTAATAACATTTCGTGATTTTGACCATCATGGTAATTTATTACTATTTGCATATTGAAACAATCAAAACATGTATTTCTATTTTTAGACTGGTTTCAATTTCCTTATTACTTTGCAGATCTTTCTTAAATAGTTTTAGTATGCTCCAGATAATTTAAACGGTTTTTTGTAGTCAGTAAAAGCTTCCTGAAATGTTTCTGATTTAAATTAGATGTAAAAAGTGGTTCTTATATGTGGTGATAGTAATAAATAATAAGCATAATATGTACATTGCGAATGCAACTTTAATATAAAACTTATATCTAAAAATAGCTTTGCAGTCGCACACCCAAACTAAACCACATTGTAAATTAAAATTTTAATCAATTTTTAATTTATTAAATCATAATTCCCTTATTAAAATATTATGAAACAGTTAATTCATACATAAATATTTATAATTTCTATTTCAATACTTCGAATATATTCCCTCGTTTGGTATAGAATTAGTCCAATTTTGATAAATTTTGGAATGCTGCAAAGCATCAAACGTTGATAAGATACAGAAATAGTTCCAAGTCCGGGACTTCAATGTGGAATGCGATTAGTGTGTAGTGTGTTTCGGTAAAATCAATAATTTCAAGCCATCATCAGGTAATAAATAAACAAATAACTTAAGGAAGTATTATACCATTAATTGATTAATTAATGGTAGTTTGAAAATACACATGTAATATAAACATAGACTTTGTTGCGTAAATCCCTGAGAAAGATATCCCCTTTTATAGAAACGATAAAACTCCACAAAAGAATTTTCATATTAAAAAGACATGGTGCAAAAGGAAGTATTTTTGGCCTTTTTTCCTCAATAATGCTGATCTCGCAGTATTTCTTTTGTATGGAAAATGCAATAAAATTTACCATTTTCTACCTCTGTACAAAAGAGATTTTGATAAAACTCCAGCACAAAGAATAAAGATAAACCGATTTCCGTCCGTGTCCATCACGTCAAACTGAAATAAAAGAAAATTCTATCTTCTCAAGGTCGACATCGCCCCGCATTTCGGATGACAACGCTACTAATTTCCCGCTCCAAATTCCCTTCGTTGTCTACCATTATCTCTTTTACAAAATTAATTCCACATCTCAGTTCATGATTGTTTCATTTTATGTGTCGTTGTTCATTCTGTGTCAGGAGTTTCTCTTCTCTCTTTCTCTTTACAAGCGTATTTAACTAGATGCTGCTGTAACGATAACTCGTCTTCCAAGGCTTGCTTTATACCGCGTTTACTGTTCCGAAAGCGGTGACATTAGGGAATGACATCAAAGGGCGCAAGGAGGTCGTCTGATTTTCGCCGCACAAACAATTCAGGCGACGTCCCGCTTGAACAGTTTCTATGGAAACTCAGTGTCATATATTGCAACCCACACATCCGCCACCACGCGCTTCCACCCTACAGCTGAGGCCGGCGCCGGCGCCGCCTCTCAACCCCCGATATCTGTTGCCTAGCAACCCCGTCGCTATTGAATGCCCTCGTTTTGCTCTCTCCTCAATTGCAATGTTTACGTTTTCAAACACTTGTAATTGGGAATTCGCCCCTTCAATTATTTTTTTATGATACTGTATAACCAGTTTTGAAAGTTTCTCCTGACTTTTCCGAATTACTAAGTTTTCATTGTTTATTTTGGAATGAAAGAGGTAGAGCGTAAATAAAAAAAACCTTTCACCACCAAAGAAAGGTAAAATACCTATATCGTAATTTAACCTGTTTAAATATTTTATGGACGATAGAACCGATTACTTTTGTTAAACGAAGTTAGAAAAATGTGTAGGATGGATGCCTTTAAAAGGTTGTTGGGTTGTTATCAGATATATATAATCATAATGGTGGAATAAATAAACGTAAATGTGACCTTTCTTTGCTAAAGCTTGTTTAGTGACTTCATGCTTTCGTTTCAGAGTTTCCACGCAATTTAGTCTGTGATAATTTTATAACACCCATTTCGTTATTGTATACTATTGTCTAAAGAGAGAAGTCGAATTGGTATGATTTAGCTATCTGAGATAAGGTGAATTGTTGTTTCTGTATTTCCACTGCATTAAACTTCGTTACATCGTATATCCTTTGACGTAAGTAGAACAGGGGTAACTTGGAAAGTTTAGTCGTGTAATTGCTACTTCAGTAATAGAACTCGTTAAAGCAAGAATTGCTACCGCAGAAAGTTTATATTACGGTCCGTATAATCTGTCATCGATTTTTTATCAAATCTATTTATACTCCTCCGAGTATTTGGCTTCGTGCCAATGGTTTGTTAAGGTGACGCGGACACGAATGGCACACGTTAAAGGAGAACTGCACTTCTGAAAAGCACCATCGCATAGTAGCAAAACCACGGTTTGCTTGCTGTGTCAGTAACCTGGACGACCCCGTCACCTCGCCTACGCCACTGGGCGTGTCTTCTTTTTGCATGGTTAATAAATAGTTATAGCTGGAGCTGGTTGCACATTTGTCCACAGACGAGAGCTTTATGCATTAAACACATCGATTCGAAGTTGCATTCAAAACAGATAACGGTGTGGCGGCGTTTATAATGAATATACTCGGCAACGGGTTTGTTATTTTTATACTCCTCCACTTTAACCTCGTTGTACACGAGGATACGATGTGGGAGTTTTAAGTTTTCGTGTCGATTTAATAAGCGGAGATGAAAGGTTGCTTACTGTTGCATCCAATTTGATTTTATTGTTCATTGTACTTTGAAATCAAATTTCAATATTGTTTGGAGTTAATTAAATTACAACGATTTTTTTCTCTATTCTTGACTGCATAAAGATGCTTTTTTAAATGAATGTTTTAAAAACAGTACACAATAAAAGAAAGGTATCAAAACATTTTAATTAATTTTTTAGTAAATTGTTTTGTTAAGTATTTTAGACCGTGACAATTATGTTTTTGGGATAACAAAATACATCCTTTGAAGTGTTTGCATCAAAGATACATACTATTGTAATAGTAAATTTTGGTCTGACCTTTTTCCATTACAAAATCCTTAATTGAAAAAACTATATATGGTATGGTATACGTTATTGTACCAAATAGTATGGTATATGCCTCATGCGGTAGCATATGTTGTAGTAGGGGTATTGTACATTTTTCTAATGTAAGATATTGTATGGTAAGGCATGCCACATGCGGTAGCATATGTTGTAGTAGGAGTATTGTATGTTTTTCTAATGTAAGATGACCGCCACTGCAATGTATTACACAATTTGTTGCATTATGCCCAAAGTTGAAGCAGCGTAAATGTATGTAGGTAGAATTGATAACATGGTGCTAAGTAGTAACACCGACATTATTGGAATGTTGAATTAAAATATCAAAACTTAATTAATAATTACTTCCAGTCAACAGAATTGATCTGATGAAATTTATGATTCACGCAAATGCATCAGTTCAGTCCTCTAAAAAGATCAAGAAATTAGAAGATTGAACCATATCTTCGTATTTTAGCGACCTTGAAGCAAAAGCTGCTCTAAGTCTTGTAGAAGTAATCCTACGCGGAATAAGTTCTAAGTATTTGGGCCTAAGGTAACTCCAACCAATTTCACTTAATTCATTATCCATGGCATATTGCCTAAATTCCCTTCACTATTTCAAAAATAAGAATCTGTTATATCCTATAGTATGAAAGGATAATTGATGAAAGGTGCCTCATTTTATTTATATCCGTGATCAAAAATGTTTGTTTGCGCCCATAAAAGATGTGTGTCTGAATTTGTCTAATATTTGGAATCATGTGATTTAAATGGGTGAAGCCTATGATCACTCCAGATATTCTCTGTTTAAATAATCAATATTTAGGTCACCCAATACAATATCTCACAATAAAGTTAATCATAGTACATATTTCATTTTCTGTGTATCTGTCAATGAAAGTTGAAAAAATCTATTCTTTTCAAATTAATGTAAACGTTATCTGAACAATTTGAGATAACGTTACGCTTTTTATTACTGAATTATATTTTTGTGCACTATTTATTATCACGTTTGGTTGTTGTTTTTTAGTAAGCAATTTATTAATGAGTTGGAAATTCCAATGGAAGTTTTCTGTTATTTAACCTGCGGTTAACAAAAATATTTTGTATCTAATTAACTGGTGTTTAGTCATTATTTACGCTTTACGTAATAATTAAACGATAATTTTATTAATTAAATATTCATAAAACGAAATTAGGTCTTTCATATTTACACGATTACTAGTTCGTTATATATTTAATTGAAATTATAAATAGCCTGACGTGATGCATTAGTGAAATGTTGCTAATGAAGCAGCGGTTCTTCTCTAATTTATGTATAAACACTTCAAATGACTACATCTGTTACTGACCTGGAAAATTACGATTTTATTAGAAGAACGCCTGGATACAGCGCTAGCTAGTTCGAAAATTGGGGAAAGTTGTTTTAATTCGATAAAACCGTAATTTAGTTTTTCGTAACATTATAAACCGTCATGGTTCGGCGACACTTTATGCTTTACCTTTAGAAGTTAAATTTAATAAAAACGTATTTCACTTTCCAGCACATGACCCTGTACCGGAATTAGATTTTCTGAAAAGACCCGAGCCCTTAAACGCTTTTATATTATGTTTTCCTTGAAAATCGATAAGGGGTCGTGGTTTGAAGTGGGTGATGCGAATTTGGAAGTCAAACACTGATTTCTTCTTGTGTAGGAGTTGATTTTGATTGTGGGGGTATTTATAAAAGTTTGGCAAAGTATTAGTTTTGTTTTTTCGTTTTAGAAAAAGTCTTAATTTTCATCATTGTGTAGAGCTTTCAGACACTACTGGATTCTGCTGCCAAATAGGCACCTAGATTTGAAATACAACACGAATTTAAAATGGGAATATTTTTCAGTTTGTGAAGGGAAATACATATACAATGTGAAAATAGAAAACTATTTAAGTCGAATTTGATATTTTGGTAAAAATTGGAAAAGTAACTCTAAACTAAATGTCAATTTAAGATACATTTAAAATTTATCGATTGCAATTTGACTAAAGAATAGTATATTTGTGAGATGGGACAATTAAAGGCTTCTGAGATTTTTTCCTGTATTTGTTTTTGAAGCAGTTGATAAATTTACGAGAACGTCAGCCTAATTGGTATTATAAAGCACAAAGGAATCAATGCTCTTAAGGTATTATCCATAAAGCTGTCTTCTGTGATTATACGATGACAAAAACATAAAGGAGCGGCGATTTAGCTACCACATTGTGCGTGGTCCACCGGTTACGCGCGTGACCGCCCTGCAAATGGCACTCTATCCTACCCAGCATTCACACAATGGGTTAAACCTCGGGTTAAACGTTTATTCAACTAAAATAGAACTTTATCTCAAACCAACCCGCATAGCGTGTGGAATTTGCTCTAGCATTAAGCACATAGCGAATGTATATTTTGAGATTAATACCGACTGCGGTAAACGGAATCAAATAAGGTATTCACCAAACATATACTCTTGAAATATCGTTCCCTTCCTGAAAGGAGCATGCAAATCTCTCAACAAGATTAATCTAGAACTGTAGTTGAAAAATTCAAAACAGAAAATTATATAAGTCTACCTGAGCTAACGGGAGTTTATTGATTCAAATTAGCGAGAAAAAGTTTTATTTAAATATTCTTCAAACTATTGCTTTTTCATCGTACAAAACATCAGTTGTTTAGGTTTGGACAAAAAGTATTTTTAAACCCAAACATTCTTAATAGATAATTATACATAACTGAACAAGGTTATAGAAAATAATTCTTATTTTATAGATGTCGATTTTCTGCAACTTGTTCGAACTTTGGCATTTGACTGTCGCTTTCAGACCCTTGTTTATTTTTTGAACAATAAATACCTTTTGCCAAAGGCCAGAGGTTAGGACGTTAAGAATATATATTTGATAAAAAAGAAATTCAAATTCTGAACATGTTTTTCTATATCTTCAGGAGCTTTTTTTTCTTTTGAACTCTTGTAGATAATGGAAAACACTCTATTATTAAATACACAGAACATTACGAGTTATTTGTAAATAAAAGAAAAATGTTACATTTTGCATAGCGTCACACATTGAGAAACTAAAAGAGGCGGTGTAGGGTTTTAACAGCACCGAGTATACTTAAATACTGTCTACATAAGTAAAATCCATGTAGTATTCAAACTACAACGATTATTTGAATACAAATTGCAAATATCTGAACTATCTCATGCTTAAAAAAAATTCTGACAGCGTCTGCATTTGAATTAACTTTTGTGCAACAAGTTTAGAAACTGTGTAACTTTGTCCAATAAGTTTTAAATAGTTTATTGCTTTGAAGTAGTTTTATACCATAGAAATTGAGAAAAACCTCTTGAATCGATTACAACTCTACGTTGCGTATGGGTAGTCTTAATCTTTGGAAAAACTCGAAAACTAAAGTAAGTTATTGAACTGAACCCGCAAAAATAGCAGCATTTATTAATTTTATTGTATGTGTTCATCTATAGGTCTAATAGTATTTTGATACTAGTATGGTAGCTCATATTATGTATTCTTCTTGTGTTGTTTATCGGTATGTATCATTTGATTATTTATTATTCATTATATTATCTGTCTATTATTATTTATTATTATTATGATCTACTATATTGATCTATATCTTTTGCTATTACTTACACCTTCTGGTAGCAGATTTCTTCCCAACATCGGTAGCAATTTTTTTGGCCAATCAACTTTAAAACACCACATACAAGAGATATTTTCATTATATGTATTGAGTGGGTTGGTTCACTACGTAAGTACACATTTGATTAACCTGTTTTGAAAGTTTTACTGTTTTTAAACGTATGCTGAATATCCTAGTGACTTTTCTAGATAGTTTAAAAAGTGAAAAATTGATCGTGTCCATTTAAAGTAAAAACTTTTACACTATGATATTTGTTTTCTAAAAAAGGAAAACGAGGGGGTAGAGTGGGCTGCTCTTAAACTACTAAATATTAATACGAGGGAACTAACAAAAGTTCGCTTAGTAAGCGACTCTTATATATTAATATTAAAAAAAAAAACAAAAATACCAAATCCTTTGCAATTGTTTTATGGGACTTCTTTCAAAATCTCAGAACGATCGGTTAAAATGGAGACGAGAAAACGCAAAATAGCTGAAGATGCATCAGACGAAATTCCACCACCAACGCAAACAGAAATTCGCTATGTGATTCTCTTCGGTTTTCGGCTTAAACTAAAGCCACTACAAATATTCAATGAATGCCAAATTGCATATGGAACGATTGCACCGTCTCTACATACTATTTCCAAGTGGTTCCGAAGATATCAGACGGGACATTTTTCTGTAGAGGACGAGCCCCGAGAAGGTCGACCAAAATCTTCTACTGATGACGTTACTGTGGCTCTGGTGAAGTCCAAAGTTGACGAAGATCTACGATCGACACAAGAAAGCATTGCTGATGAATTGGCCTTGAATGCCATGGCTGTATCGCGAATATTAAATAATCATCTGGGAGACACGAAGAAATCTGCTCGATGGGTTCCACGAATTTTAAATGAGGCACAAAAAGAGGCTCGAGTGCGTTTTGCTAAATTTTTCCTAAATAAATTGGAAAACGGGCAGTCTAGCAACTTTAGTAAAGTCGTTACTGGTGACGAATCTTGGTTCTATAAGTACGATCCGGAAACTAAGCAGCAGTCCATGGTATGGAGCCCAACAGGAGCAAACCCACCTGTAAAATCTAAGCAACAAAAATCAGCAACAAAAGTAATGATGTCAGTTTACTTCACCCGATCAAAAATTGTAGCTGCTATTCTCCTGGTAAAGGGGTCAGATGGTAACTGTAAAATGGTATACCGAAGACTGCTTACCAAAAGTTTTCAAAAATTTATTGGAAAACCGGAAGAAAGAGGATTTGCGGCGCTACTTTTTACATCATGACAACGCGCCAGCTCACACTGCTGACATAACAAGTAACTTTATTGCGATCTCTGGCATCGAAGAAATACGACCAGCACCATATTGGGGGGAAAGGTCTTTAACAGTAACGCGGAGATAATTGATGCGGTTAATGCTAAGCTTAAAAAGCAAGATTTTGAAGACTGTTTTGAGAAGTGGATCTATAGGCTTAAGAAATGCATTGAAATCAATGACGATTATGTAGAGAATATAAAAAAAGACGAAGAGTAAGAATAAATACGAAAAGAATTTTTTTGTTTTTTTTTTTCTGGTCAACTAAGCGAACTTTTGTTACTCCCCTCGTAACTTTCTGTCCATATTCAGCTTAAATCATAAAATTCTAAAACTTGACAACAATACGAATTACATACGTAGGTCTTCATACAATTCCCATTGTACTTAGAAGTATAAAAGTAGCATTTTCTAGGTCATTATAAAATAAAACATACAAACCTGTTAAGTATTATGCCACTATGACCCTTATTGTAACCGTATGCTGCTCTCTATGTTAAAGTATAATACGCGATTAAATAGGATATTGGTGTGTATAAAGTGACTTTTACTATATATATATGTCTCATATCAGTCTTTTCTAAATTTCGCGTGGAGAAGCCCAGATAAGCGTAGTTTTGAACGTTATTTGCATACAAAGAGCTCTTTTGCCCGTAACGCTGCATTGTTGCACGCTTCTGGATTACTAACTACTGGAACCTTTCGGCATTCTGTGCGCTATTTCGCTAACTATTCAATTTTACTTTTAAGACTTAATTACGTTTTCCTTGTGCATTACTTAACCGAATAGAAATGGAATTGCATGATAAATGTACTTAGCGTTCACGATAATATTCATAGCTATTCAGCTTGTAATTAGAGAATATTGTCTGTTCAGCAGAAGCTATGTAGAGTGTTAAAAGTTCACCAATCCAATGTCAACATTTGCACAGTTTTAGTCGTAATCAGCAATTATGTGGGAGTATGAAGTTTAAAGGATAGTAAATATCGTTAGATTTGTTATAATAAAGCAATGTTTACATTTTAACGACTTAGCAGTATTAACGGTACTTTCAGAGGATACGGCTGAACGTTGCACGTTTAATGAGCTATTATTGTAGCTTTATTAATGGAATTTATTAAGACTATAAAGCTATTTCTAAATATTAAATATTTTGATAATTAATTATCAAATTTACATTCATTCAAGGCACTTAGGAGAATAATATACATACATACATACATACATATGCATTTTAAATTCACTTCCCAGTTAGATAATAATATTTAATTTCATACTCTAAATTATTAAGCCTACGATTTTAATTAAATAAATAATATAATCATGTAGACTCCTCTATATTATTGTTATTATAGGAATGGCTAATAAAAAAATACTATACTATACAACATACGTATATAGGTATATATAATTTCCTATGTCAAGGTCAAATAATAAACGTTTATATGTTCATAAATATTATTTGTTTCTTTTTTCATTTGCTTATTTACAAACCCTAACAAAAGTGTTTATCTAGTTAATTAAATTTTGCTGTTTTTAATTGTAGTTGCTACTGATTGCTTCATTTAGAACAAAGGCTTCAATTATACATACTAATATCCTATTAACATATAACAAAACTCTCCTAGAGGAGCTCATTTTAAATGTAGCTAGAATTTTACTTAGGTAACGGATCTTTTTAACTCCTTGACAGGTAACATTCATTTAAACAGCACCGAAAGTAACGGAAACTACTTATTTTTGAATAAAAGAACTTGTATTTTATGCACGTGTATTTTTTAAACATTGCCTGCCCTGAGATGTTAAAACCAATTTGCATTCTTGTTTCTAAACGTGTTTCGCTAGTCGTTTCGCAATTTGTTTCTTTTTAAAAAGTTTTACTGGATATTTAATGATTTTTTATTAACTTGTTCTTTTGTACTCAATAATAAAATTAGTATATGTATGTATAGTTTTCTTGTTATTTCTATTAAAAAAAATTGTTTACTTACTTTTCCACAGTTCATCACTTATTTGACGTTAAGAGCAAAGCGGTGGCATAGAAAACTTGAATTTCATTTATAATGTAATCACGCCTGACCTTTTGAATTTCCGATATCCGTTGTTTGAAACTTCCGCAGGATTCATCAGTGCTTTATTAATTCATATAACGAAATAATGGAAATGAACCTCTGTTTATATTGGGGTATGTTCTAATTAATTCAAAAATTAATCTTTAAAATCTAAAAAGTACGGTATTGAAGAGTGGGCAGTCCCTTTTTGACGTCGGCTACGAACGCCTTGGTTATATAAAAACACTGTAGATAGGTTTCATTAACTAATGACGTCTTTTTGTGGTTCTTTTCTTTATTGCAAAGCATGGTTTCCTTTTATTGCGCATTGTTTTTGTAGTTTTAATTGATAAGAATGGAAAGATTGTTTCCACAATTCAGATAATGCAGTGTACATATTGCTAATGGAGTCTTTCTCTTTATTTATTTTTTTGGTGAAACTATTTCAGTACCTTTGTTTTAACTCAGAAGCGCAAAACCAAATATATGCCTTCAATTTGTCGAAAGAATCTAAATATCTGCTCTAAGCTAAAATCCGTAAGCTTTTAAGATCATTCAATTGATTCATTATTCAATTTCTTGACTGGGTGTTTACTACATATAATAAGGTACATATTTATCCAGGCAATTCGGAGTTAGACAAACCTAACCTAGAATTCCTGAATAGATATTTTGATTTTAGCTTATTTGTTTGCTTTTAGACAAGTCGGTGTGGCGATATGTCTGCACCCCTCATGCCACCGATTGCTTTAATCGTAGTATAGCCGGCCCTACTAGGGGAATTCCACCCTCAGTAGGGATCTATTAACGCATTGACACGGGGCCTATGGTTTCCGAGACGTAGGCATGTTTCTTTACAATGAAGAATTGCCAGCTCCGCTGAAGATTGATTCTGCGACGTTTGGATTATGAGATCAACATGCTAACCGTTAATCCACTTCAGTTGGTTGATCTTAGCTATTATTTACATTCGTGTTCAATTCTATTTGAAGTTACTTCATAGGGTTGCAGTCAATAAATTGTGAAGATGGTGAGGTACACTCGCTGCTTTCAATGTATTCTTGTAGTAAAATAATTTTATCCAAAGTCCATACATATAGCTACAAGTACATATAGTACAAGTTTACAGTATCGTGACAAAAACCGTATTCGTAGAAAATTGTATCTCACTTCCAGTTTTGATCACTAAGCTTTATAATAGTGGCAGTCAACACTATCAGAAATTAACATATGCACATAGAACATTTTTACCTTAATTTTTTCCGAAAGAGCTTAGAACTAGAGCTCATATGCCCTGTTGATTGCTTCCTTAAATTAACAGCACATCATCGTTCAAAAATTTATCAATATTGATTCAAATACTGATTCATGTGTTAGTTTCCATGTGCGATGAATATCAACTGTTTTATTATGTTTTTGATTTACTGTATAGTCCCAAAAGGTAGGATAATTTAAGTCATTAGAGGTACTATTTTATCCTATGCTATGCATTTATATTGAAAAAAAAATAAAATAGCGTCATATTAGCCTTGCTATCCTAGATCATTATGAAATCAATGGCACACTAGGGTTTGATTGTTGTAAGTGTACATTTGACTAAAAGTACCCTTCGCATTTTCTTCTCTTAGTATGCGAGAAGCAGCAAAGTTTTCCCGAGCACGCAGAAGACATTTTTATAGGCAGCAGAGGTGTATAGTGTCATGTCAGATTAAGTGAGTCAGTGCTTGATGGTATGAGCCAAAACATTGTTGGCGGGACAGTTGCAACACGTGCACTTTTGAGATGTAGTTTTCGCCAGAACAGTTCAGCAACAAAATAAAATTTGATGTTTCATGGATCAAACATTAGGCTATGATACATGGCTGTCATTATTTTTATACGGGAATGTTAAAGTAAGACAAAATTATTTCGTTTTTGAAATACAAATGATCAGTGTTGGAAACATTAAAAACAAATTATACTACTTGGCTTTTATTTTTGTAGGACACAGATCACGGATAGTTATCTTCTGGGTCATCTTTGTTTTTGTAAATTATAATTAGATTGGAAGCTTGTTATTGTTGTGCATTTCTCACGTTTTCTGGTAGATAAGTTTTGAATTGCAAAACATATTGCTAGTTGATACCATTAAATAAAATAAAAATTGGAAATTCTTCAAGAGATAACGCGAGAGTTTCAAATAACACTTTAATGTTTTATCAGGATAAAAATAGAACTACCATACAAATTTTAATGCAAACGCCGCCGCCTGTCGTGAGAGGTGATCTGTTTATATTTCCGTGGGGCGGAATGTGAGATAGTATGCCAGCATTCCGATAAAATATTGTATTGCGTTTTGTGTACGTATAAAAGGGTTTTTGATATTTTTCATTGTGCAGCTGTTACATACATACGACGCGGTCCCACCCACCATGTTTTTTATTTGGAACTGGTTAAATCATCTTTTTAACGGTTGCACGTTGCACGCGTTTTAAAAGGATATAAAATGAGGAGGAAAAAATAAACAGCAAGCGACTGGTAGTACCAGTTTTTTTCCTATTTGTTAAAATACTATGTAGAGCACAAAAGACACAATAAGTTAAATTAAATTGTGCGCGACCTAATGCGATGTATACATTTTAACAGTGTTTACGACGAGTATGTGAATGTTGTAAAACGCATACAAGAACGCAATGCGCATGCAGTACCGAGGTCGCATTGCCCATTATATTGATTGCTGCAGATGCAAGTGCTGCCTGCCTGCTGCATACGTTGTGTTTCGCCCGCATACGTTTGTCCAATCACAAGGTTGACTCGTTGAATAAATTACATGTGCTGCGTTCCATTCTAAATTTATCATTGACATTTACATATCTCGCCTATGAAAGTTGAAAGTAGATCCGACGCATGTACATAATGATATTATTAATTAATAGTAACTAATAACAAATAATATCAGAGAGTAATTATTTACTGCGATACTTACAGTTTAATCAGGGCCGGCTTGACATGGTAAGCCGCCTATGCACTGCATATCAATACTCCTTTAACCTTGTGCGGATAATAAGTGATCCTATTATCCGCATAATCTTGATTCATCAATATTACACTTTGTCAAGGTTTTGTTCAAGACACGGGCAAGGGTTTTCAAGTTGGACAGTACATTTAAATTGCCAAAAGCGAAAGAAACGATCATGTTTCAGTTGGCACATAACGAAACTAAATATTACACGAATTGGGAATTGAGCAGAAATAATATAATGGGTCATATGAATAAAAGGTAGCTCTTGTGCACTGCAGAATCTGCCTACCCGTTTGCGATGGCCTCCAACGACATACACAAACAGCCTTATAAAGTATAGCAGACTCCGTCGGTAATAGTGGTTTCAGTTTATAAACAGGTTAATGTAATAGTAAATTATGAAACCATACCAAATTGGATTTATGTATATTTAATTTTTTATCGTTAAAATGTAAACATTTCTCTTGTTGTGTTTGCGTAGTAGTTAATTATTAATCTTAAAGCATACTGAATATATTATCATTATGCTAAAAATGTTACCGTAAAAGTTGTCTATTCCATATATAAAGTCTTGTTGATTCTTCATTTACAGATTTAGACTTATATACCTTTATTATATACACGGCGTTATGTCTTTGTTGATTTTTCAGTTCGTATAATTTATTATTTATTGTATTGTGCAGCTATAGATTCCCAGTGTTTTAATTCAGAAATTTAACTACACGTACAGTAATTGTTTAAAAATTCGCAAAGGTCTCCTTCAAGGAAATACCATTGACCTTTATACTGTACAGAATTTAAATATTCATTCTAAATTGAGACGCTTCAGGAATTCATAATTTAATATGTGGATCTAGTTGCTTCGAAGGGTGTGGGTGTTCTATTTTTAGAGCCATCTCAAAAAGTAATATAAAGTTCTTATTAAATATAGAGACGCACGTCTCCCACGTAGTGTTTAGGTTCATGTTGTGTTAATGTGTTTTTGCAGCACTAAGTTTTCCTTAAGTTAGGCTCTCTGAAATACTGTATAACTGTAGGCTTATATTACACGTTTTCTCTTAAAGGTAAATGTCTCTAGAGACCAATAAGGTTGTTAGTTTTATACATCCCAATTACATGGTGAAATGAAGCTACATGAGAATTCTTGCGAAAAGGTCAGGTTATGTTATGAATTTATATTAAAAGATAATTTACTTCCAATTTCATTGGAAATGAGGAATTTGATTTGATGTCCAGTCGTCCAGAGGCATTTTTATTCTACAATCATAAAATGCGAGCAAACTATCTTTATGAAGGTCGAAAGAGATTTATAGCTTGGTGATGTCAGAATTATCCTTTACAGTTTGCGGTAATACTTGTGCCCTAGTTTCGAGTAAATTGTATTCTAATATTAATACAGGGGCTTCGTTTTAAAATCTCATCCAAATGATTTGTTGTTTTGACCTGATTTAATTGTACATGACCAATTGCCACATGAAGAAAATGTCCCAGTCGCATTTCGTGACTATTAGAATGTCCCATTAAAGGATTTTTTAGATCAAGATCAATGTAAGTGTCGACCTTGTCGTATTCCCCGGCCTTGGTATCAGCTTTGCTATTGAAACTGACAATATTAGACATAGTACTTAAAGTCAAACAGAGTCATTTCAAGCAGTGGAAATTATACGTTCTAAATTTTCTAAAATGTGTCATATCCATTTTATTATGAACTTATTAAATTCTAATTGTATTTTCCCAGTAGTGGAGTAACGCTAAGCAAAAAAAGAGCGTTATCTCGGAACCGGTCCAAACTATGTACTTCGATTTGAATAATTTTTTTTTAAGTCTTGTAAATATAAAATACTAAAACCTTTACAAATTAGAAATTGACGCTCAGAACGGGAAATGTAGTGAAACTCGAATAACCTAAAACCATAACCAAGTGGTCCAGCACCGGTTGCTCGACCATCTCAGAACAGGACAATTTTTGGTGTGTTATCACATCTATGTATTGGTAGTTCGAGGCCACTATTAATTTATTTTTATTCCTTTTGGTTTAAATACGGCAGCCATATTTGTTTCGTGGTGCACGACGTTTCTTGCAGTTTTCTATGTAAACGAAAATCTTGATATCTCAAGAACATTTGGCCGTAGAAAGTCGCGGTAAAAACCATTGCATTGTTCACATTTCGAACTACATTTTTTGTTCTAAACATAAATTTTGTAAGATGCTTCCTTATGAAGCTTTTTAGAGTGCCATATTTCCAGACAATGGTGAAGTATCAGCGCTCATTATTTTTAAAAAAGTACACAGTGAAGGATAGTTTATGTTTCAAATATTTCAAATCTGAAACTTCATTATTTTGGTATTTATGGGCTTTTGAAATTCTCGTTTTCTTCATTTTTGAGCAACTTTGGACCTCAACATCTCTTATGGTCATTGATGGATTTTCTTTATATTACGTGCATATGAAGGCAAACTGTGGTAAAAATTTTAACTTTGTTATTATCATGAGGACAGAGTTATGCTCAGTTGAAAACTGTGAATGTTTTCCATTTCCATTAGTATTACTGAGTAAATGTACTTTCTTCTGTTGCTAATATTGGTTTGGGAAAGTAAAATTATTATTATTACTATTATTATATAGTTATATGCTATTGATAAAAGTCCTTGCAGTGATAATTAAAGTTATTAATATAACAAGGGTGCTTTTTCTTTGTATTTTCTTCCCTGGCCGATTTCCCTCTCAATCTGTTTAAATTGAATGCTTGACAGCTAACATGAGCATAACTCTGTTCTCACGCTAATATCAAAGTTACCATTTTCACCATAGTTTACCATTATATACTGCTTCATATCCACATAATATAAAAAAAATCCGTTTATGCCCATCAGAGATATTGAGGTCCAAAGTTGCTCAAAAATGAAGAAAAATACTAATGGAAATGGTATACATTTACAGTTTTCAACTGAGCATACCTCTGTCCTCACGATAATAACAAAGTTAAAATTTTTACCACAGCTTGCCATCATATGCTGCTTCATATGCACGTAATATAAAGAAAATCCATCAATGACCATAAGAGATGTTGAGGTCCAAAGTTGCTCAAAAATGAAGAAAACGAGAATTTCAAAAGCCCATAAATACCAAAATAATGAAGTTTCAGATTTGAAATATTTGAAACATAAACTATCCTTAACTGTGCACTTTAAAAAAAAATGAGCGCTGATACTTCACCATTGTCTGAAAATATGGCACTCTAAAAAGCCGAAATTTTGCAAAAAAAGCGTTAAACTTCGAACTTAATTTGCGCCCATAAGGAAGCATCTTACAAAATCTATGTTTAGAACAAAAAATGTAGTTCGAAATGTGAACAATGCAATGGTTTTTACCGCGACTTTCTACGACCAACTGTTCTTGAGATATCAAGATTTTCGTTTACATAGAAAACTGCAAGAAACGTCGTGCACCACGAAACAAATATGGCTGCCGTATTTAAACCAAAAGGAATAAAAAAAAATTTCCTGTTCTGAGATGGTCGAGCAACCGGTGCGGGGCCACTTGGTTATGGATTTAGGTTATTCGAGTTTCACCACATTTCCCGTTCTGAGCGTCGATTTCTAATGTGTAAAGGGTTTTAGTATTTTATATTTACAAAACTTAGAAAAAAATATTCAAATCGAAGTAGTTTGGACCGGTTCCGCGATAAAAACGTAAGGTTACTCCACTACAGGTAGATATTATGGAACACGAACTGAATGTAAATCTTTTCAAAACTAAACTGTCAATAGTTTCGGCATGCCAGTCATGAAATATCAGACTATTCGGGACATGTATATTTTCCTACAGCTAATTTTTGATCAACTTTATACAATGTTATCATTATATACCTTGTAAGATATCTCGCCATTGCATATAGTAAAATAGGAAACTTTAGACCGGGGGTGTGAGTAAACCGATCGCGATCTACCCACTGACTGGAAAAGCTTGACAAATGTGGACGCTTAAATATATAATCCCTATGTTCCCTTATTATTTACTTACTACCTTTTTATGGAAAAATTATAGAAAAAAGCTTAAGTAAAAATTAGTTTACTCCTTTAATAAATTTATGCCTGATAGTTCCTTTTTGAATTGTTTGTAAGCCTGCCTGTTTCTCATAGTTTTTAGCTTGAGTATTAGGTCTTGTAGCACGGTTTAAATCTTACAAAAAAGAGCCGTTATAAAGAAGCTTCTCAATGAGTAAATAGTAAGAGGTAGTCGTTTGACAATTTTTTGACCATTTGATAATTTTTCTGCCTTAGGTATTTTGAGTTTGGATTTTGTTTCGTTTTATTTTGGGCATTACACTGAATTCGGCATTACAATCACCCAAATACCTCTGTGATTGTATTTCTAATACATCATTTAAATATTACACAAACCTCTCGTAACGTGACCTTTCTTTTGTAGGGTTTTTATCTTGAAAGTGTAGTCACTGATATTACTGCATTTAGAGAAGTTATAAGATGCACCTCTCCTGCTTAAGAGTTATAAGTATAAAGATAGAAACTTTTTGATAGAAAAAATTTAGTATATTCCTATTCTTGTTGCTACTAAATACATACATACAATGATGCTGATAACTAGGAGGGGGGGGCGATTTGCGCGTGTGGATTTGCTGGATATGATTGCCGCACGACAGAATTGCCGCTTGCGCAGTCGAACGCTCAATACTATCGAGGGATGAACAACTCCAATTATATTGATTATTGATACTAGTAATCAAGATTATATCAATACTCTGGAGGGTGCATTTTATAACTTCTCATATATTGTAGTAATATCAGGGACTACACTTTTAAGGTAAAAAGTCGCACAAAATTAGGTCACGGTACGAGAGGCTAAGTTCTGAAGTAAGTAAGTAACTAAGTTATGAAGAAACCATTAACTTTTATTCACACTGTTATAAGTTGTTCAACATACATAGTTCATTCTAGTTAAAAAAATGGTTCATTTTAGAAAGTATTAATTGGGCAAAGTAGAACTTTAACAAAATATTCATCCAAGGAATAGTATTCTCAAAGACAGATGCCATTTTTCTTCATTGTCTTTTTATAATTAACTCATGTCAGACGAATAGAAGCTCTGTTTATCTTTACGTTACTACATTATTCTTGGCGTCTAAAGGGAATAGGAGCAGTTAAATATTGAAGTTGAATATAAGCAACATTTTTAATTCTTGTAAGTGTTACAGTAGCTTGTTAATAATTATGTTATGGCAAATCTTAGGTTTATTAAAATTTATTTTTTGCACGTTATTATAGTTTTAATAAATAATACAAGTTGCAAACATGAAATCAAAACTGGTTCTCAATTCTTATTCCTTTTTTAGATACATTTTTACAATCCCATTAATTTACTCTCTTTAGCCCACCACCTACTCACATATGCAGGTTAAAAAATGTGGTAATAGAATGCACGCAGGCCAAGGATATTGTTTGGAATTCTACTGACGTGCTAAAGACCTCCGTGGAGAGTCAAGATTTTAGAAACAAGTTTACGTTCTGAACACAAATGTCACAATATAAGACTTTTGCCCTCGTTTATGATAAATATAGCGCAGATGTAAAGAGATGAGATATTTTAAAGAGCTCTTAATTATTAAAAATACTGGAGATGACAGAAAACTGCGGACAATGATAAAATAGTAACGAATGAAAGTGTTTTGGCTGGCTCCTTTCCAAATAGCCCGGCGTTCTGGGAATCGCTTGTTTCAGTAGAGAGAAAGAGAACGAGATAGTCGCTTGGGGATGTAGAATATTGGCCAGACTGTGCCAAGCACAACGAAAACCTGTCCTGCGATGGGGCATATCCTCCTGCAGTTGTAACAAGCACCAGATGTCGGCCACTATTGTTTTATTATCGCATTGGACAGGCTGGCCATCGACCCCTATAGTTTTTAGTAAAGCGTCTTTGTTTATTACACCATCTTCTCGTTCATCCTTGCGAAGCCATCATGTCCGGAATACTTAATTGGTGTTTTTGATCTCTATTTTGTGCGCTGATGTAAATAGAAAGTTGCGAACTGTCCTTGGAGTTCAGCCAAACGAGTGATGCATTATTAATTCCTATCGACCGCTCTCGGCTATATTCAACCTCTTCATGCAAAATTGCTTGAATAACAAAGGATCGAATTTAGCAGCAATTATTAATGCCCTTCCTACTTAATGCTGCTTTATATCCGTATAGGTTCTTTTATTCATTTTGTTCGTTTATTTTACATTTCAAATGAGGATAAATCGATTGGAGATTTTTCTTTAATTGCTTCATTGTGGAATTCTCTTTTAATGTTGTCTAAAGCAATTTAAGCCTTACATTTGGAAATAAGGACAGTACAAACGCTTAATTTATATTTAGAACGCTTAATATTTTTTTTTAAATGCTGATGAACTTTTTGTTTATTCAACAATACTTTCACTGTTCAAAACCCTTTCCTCCGCGTAATTTCAATACTCGTCAATATCTTCCAGTAGTATGACTACAATTAACCCTTAACTACCCGGGTGCTGTAAGAGTAACACAAATGCCTGGGACCGGTCACGGTGACCGCTGATCTCTAAGGCGCTATAAAATTTAAAAAAATGCAAAATAAGTCATTTAAATTTGTTGTTATAGTCCTTGAATAGTGTGAATTCTCATTTAAAGATTTTTTTTTTAATTTTTATAATCAGAAATTAATATAACTAAAAAAATGATTTAACGGTGGAAATTAGGAAAAAACAGCCTAGTTGATTCTAACATCAAAAAATTTATTGCAGATAAAAAATAAAACAATTTTCTTACAAAATAGGATAAACTAAGTTACAATAGATATATCTAGCAATGATTTTTTAAAATCCTTATCACCAAAGCGAACCTTCACTGAAGAGCTAGCCATAACTTAAATACCCGGGTCCGGTCACTATGACCGCACGAAATATTTAAATTTAAATAATAACGCAACGCGTGAACACAGATCGATGAGCAGCGGGCTACGAAGTGAAAATGATGCTATTTAGGAATACCTAAAGGCACAAATCTTAATTCTTCCTAGAAATAGGAAAAACCAAAAGTCACACAGATACCTGCCGCACCTGGGTAGTTAAGGGTTAATATAATCCATAGTTACTTGCTAGATCGTAGATGTGCTTGATGTGATCTATGGATTATTGGTATAATTCCATAAATATGAATGATAACTATTACTGGTAACTAGATTATTATTAGTTGAAAGAATTAGCCATTTGCTCACTCACATAAAGAAGACAGAATTTATTCAATGGTCGTTTAAATTCATTATCAAACCGCATTCATGTAAATGTTTCCTGTTGAGCAGATTAAAGGAATTTGTTAGTAAAACTTAAATACTAACTTGTTTTGTAAACTGGATTTCTGTTTAAAAAAATATTCATAGACGTAGGCTAGATGCTTGTGGCTGCTTCCTGTAGTAATACCTAGAAATTAAATGAATAATTAAAATATGAATGTATCAATGATGATGAACAGACACATGACATAGAGAGTGATGGCAAGATTGTATATTTTAATTCTTGTTCTTTCCATGTTTTTGCATTGGAAATCAAAAGGCGAATTATAATTGACTAATTAATATTAATGTATTTATTTCTCAGAATATAAATTTAAAAATTCCAGAAGCTCTTTTTATGGTTTTCTTATTATGTTGTTGTCATAGTTTATTTAAAACCCACTTTTAATGAGTATGAGAATGTTGGTCATTGACCACTTTAATTGATATACTAGTATGAAATAATTTAATAATAATGTTGCTAATGTATATCAAATATGAAGGATTAAGTGTTTCCAGATATGGATTAACAACTTATCTTTATTAAGTGCCTAGTATACATAATTAAATATGTCGGATAATGATAACGGAAAAGTAGGTATGTTGACGTAGAGCTGATAATTAAGTTTGTTTTTCCCTAGAAAGTGGAAAGAAACGATTTATCTTTATTTGTGTAATAAAAAATATTTTTCCATGCCGATAAACTGCAAGATTCATCACAGGTCATTAAATAATTATTAGAAATATTTGTTTACAATAATTGAATACTATCTAAAATTAAAAGTGGTATTAAAGGCATCCACCCATATAAAATTTTAACCTACATACAATATAACCATACTTTTAATGCGTCGTATGATAGGAGCCGGTTTCTGTCCTTTTCTGTTAATTTATCATCAACAAGTACCATAAACGAAAATTACAAAACGAACTTGGCCGCGTTGCGTGAAAGTCATCTACAGGTATACAAGAATTCATTTTATGTAACGGAAAACGTAACGGTTTCCTGTAATTTAGCAACAAAACACAGAACCAAGGTCTCTTCAGACAGCATGGAATTTCTAAATCTGATTTTCTCAGTTGCTTTGATTTCTGAAAGGTATTAATGTCTTATTAAGGTTCCATCAAGATTAAGGTTCAATCTAGGAGATCGATCGAAGTAGTGTTTCTAACGCTATTGCGGCATTATTAACTACAATAGTACAACTAAAACAAGCAAAACTTGCACATCCAGCTATTATAAATAAATTATATCCGTAGGCGAATTTGGCAACAATGTTTAAGTAGATAGATATACAAGACATCCGCGTAGATTTATTTGAATGAGTTGTTTAGAGAGAAAGCTACTCCGAAGCATTCTTTTGATGTTTAGATTTTGAACAACGGCAATTTAATGAAAGTAAAAGGCGATGTGAAATTATTATTAACAAGAGGATAGGTTAACTTTTCTAGTTGTTTTGCTTGATTTTAAAAATAGTTGTGTAAAGTAATTAAAGACATTCAGTCGACTTTTTATTCTAACACAAAAAATTACCTTGAGTGCACAAACTGCAAATAACGAATAGAAAGTAGGACATACTCTTGTTTTTGTATTTTAAGTTGGTCCTCATTTCCAATGACTGCGCACGGGGCTGCTGTTAGGATTTAGAATGCGTGTAAAATTGCGTTAATAATTAATTTGCGACGAAAAATGTCAACGTTAATTGCGTAACTTGAATACGGTCGGAAGACTATTACAATATTTAGAATATTAAGATCTGAGCTTTTCAATCTTCGTTCCTAAATTGGGAAAAACGCTTCTCGCTATATTTAATTAATCCTTATTGGGTTATATTGAACAGTATATTCAATATATTTAATACTTTCAGGTAGGTCATTGCCTGCTAAACAATACACGTCAATTCAGGACAACGAAGTATTTATTAAAATAGCCCCTTGATGTTTGGTATGTACATAATATAGGTGGGTTTTGATGACTATCAAATTCGGGTTGGCGAAGTATTGATTTTGTATAAATCAGTTAAATAGGGAATTAAAGTTTGAAAATTTTAGCAATTATAGATTTCGCCTGAAAGAGGTCAGCGAAGAATACAAAGCATCTTCAAAGAAACCTAGGTTTCTCCGGATGGACAAAATTGAAACCAGATTCACCATGTACCATTAGAGAGAAAATATAGGGAGCGTATAACGGAAATAAGAAATCAAAAAGGAGCGGATAGGCGACTTGGATCATTTTATGGTAATGGCTAAGTTTAGATAAAAAAATATGGACGTTATTGCATAATATTTTTGTGACAATTTTAAGGAAATCTGCTAAAGTTATAGCTAATGTAAATACAAACAATTTTTGGCTCGACACTTTATTATCGACCCTACGTCACGCCAAAGGTCAAACTCTGAAGACTCCAAAATGGAGCGAGTCCAGTATCAATCGAACACATGGTAGAACATGAACAGCGATACATTGTGATATAATACAGTTCAACAAGTCTTCAGAGCCTTCCACTAAGTAAGTCTGATTTCTAAGTGCAGATTTTTGCTTTTATTGGCTACAGTACAGCTTTTCGCGGCATCTCTGTAATTTTGGGTTTGCGACCTTTGGTATTCTTCTAGAGGTCACCTGGGACGAGTTGTTCAAAAAAGTTTAACAGCAGTCTGTTCTGCTTTGCAACCGCTTTAGATTGATACCCCACTCGCCCCATTTCCATGACTTCAGTAATTTAACTTTTGGCATGGCCTAGGGATCGTGCAGACGTTTCAATGATAATGTGTCCAAACAAATTTGTTTCTATTGACCCTACGTGCAACTTCCAACAAGTTTCATCAAAATCTTTCCTTTTCCGGTATTAAGACTGTACCAGTATAGAGTGAACATCTACTTGAAATTTCGGAATACCCTGAACTCTATGACACTAAAACCTTACTCCAGTAACGGAAAAAGTCTTAATTTAATCGGATCATTCCACGATATTAGTAAAAGAAATTAAATTGAAATGCCGTTACGTCGAAATTTAATTTCAGTATCAGACTGAATGTATTTTAACAATGTCAAGGAAATTGTGCAGGTGGTGTTTGTATCTTGTAACATTTCCTTTAAATCAAAATTATAAACGTGTTCCATGTATCTTTAATTAACAGTTATTGTTGGGCAAAAATTACTGTACTCTCATCTCTCTTTGAAACAAACATGGATAAGAGATTAAATTGATGACGACATTGTCTCATAATAGAAAGAACGACAACCTTCAAAACTGTTTCAGGAAATGATGAAGACGTTAACATATGTATGGGGCATTCTATAGATGAGTATATGTTCTTGAACTCTCATCGTTCACCATATCCTTTTAAACTTTCTCTGGTTTATTAAATATTGTAAAACAAATTTATTATTATTATTAGACTTTTCAGAATTTCGCGGAACACAAGTTAGTAGAAAAGTGTTCCACAGAACAGTGGTTAAAAACCTCTTCTACATTTTAATTTAATTGGCTCAAGTGGAAAAATGGTATAAAAGTGGCAAAAACTTGATTTGAGAACACAGTTTATATGTTTTCCATGTTTTCCACCACGAGCGCAGTGTACTTGCCTATATGGCTATGCTGCCTCGTCTCACACGCACATATCCACTCTGCGACTCGGTGTGACTGACGCCTCGACACCGAAAACCTTTCGGTTTTGAATATGAAGTTAAAGATTATGTATGTATTAACACAAAAGTAGTTTCTTATGAATTTTCAAGCCTTTCTGAGTACGTATGGTCGGTATGGTAAGTGTTTCAATCTTTGAATGCATACGAATTTGTATAATTATGAAAGTTTAACTTTACATCAAGATCAAGATTTTTTTACTTATACCACTGAGTATTTCAATTGTTAAATACATGACTAAATTTAAAAAATCATGATTTAAAATATGACCAACTTTGAAGTCAATTTTGGCCCCTTAGGATCCCAAATTGTTGAATACTATTTTCAGTTTCACAATGGGTTCACCGGCGTTGAGAATAATATCCCAACGAATCCTGTTGCTCTGTCAAAGCCTTTGGAGAAGAAAAGTCATACCTCTGGACCAAAGTGGGGAGTGAGGAAAATGAAAGAACAGCGAAAACAAGAGCTCAGGCAAGAGTGTCCAAAAATTTGCTACTGGAAGAGTCACAGGGAGTTAGATCGTGGTAAAACCCCGAAAATAGATGCAAAATGTACAAAAAGCTCTCGTACCCTGCAAGAGTATGGACTGTGGTCCTACTAGCTATGGGTCTGCAAGGCTTCCAATGCTAATACATCAAAAAATCGGTTTTGGATTCTAATAAATCAAATTAAGAAATGTTCTCTCTTCTACTGCTACAAGCCATCTCATCAAGATCGTACTATAGCAACAGCTGCAATCGATTCTACTTCTTTAAGCCTTGTTAAACGCTTACCATCTAGGCTCTTCCTGGTACGTTGGACCTTGCAAGATTGCAAATTTGTGATGTTGGAGTTGAATGCACCTGCACCTTAGGTCTACTCTGAACCACTCAACCAAGTACATAGTACATACTACTTTGATTTTTGACTAATTTCAGGAAATTTCCGGGGCAAAGTATACATGAACTAAAAACAAGACTAAATACTTATTTTATGAAATTAAAAGAAATCACTAAGTGGGCAGTAAATATTTAAATTGTTTTTGATAAAACTAGGATACTTAAAGGTCAAGCAATCAAAATTCGTTGAAGGTTGATTTTTTATGAATCGGAAGTTTTAAAAAACAATACACACTTGATTAAGTCCTTGCTATCTGCAAAGTTAGATAGATATACGGATGAAGAAATATAGTACTTATTTAGCATATGCATACTACACGATTCGGATTATTTCTAAAAATCAATTCTCGATGATATTCAGTTGTAATCGATGAATACTTATCGGTTTAGGAAGTAAAAGTTACCAGAAGTGAGTAGTTTTCAATAGACCATTTTTCCCAGAGTTTAATTGATGAGAAAAATATTGATGTTGTGTAGTCAGCTTTAATCGAAGGTTCGATACTCGATCCATCTAGTAATTAATTATACACCTTCTCGGGTAAAGGAGTAAAGCCGTAGGCACTGTGTTTGGCACGATAGAAAATCGTATGGTAGCCGTTTCCATAAAATGTTAGCTTTCAGTATAATGTAATAACATATGCCAGAAGGTGCTAATATGAGACATAGGTTTTATGAAACGGGCCCCTAAGGGCGGAATTACCCTAGGATCAGCTAAATTCTAGTAGGGCCGGCAGCCATATGATAAAAGCAACAGCCGCAATAGGTAAGATGATGTATGAGAGATGTTCCATCATCCCGATCCTCGTCGAAAGATAAACAAGCAAACAATTAATTCCAGTGTTAATAGTAGCATTCAGCGAATAAATTCTTCCATGAAATCTCCATTTATTATTGAAGCAATAAAGCAAGGTCATTATGTTGATCAGTTTTTATTGAAATTTAAGAGACTGGCTCTCTAAACTATTTGACTTTGTGAATTAGCAGCTGTTTGTTAACGATAAAAATAACAAACACGTACCAAAAAAGGTATTGAAATTCCATTACTACAGTTATTGTTTGTTTTCTTTTTTGCATTTGGTTATTCAAATAATTTTTCTGAATGGCATTCAAAGCGACCATAAAGGAGTAATTTTTTTATGACAGGATTATTATGAAGTGGTAGTAGATTGTGTAGTTATTTTTATCGGATTATACAAAGCGAAAGGCCCTCGGGTTCATAATTTATGAGAGTGCCTCTGTAATTTAAATCTAAAAATATTTGTGCCAACAGGAAAGTTTTAAAATAATTTAGTTCACTAAATATATGTGAACACGTGCGTAAACTCTGTTTAGATCAAAGTTGGCATCTTGCCATGTCACTATTTTTTTTCTTGCAACAATAAAAATAAAAAAAATGTCAGTTGGCGTAGTGCATTCCATTGTGGGTAAAATTTCGTACGAATGCAATGACTCAGCTATCAGTGAAGTTATAAAAGTTATGCTTGCCTGACAACTGTTTTTAGCCGTAAAAACCACAAATGGCATTTTTTTGCGAAATTGCTGGTTAAAAAGCTGAGGAACTGGTTCCTTAAACTATTGCAGTAGTTTGACTGTTTCACTCTAGGGCCCCTTGTATATCACTTGTTGCTGCTTTCAGTGAGCTCGGTTAGAATCGGCGACCGGTTGTACTCTTTCTCTCTCCTTGTTGCTCTGCCTGCGCTCGACTCGTTGGCACTTCAGTCTTTTGTGCTAGTTAGAAGTGAGAGGACGTTACGCTTCGGGCAAGTTTCAAGGACATTTCTATATGTACTGGATTTTATTACCTGTTTTTAGTGCCCTTTTAAATATTAATATGTGGATTATTTTTATTATAAAGAATAATTTTTAACAAGCAGCTGTTTTTGGTAAGTGTTTCCTCTATGATAGCTGTGAAAGTTGGCGTGCTGTTCTCGTTCCTTTGTGTGTTGTAGTGCCTAATGATAGTGTAAGTGCTTTGTGGATACGTGTACGATATGTGGGATATATCGTTCGCTATTCCTTAATTGGATTATATTACTTTGCAAGCACATATGGAGCCGTTTCCGGCAGCCCGGAATTACGCTAGCTTTTCGCATTTGTGCGCACGAATCCCTGTTTGCCGGAGTTAATGAGGTGTTTGTGTGAAAGTGCTTCCCTGTGCAAATTCAGGCCAAACCAGGCGATAACCATGTAGGACAACGATTTCTCCTATGCGAAATATATATTCTATGTGGTGCAGTGCATCGGTGTAATCGAACGGACGGATTATTACTGAGAGAGGTTTGAGCTTGAGATGCATACGTTTTAATTCTCTGCCCTAGATGTGTATCTGTAGGATAGTTGAACCCCATGTGATGCGTAGGCCATCTGTCGCTTTAACTTCCCCTGGGGTGTACTATCTAAATAGCGATATGGTTATTGATTGCCATTGGTTGAACCCTTGAACTCACTCGTGTATCGAATTCGCTTAGGTTCAATGGAATGTCGTCTCGCAACGCAAATAACTGATTGTGCTGTATCATCTTTATATAAAATAAATACTGACTGTGATATATGTGGCCTGGTTGGTTATAGTTTGACCTGCCGTAGCGCCCGCATTCAATTTACTACGGTGTGGGGCCCCGGAATGCGGGGGATGCCTGCCTGCCTATCCTTTGTTCGTTTACCTAACTTAACCGCCTGCCATTTCCATTTGTATTCGCTGCTTTCTCTTCCTATCGTTTTTTGCCTGAATCATTTAGCCGTTGACTGCTAACTCCCTTTGAGAATTTATGACTGGCTCTCTCCGGTCCTGAATATGGCTTTTATTTTCTAAATCTCGGGATATTGACCAGCTTTTAGACCGCAATTTCGAAAATTCATGATTAATGGGATGCTTGTTGGAAGTCCAACGGAAAATTTATTTTATCGATTAAGTAGTCGCGTGATAGGTTCAAGGTTAAGTAGCCCACTTTTGCTGAAAGTTTTTCTTGATACATTTTGCCAACTTCTTAAAATGCAACTATGTAACAAAATTTGAGTTTTTGAGAACTTCAGAAACACAAACTCGGCCTCTTGAAGATTTATTATTTTCGCCAATAGTTTCATAGCAACTATAATAAATTCTGTTTAAATGCGAATGTATTTATTTAGAATTCATTGACCTCCTTATTAGGTATTTTAGCTTTGTTTTTAATTATCGCTGCCATGGGTATAATAAAACCAATAAAGTGAGATATGAATAATAAATGAGGCGGTAAATTAAAATGTTTATTCTGTTTCGTTTTTATTGCGCAACAAAAATTTGGAAGTTATTAGTCGGAGAGGAAAGTAGTGTATCGGCCAAAATCTTGAGTTGTTTTTGAGATAGCGCATCATCGTTCCATTGATGTTTAGTCAGAATAAAAATACATCCTGAACGACCTGAACGCTTCCGTGATGTTTTTCTCCGAGAAAGTTAATTTAATGCGTGTTGGTCATGCCTTTTAGTTATTAACAAAATTGTGTAGAAGGAATCCAATTATTAAAATGTAAACACTGGTATTTACGTAATTATTTTTAAGATATATGAATTTGTATTATTTACCAAATAAAAGAGAAGGGAATGCAATATAAAAAAGAAATATAAATAAAACTACCGTAACACAATTAATTAACTTTAGAAAGCTAACTGCTATTGGTTCCACAGGTCTATAATATCCATTTTTCTTGTCTCCAGAAATATTATCTTGAAACGAAATGTTTGATGAATTAATAAACGAAACAATTGGCAGTGTGGGTTTTCAATAAAATACTCAAAACGTTTCAAGGTTTTCTTTGATTGGATTTTCATTATTTATTTAGCAACTGTGAAAATTGCATTTGCCATGGTTAGAATTTTTATACCTATGAATAATAGTAACTAAATTCTCACGGATCTCTTGTTATTTTTTTCCCGTTTCGATCACATCGAATCTGACCATCACGCAATGTGGCTCAAGCAATAGAGGTCAGTGACTGCAGCCTTTCCTCCACGTTCCCCTCGCCTTCCGTTGCGCTTCCATTAGCGTGACGCCGTGTTGAATCAGACTACTGCAGTTGTCCGTCTCCTTGACTCCATTTGCTCAACCATGTTGTATTAATCATACCAGTTTTGCGCGTTTTTTACACGCACGTTTAGACATACCTAACATAATTTACTTCGAGTTCATACATTCTCCGTTAATACATCCAATAGCAACCGAGTTGTTCGTAGAACGCTTCTCCAATTTTTTTAAGCTGTACAGTTGTTGATGGTTACAACTTCTGTAGTCGATACGACATGGACTCGTAAAATGATTACATGAAATATTCATTCTAATGGTTTTTCTATTGACTGTGCGAGTTAATTTTATTTTATCGACCAATCTGTTTGCAAACTACATTCATCCTGATATAATAAAAAAAAGTTATTTATGTGCTGTCAGTTGAAGTTTGTACCGTAACCGGTAAAAGCCGAATTTGGTATGAGAAGAGCAATACAAAAAAAAGTTTGCAATATTTATTTATATTAACTTTTTTTATGTAAAACTATAATAACGTTCTATTTTCAATAACACGCGTTATCAGTCGAATAGTTTCCTTATCATTAACCGATTTAATATTATATTGGTTTAATCATAAAATGGTATTTGCCATAACTTTATTTGCAATAAGTTATCGCTATATGTAATCAGTTCATGCAATTGCTTTATCATCAAAGCCTGAAGGTCGAATTATTCTTTTTACATGTACGTAGGTTGAAGTACTTAGGATTTTTTGATATGATATACCTACACGAAACGTGGTTCACACGTATGCATCCAGCCAGTATAAAAAGATATGTAAATAAATAAATTATGCTTGAAAACAAAACCAGTTTGTTTTTACTTTAAGCAATTAATCAAATTTTCTATTAAATTAACTTTTACAAGACGAAACAAAACAAAGATTGTTGATACTAAATTACTAAGCCAAGGCCAAATCCGTTTAGTATAGACACGAGAAAAAGTAGTACTGCCCCCCGTCCAGGACACTCGTAAAGATTAGGCATTTTTGGTATAGGACACTACGCCGACTGACCGTTTTTGGACACCCCGCCGACACTTAAAAATAAATTTTGCTACTTGAAACTTTGCTGACCGTAGACACTAACCCAACCTAAGTTAAGCTCATATTGTGGAAGACAGCGTACAGATTATATTTGTGAAAACCATATCAAAATCGATTAACAGGTTAATTCGTTTTAGTATCGGAACTTTACGTTAACATCCCCATAAGAATTGTAACTATGGACGGCTCTTAATAGTCGGCAAAGTGTCCCGTAGCAAAATTTATTTTAAGCATCAGCAAACTGTCCCAAATTACCAATCAGGGTAGTGTCCATGGTCGCCAAAGTGTCCACAGCACACCGGCATTTTACGATGCGTTTTTCCAAAATTTTAACAAAAATAAAGATCGTTGAAAACTTGGTTATCTTATTAGTTTTTTAAGTGTTAAAAAATGTCACGAGTTAAAAACATTTGGCATTTTTATCCCTGCTTTCGAGGGTACTTTTGCCAAAAAAAATCTTAACAAAAATCAAGTAGATCCTCTTTGAAGCTTCTGCAAATGTAGGTATGTAATTTCTATAAATTAGTATGACCTATATCAACAGTCATATCAAGAGGTATTAGATGTTTCAGTAGAAATAATGTGCTTTCTCTATTAATTTATTTTTATTAATAGTTTTCCATAGGGAATTTTTAATTCTTTGGCTCTCATTACAAGATTTTTCATTCTTCATAATTTATTTCTGTTTTGTCTCTTCGAGGGGCTTCGATTTTGCCGCTGCCTGGCTTCACTGGGCTTTGCTTGATGACTACAATGGCTACCGACGCTTATGTTTTGGTGTCGATGATAACGTTGACCACCACAGCCAACTGTATTGACTTGCCACAATAGCCAAAATGACCACAACGGCCAACAGTTGGACGTTAGGTTAGGTTAGGTTACAGTTGGCCGTTGTAGTCGTCGATGTCAATACATAATCGTCGTGGGCATTGTGATAAAAATGTCGGATGAGACGGAGTTTCGAGGTGGCCGTTATGGTCAAGAGTACAGTTAAGCGAGATGGTGAAATTAGCCTATCAGACCTTTTCTTAAAACCCAAAAGCAAAATAAAATCTCTTAAATTTTTAGTTGTCCTGGGATCTTTTCTTAAAACCCTAAAACCGAGTTCAGAGAGCTAGTTAGAGTTCGGTGGGAGCATCTTGGAAAAAGTTGCTTTGTTTTTTGACAAAAATACCCGAAACCAGGGAAGAACTGGTATAAAATAACCAATTTTTAATGATCTGGTCTTATTTTTCATCAAATTTTCAAAAGAAAGACACCATGAGAAAATAAGCTAAAATGAACAAACTTTTATTCAAGTTTCATGTGTTCCATATTAGTCAAGAAATTGTCGAGACCAAGAGCGAATTCGTATCCGCATGTTTTCAATCTTGAAAAGTGCGACTAAAAACGAAAAAAAAAATAGACATACCAAGAAGGAACTTGTTTACTTCAAGTAGATTTCCATGACATTAATGCCCGAATCCATCTATTATGAAGATATAAGAATATTTCTTGTCTTCTTGAAGTTTCAATCAAAATTTGGTATGAAGGCCAACAATTGCACCATTCTTGATCTTGACCTTGGAGCAAGGTGCTTTAACATACTACATCAAAATACCCCGTATCTGATCAATCAGGTTCGTGTTTCTTTGATCTTACGCCAATGTGAACTGCATTAGTGTGATAATAATTAATTCTATTAACTGACATAGTATTTTGGTTCTGTTTTTCAAGATGATCTTTAAAAATTTAAATAAAAATGCGTTCCAGTTCCTAATTATACAACAGTGTCTCACAAGCAATAAATAAGATATATATATACTTAACATGAAAAGGGTATCCGCTACCACTTTATCAGTTTATTACTTATTGCATTTGTTGCTGAATAAAAAAGTAAATTCTTCCCACTGTGAAGAGACAGGTTGGCTCAAAATCCTATGTATCTAAAAGTACAGGTATCTCTATTTTAGAGATTACTATACCGTTAAACCCATCTACATATAAAGATAAGGACATCTATTACCTAGATGAGCACGAGCAAGAAATCCAATTAATTTCCTCGGGCCTACCAGATAGACTCGCCATCGATTCACTTTACTCGACTTGCAGTAAAAGTTGATCATCTTTAATGTTTCAACTGTCTGTAACGGCTATATCATCATAATTAAAGCTGACGGAAGTGTTGTTAAAGCTGGTAGCGGGAATTGTAAAATTTCATAGTAGCAATCAAGTGTTTTATAACAACAGCGTGCGTGTAGAAAAAAACTGTATGAAATTGGATGTGATGTTTGACCTTGAGAGCGTTGTGAAGACATATTCGTCTGGTTCGTCGGCACTTCCGGCGATTGGAACTGGCATGTAATTGTAAACAACTGTGGGATGGGAAGTTAGCATTGCCTGCATTAATCACGGTTGGTATGCGGTGGCGGAACGGATTTGTCTAGCTGTTGAGATAACTACGTAATGATGTTTTTATTTAATGTATGACCTGATTATTCCCATTTCGTATCTTATAATTTTTTCCCATTGTTGCGCTTATCTGTACATCATTTGGAACAAGATCAAATTATTTATTGGACAATGAGTATTGTTCGAGTTTTATTTTATCGATTGTTGAATTGTTCATTGTAATAATACAAACATTAGAGGCTGCGTTGGCAGATTTATCGGCGTCTCAAATTAATTTTAATTAACTGTTCGCGTGCGTTTTATTGGCGAATGCTAAAGCAGTTTGAAATCATGGCAAGATGGCGGCCATAATTAAGGGAGCGGCGTTCGAGTTATTCCAGTCGAGCCGGTGCCGGTGCGAAGAAGAGAACCGGTCGGACTCGCCTTTAGCCTCCCTCATGCATTATTCACGCTCACGCCGACCTGCTCTTTGCTCCGACCGATACTAGACACTGCTTGCTCTACAACCGACAAATATCACATAATTTAAATCCTCCTTTGAAAGAGGCAGGCAAGGCCTTTTCTCAAATGCACAGAGCCTTCTTCTTCATTCAAAAACCAACACAAAGAAATATTTTATTTTTGCTTATCGATGTTTTTGAAAGCTTGGATTTTGTACTTTTGTTTGGAATTATCTATAAAGCCTGCATCATTTATTGTGCTATAAATAATTTTCCTGATTAGAGATTATGTAGTTATTGTATTAAGAGTTATGAGTTTTATTTAAACAATTTAGGAGATTGAACTGGCCTCTGTTCATTATCGCTTGCTGACGCATCTTATCGAATTTTATTTGATTTATCGTGCACGTGTTAGTAATTTGTGTAATGTGTGCATGTAAATAATAATAGGAGCAGAATTTCCATTATGTATGTATTTTATTTCATAATAAGTGGTGCTTGCAGATAAATGCAGTTATATCAAATATAAATTTAATTATTTGAAAATTCAAAATTATCTATCATCGATTTCCGTATACAGTTTGTTCGTTCTCAAACTGGAACATATGCATTTAACAGTGTATTGAATGTTTTTGGGGATTCTTGCTCACCAAATTCAACTACAAGAAAGATAATGGTATCAATAGATGGAGAAAATTATTGCACATCAATAACAATATAAAGTGTACGATTTTTATTTTAAAATACTAATTTATAGGTTGACTGTTGTTAAGTATGGCAAGCCATGTTTTTCAAATTTTAGTATAAGACTGAATTGAATAACGATTATTTAAACTGTTCAATACTTTTAATATTTATTGATTTAGTAGAAATGCAACCAAACACATACAAGTAAACTGCACAATGTTAATTGCCTAAGATCGACTTTGAGAGTGGACATGCGGTATAAATATTTGGTAAATTTGGTTCAAAATGAAAGCCACTGGAACTATTAAAAGCTATAACATGAATGACACCATGTAAAATTCATCTTGCACCCGAGATACATAAAAAATATATAATAATCCCACACGCTTAGGACTCCTACGTAATACAAGTACTGTCAAGATATAAAACTCGGGAAATTGCCATGAGAGACCGTAGGTCAAGAACGTCCATCAAAACCACGATTGAGTTACGCAAAAATGAAGTACAGTAGAGTAGGTTAAAAGCTATAACATGAATGACACCATGCAAAATTCATTTTGTACCCGAGATACATAAAAAATGTATAATAACCCCACACGCTTAGGACTCGTACGTAATACTAGTACTGTCAAGATATAAAACTCGAGAAATTGTCATGAGAGACCGTAGGTCAAGAACGTCCATCAAGACCACGATTGAGTTACGCAAAAATGAAGTACAGTAGAACCTCGATCCGTGCTCCGGGCAACTGTGCATTGCATGTAGGTATCTAAAATGTCTTAAAATTCGGACATCAATCAAACAAAAATATGTAGTATAAGGTTAAGGCTTAACATTTTTAACTGAATTTTTCACAAAATAGTATTTAACTAGAAATAGTATACATACTATACACACATGTTACTGAGATGCTTCTACAATGCACATATGCTTAATTGGTATATACGTAAATATTTATTATATAAAAGAATTCAAAACTTACAACATATAAAATTTATTTCTGTTCCTCGTAATATACTTTTATTAATTAATTAAATTGTCTGTAATATTTGAGTTCTACTGTACACTGAAGGAACCATGTTACCACTAGCAACCTGTTATGAATGATACTACTACCGTTCCAAGTGTACAAGGCGTTGATTTACATTAAAATACATTCAAAATATTGTTTTGCATAGAGCTGCCAAACGACTTTATTGTCCCAAAACTTTAGGGAAACAAGGTTAATATGCTTTTTAAAGATATTCGCGCTATAAAACAAATTTCTTGCTACAACAGAGAAAGCAAAAAAAAAACAAAAAAGTACCAGAAAGAAACAAATTCTCTCAATTCAGTGAAATAAAAGCCATAGTAACCTCTTTGCTAGGTAAAATATTTTAAAACTAATTATTGACGTTTGTCATTTTGACATTGTAATGCTTGGCTAGTATGCGATGATCTCTATTTTTCGTTTGCTCACACATTCAGCCCAAAACGAAGTTTTACCAACCATGGTAATTCTTTATAATCATGCCCTTAGATGTTACTCCCATTTTCGCAGGCACGCATTATTGAATAGCATAATACGTGAAGCAATATAATACTACAGAATAGTGTCCATAGTGAAATTTGGGGAAGAGCAGTAGTTTTCGAGATAAACGCCAAAAACTTCCATATTAATTTCCCCACCCTACCTGAAAATGCATGTTTTGATGCGACCTAACCTATCTTAACCTAACCAAAATTAAATTAAAACACGTATGAATTGATGAACAAAGTAAACCTAAATTAAACCTAACTTAAGTTAGGTTATGTTAGAATAGGTTGGGTTAACTTAGAACAGGTTAGGTTAGGTCGCATGGGCATCAAAACATGCATTTTCAGGTAGGGCAGGGGAATTAATGTGTAAATAAAATCTATGGGTCCAAGTTTTTGGCGATTATCTCGAAAATTACTGCCCCCCCCCCACAAAAATCACTGTGAACACTATTGTTCGGCTCGATGAGACGCTTCGAATAGTATATAGCCTAGCATGTGCTGCTGCTTATGGCGGACCTAATCTAAAGTTTTGCCCACGTATGTTCAAATCTTTAAACCTGTCTAAGTTCAAAGTGTAAATCCTGAGGCTTCCTGAGCTTTTAAGCACTTCAGAGTTTCTATTTTGCCACATCTAGTGTAATTTCTGGTTATGGCCTACAATATATGTATTTAAAAATTTAGAATACCAGGAAAAGACCTGGTCTCACAAATATTCATATTTAATCATGGAAAGTTACCTTTAGGTCGTAATGATTACGGATACTAATTACTGTAACAAAATTGTGATAATGGAATCTATTACACAAATAATTTCAGTTTTTAATGAATACTGTTGATGATGATATCTGCAAAATACACAATAGAACTTTTTAACATCTAACATATGGGCTCAAAAAGTGTACACTAAAGGAAAAGCCGAGGGGTCAACCACTCTTATAAAAAATGTACATGTATTGCCGAAATCCAAGATTTCCTCGCAATCTCTATGATTTTCGAGGATTGCCTTCGCAATCTCTGATTTCCAAGGATTGCGTTCACAATCTCTACGATTTCCAAGGATTGCTTTTGCAATGCCTATGATTTCCGAGGATTGCGGGATGATTTCTAGAATGCGATTGCTTCTTCATTAACGTGCTAATGTTTGAAAAGCAATTTTCAATGTGATAGCTAAAGATTAGAACAAAATCGATAGTATTTGTACTGGTTGTTTTTTACAAGAACACTACTATTAATTAAAATGTGTTTGTTGGGTAAATTCATTTATAAAGATACTACGAAGGACATTACTTCACAAATGCTTCATTTAGGAACTATATACGATTATTAATTTTAACGTTACATAAGTATAAAAAGATTTGTAGGGTTTTAACTAGTTTTAACTTCTTCTAAGACTTGTATACTCTTTTTCAATACCCATTTTGCAACGGCTTTTTAAACGAAATGGACTATTGCCTATTACTACATACATATAATTTTTCCAAAAATAAAACAATTTTGAGGAAAAAAAAACATTTTTTTCATTAAAAAATTCCCTATTGTTCTGTTAACCGTCTTTTTGATTATTATCCTTCAATGCTTGACGGATAATCGAGTCCTACTGTAATTAAATAGGCCCATAAAAGAAAAATATATTTTTACAATCTGTACATCCTCTTCTTTTGGCCAAATATTAATACTCGTCTAGTTTAGATTTTAAAAATTATTTTAAATGTTTGATCATCTAAAACTTGTACTATGTGCCCGATGTACCATGTGTCACATGCACTGTCTGCCATAAAGGTGGATCCATATTGGAAAGTTTTTTATATTTAATCAATTTCTAATAATCTCGAAACAGATGGCACACGTTTTAAACAATCGTTTATTTAACCATTTTAATCATGGTACAATAGTATATTATTATACGAGTTCTATAAGACGGTCTCTTGTAGCACGAGTTGTTTGGGACATGACGAGAGAAGCGAGGAGTGTTCCAAAGGAATGAGTGCTACAATACCTCTATAAAACAAATATAATATACTATTTTTTATACTTCGCGTCATTAGTTTGATAGAAATTGTAAATTCAAGTTATTAAAAACATTGCATTACAATCTTGTGATTTTTGCGTTTAACATGTGGTAAAGCTATAACATAACTTTTCACGTTTTGTGAGGTTAGAATGTGTCAAAATTAAATGTGTTTATATGTAATATAAAACAAATGTTACCAATCTTATAAAACAAATAGACCCCCAGAAACGATGTTATAATAGCCTCTATTATGAAATCGTTTTCCGTGTCACAATGAGCCCATTGTGAACGCAAAGTACAAAAAATTAAAGATTTTGGGGTTACTTTAATTAAAACTAATGACAGCTTAGGAAATTTTCATTTTTATGAAAGTTGATTGCCAGTTTGCTCTGCCAGTCTTGATATGTGAATAGCGACTATAGAGTTGTAGTTGCAAAAAAAGTTCTTTGTTACAAATTTGTCCTTAATTAGTAGTTAATTATGGCTTTATTATTTTTTTTGTTTGAAGTGGTGCTAGTTTGAGCTTAAGCTAGCACCCCCAATTTTGAAATGCGAATTGTGTCTAAATGGTTTTAGCCAGAAAAAAAATTAGTTCTTTTTGGTACTTTGTCTTTAATTAGCGCTAAATTATAGGCGGGTTTTTTCCTTTTGCTTGAAGTGGGAGTGTTAGCTTTATTGACGTATTCACTTACCGATTCTCAAAATGCCGCTTTTGGCAAAAATACTGATAATAAGTATGAATAACTATCAAATTTCCCGCAAATTAATGATGGCACCACTTCTACTATATTCGATTTCGACGACTGCGATGATGATTGCGGGATTGCGAAAGATTTCGCTGATTGCCGATAAAGACTGCGAGATTTCTGATGATTTCCTTGTGATTGCTAAGGATTGCGTGCGATTGCCGCCAAAATGTACATGTATTGCGGCGAGTGGTTGACCCCTCGGGAAAAGCATGTCGTTCACGATTAATAGAACAAGATTTTTCAAGCTGAAAAGTCTTTTAAGATCTCATGAAAAACATCATTGTGTGATACAAATGAAAGGTATGAGGCAAAACGAGGAGGAACATCAAATCAACTTTGACTGAAGATATCTTTGTTTTTCCTCCTACCCTGCAGGTAGTACCAATAATAATAATAATAATAATACCAATTTAGGTTTCAGTTTTTGTATCTAAAAAGGTCCCCGAAAAGTTTTAAACCATACCACAATGTGTAATTCGAGTTTTATTACTGAAAGTCTCATTCAATCGGATGTCGTTCGTGGAATAAATTGATAACATTTATCAAATCAAACTTTCCCTTTTAAAATTTATTTACATACTCGTACAGCGCATTCTCTACTTAATATTAGGTGTCAGGGTCATAAGTTATTATTGTTTAAATATCAAAGTTTGATTTTCCTTTAACAATGATTTTTTCATAAACTCTTATATAAATAAGATTGCTAATATTTTAGCTGAAAAAAGATAACTGTGCCGAAGGATTTTTAAAAGCCTACTCACAGAAAGGGAAAAAATAAAAAGAAAGAATAACAAATCTTTCAACATATAAAGAACGGAAACTCAAGGTAACCTGATCTTCCCTGTCCGGGGGTATAACGTTACATCGACGTTCTAAAATGGATTTGCTCATCTTGCTAAATCCCTTTATTCTCTGTGCTGACGATGCAGGATTCGTTTACCCGACCCGAGGCCGCACCACCATTTACCTTAGTAAGCATTCGAGAAAAATCACACGACAGGCCCTTAAAAATTTAAGGTCAGCAGAATTTAGAACCTGCTCATTCAGCTACTATTTATTTACTTTAGAAGGATATATAAAAAATGTTTGTGTAGACAGTAATTCCTAATAAAATAAAAGATAATAGTTTGTTTGGTTAAAAACAAAAAGTAGTGATAATAGGATAATGTTTACAATAATATCTGAAACAATAGAATGAATCTACCATGTAAGTATACTTAACAGTAAAAACGACGCAAATAGATGCTCACTCTTATTAGTAAAACTAGTCACGGTGATGAGACGAGCAATTTTGATTATTATTATCACGACTTGACCCCGCAAATAGGACGTCACGTTTTATTGCATCACATTCGAATCGCAAAGCTCTGGAATCCTGCAACCACGCCCGAGTGTCTGCCATTCAACATGGAATATATATGTATGTATCTTATTACTTTTTTATACGGACAATCTTGTTCGAGTTTGAGAAAGTTGCCACACAAGAAAAACGGAAACGTTACTATTACTACTGTCTTACTTCAGGAATTAAGATCGTTAATTATTTTGTTACTTTTTCAACTAACGATTCATTCAGTTCATTTATGAATTTAAAAAGTCTTGAATGTGACGAATTTTACTGACTGTATCGAAAATTTTAGACTAGTCTGGAATCCTCGAAATTGATCAAAATCCACATGTTGAGAGTCTAAACATAAGCAGCCTTAGTTTAGTCATTTTCACGCATGTATATTCGAGGTGGATTGAACGTGTATGATTTTACACAAAATTCATATTCATAAACATTTTACACGGGTTTTTAAATAATGGATGCGTGTAAATTTTATACGCATTCCGACCCTAGTTTAAGTTACATGTAAAGTGACAGAAGTAAGAATTTTTGCCTTTTTTTATCAATTTCGTAAGAGATATCGTTTAGATATCGAAGAGATTCAGAATTAATTAGATGAAATTGCTGGTATACAAGAAATGGAAAGACCCAGCAAGACCAAAGTTAATAAAAAGAGACAAGACCCCTTTGAGACGTATACGAAAGATGAATTCAGGCGAAATTATCGGTGATTATTAGTGGTAAATCTGCGTTTGTTTTTTCTTTTGAAACACACTCCTGTTCCTTGTCTTTATTCCCATCGCAATCAAATTCAGAATAATCATTCTCAAAGTCAGCTGGAGCCAGATCTCTAAGGATCCAGTCAAAATCATTACGTGAATCTCTCGTCTCTCCTTCTGTTTCGCTGTTTTCTTTAAACCCTGATTTTTGCTTTCCTTTCCATCCTTCGCCACTGCTCTTTTGTCTTTGGAAGATCTGTATTGTACCATGAAGGTTCAGCTTTGATTTTTTAGATCATTCTAAGTTGCTTCTCTTCTCTTATTCAGGCTATTATCTGTTTTTTAAATCTAGTAGTATTGACTTCTCTTCTTGTTCCCAGTTCGCCCTTTGGCAGTTTGATGGTTTTCCATTTTCAATTTGTTAAAAGGTTATAGCCGAAGGAGTGTAACGACTAGCATGTAACCTAGTAAGCTCACCCAAGCGGTCCATCGGCAGATCTGGTTAAGACTTTTTGCAGTTTTCGCTGTAACACAAAAATATGAGGCTTGTGCTATACCATCTGTAAGCCAGCTGCAGCCGCACGTTGGCCCTGCGTAATGATAATAATAGCCCCTCTCTCCCTCAAAGCTTCCTAGCTTTTGATGACTGGTTCGCCAGGCAATGAGTAGTAGCAATTATTATTAGGTAATCATTTCGAAAAATAGCAACGTTGCCAAAGATTTCCGTCGTGTAATTTATACGCGTATAAATCATGTGGAATTATCTATAATAACTATGAATAAATCCACGTGTTATCCACGCGTGCATATCCACGCATAGATTTGAGATTTACACATCATTTATGCACATGACTATAACTAAGGCTGCTAAGAAATATTGCATAATTTCTTAGTAGTAATTAGATAAATTGCGCTTCCGAAGTATGTTGCCCTTTGGGGGGGGGGGGTTAAAGGCCTTAAAATAGAGACAACAATCGAGTGCAGGTAAGTTTTTCAAAGTAGTTATTTTGCTATAGCTGATATATAGTTCCATTATAGAGCTACCATCCCCATATTAACTTTTGAAACCACCCTGTATAGTATACATAATTATAATGAACCTATGTATGCATTGTTTATACTAAAAAATGCGGCCTTGCATGCATACACAAATAGAAACATCAATTAAAATGTTTGCATCATTTACAATAATTATCATCTTGCTTTTCTCTTTACATATTATTTTCTCAGTAGCAACAACTCAACCTTGTAATGTATTAAAAGAATAAAGCGAACTCGTGCGTTACTAGAAACTTCAAAAACTTTTTAACATGTTATTGAAAAGGTGAACTACAAAAACTTGGAATATAAGTATCTAAAACCTTGGAAGTTTAAGCAGTGTATAGAAGTTTTAAAGTAAATCTTCCCCAAGTTTGTAGGCTTTTTGGTGCCCAGGGAATTTGCCAGTTCCTTGTTATATGTATTTCGAAGTTTTAATAGACAATAAATAATTTAAAACTTCAAAATCGATAATTATTAAGTTCAAAGTTTATTTCAAGATTTTATTATACATTTATACAGTACCACCTTAATAGAAGTTTTCTCATAATCAGCAATTAACTTTATTATCGCCTAAATGAATAGCGAATTGGTGAAAGCGAATTTGTTTTAAAGGAAAATTTTTATGGCTGGTTTAATACAAAATTTCCATTTATTAAATCCTAATGAGTACCTACACAATATTAAACGGTGTTTTGCAAATGTTAGTAAGCCAAAGAAACCAGAAGACGAAGAAAGTATAAAAAAAAGATGTACCTAGTAGAATAATAATAATAGCATATATGTTTTCTTTCATTTTGTTTGTAGTACCTTCACGAGGTTGCACGTTGCTGTATCTTCATTTGGGCATAGAGATCATTTTTGTAGTATACATTATTTTCTTATTGAAAACATTTGCAATTAATGGTGGAGTGATGTTCTTCTGAATAGAAATGTAAGGAAAAAGTCGACATAAGTCTTTTCAATTTTACATTGAGGGTAATTCCATCTCTAGTGATCCAATTTTTCTGAGAGTTTGAGCATGACCCCCTTTGATTTTATTCAAACTTTGCACAACTGTTATATTGCTAAAGATAAGTAAAACTAAAATACATATTATATTTTTTATGTACATAATTGGTTGTTTAGTTACGCCCTTCTAAAGTGGGGCTCAATTCTGAAGTTGAGGGCAAATCGGATAAGGAGTGAGTGGCTGGATCGGTAAGTCGGAGGGGTGGGGGGGTTTAGTAGAGATAAGTAAAAGCCAAGAAAAACTGGAGAAACCGATTATTGTAGCCGTCGCCGGAGTAATATCGAAAACGTGGCATAGATAGGGAAAACTCTCAAAAAATATAGAAATACTTTGGAACTAGTTTAAAGTCAGTCAATTAATAAAGGAGCATGTACAAACAGATACATCCTTACAGGATAAGCAATATCCTTAAAAGGTTATTGGTAATGATCGCATTAAGATCCCAAGTTGAATTTAAGATATAGGCATGAATTTATGTAACTCTATGCCTTAAGTTTTTCAAAATTCTATGTTTTAAAAAAATTCAAGGTCAAAGATTTTTTTATTTCTTTTTTAGTCTTTTATTTCAGAAGCCGAAATAAAAGACATTTTCAGCTTAAAGTATGCCATGTAACCCACCATTTTAAAGTCCAATAGATGTACATACTTTAAAGCAGTTTTCATTTCATTCTTTTATCGTATTTCTATCAAGTTATAAAGGAAAACGTAACTGGCAACATGATCAAAATCTCTCATTATTGTATACTATAGAAGGTCGTAACTCAAGAACTAGTTGTGCAAAAATTACAATATTTCTTATAAGAGCACAACAGTTATGCCAAATTTGAGAAA
Organism: Agrypnus murinus; assembly: GCA_929113105.1. Taxonomy (NCBI): domain Eukaryota; kingdom Metazoa; phylum Arthropoda; class Insecta; order Coleoptera; family Elateridae; genus Agrypnus; species Agrypnus murinus. Next base: position 170,165,508 of record OV816024.1, on the reverse strand, counting down.
AATCAAAGAAGGTAAGTTACAACTTGTTGGATCATTTGACATGAAATTACCCTTGACCTTAATATCACGTTTCCCGTTGAAAAGCATGGTGTATAAGATGCAAGTACCGATGGTAACTCTTTTCGAATTACACAACTTTTCTCGAACACCTACCATATATGTACTGACCTATTCTATAATAATAGTATGTCAATACTATTAGAAATGCTCAAAAACAAAGTTAAATTTAGATGTCTTTAGGGCGCCACCTGGTTTTATTGACTCTTATGTGTTGTCAGTTCCCACATAACTTAATCTAATTGATCTATTTAAATAATAATTCTGAAGTGAAAGAGAACTGTATTTTATTAGATACATTTTTGTCGGAACGCGCAAATGTATTTCTTCGAATGATTATTCATAATATAAATTAACATTATTTCACAATGATTGCTATTCATTTTCATTATTCAATTGTTAATCCATTTGTAATTATAATGTGGTAGCGCCTTGATTTTATTATTTATGAGAAATTTTTTGATATTATTTTAATTACAATTAACAAACATTTTTATATTCAGTTATGCTTTCTCCCGTTACCGCATAATAAAACATCCAACCCATTGTGTTGTATAAATACATTGAAACAAACTAATCTAAAATGCAAACTGGAAACTTCAGCTTTTATAATTGTGAAGTATTGTATTCTCCGGCACGAAGAGAGGTGTCACGGAATGGTATTCTCTTATCATCATCCAAGTTCGACACGTGAAGTTTTCTCAACGATTTTATGTTCTTTTTTTAGAATTTCAAGTGCTTTTCAAGTATGAAAGTAAACTCAACTTTATTGGCAATTAATAAAGAAGTTATCGATTTCTATTAATATTATTATAAAGCAGGTGTGAACCGCCTGAAATGATTGATGAAGTAATTGGTTTTCTTTTGTATAATATAATGGTATTAGAATTTTTCCTGTTGAAACCTTTCTATCTGGTTTAATCTTAATTTTTAATAAGCAACCTTAAGAATTTTAAATGAACCCAATTAGCATTTTATGTTGAACTGCCTTGCCCTTGTATGGAAACAAACACACAACTCGACATTTTTGCTTACGGAATTTCTTTATCAGCGCTATTAGTAATTTATCTTCTGTAGCGTCACGTCACAGTTCAAGAGTATCATTTTCATTTTGTTTACGACGCACGTCGTATAAATAAAAAATACCTATTTAACTCCGCATTATTATCATATTAACCAAAGGTTATCGTATATTTCATGTTTATATGATCTATTAATGTTGTTTATTGTTTAGACATTTCCAGTTATAATTTGCAATTACACTTATCAGATGATTATTTCAATTTCCATTAAAGGCAGCTGTAATTAATTTGTATTTGCATAACCGCCTTGAGGCTAACATTTCTCATTCAAGTTGTTTGGAAATTAATATTCATTAGCTTATGATATTGTCTTCGAGCATTGTATATGCAATATGAATTCATTCGAACAAGGACGCCTTTTTGCAGGTGTTTTTTCTTCTGTTTAAAATCGAATAATTGATTGCGAAAGTTTTTTTATGTAATTTAATTTGATAAAGGTGAAATGTTTTTTAATTGGAATTTGATATGTATAGTCATTTTATGTTGCTCATTCTTCCGCATTTATTCTGATTTGTTTTTAATTACTCAAGATAAGTGTTTTGTTTAAGTCATTTGGACTCGTAGTTTTAATATGGCGTGTTGTTAATAGCCCATAAAAAACGTACATATATAAGGCATGATAGTAGATAATAATTATTGTTAATTGTTGGGAAAAATCGACTTATCAATATTATTGTGTTTAATATTTACGTTTTAAGTAAAACTCACTCACCATTATGTATATGTAATGGTTTTTTATTTTGCATTCTATTGCATAAACCTTTTAAAAAAATGTTTGGACAACAATTTATTATTATCATTACCATGAGAAAAGCTTGAAAAATCGAATTCATAATTAAATTTACTTTTGTATTGTTTTAGTAGAGATAACTAATTAAATATTTGTGAGTAATGACGTAAAACCTTTTATTCGCATTTTGCTTTTGTGAAATTCACATTCTATAGAAAGAAAACGTTTGAAAATTTGAAACGTTTCCCTGACGAACTTTGTATACGTCAACTGTTTAAACGTGGATAAACCTTTTCCGAGTTTCCGCCTATACACGGTTTTTAATAAAACAGAACGGTAACGAATAACAAAACACAGGCCTGGCAACTAAAAGACGAAAATATCCGGAAATTTCGAAGCCAGAGTAAGGGGGAGAGCAGCAATGAAAGCAGAAACCCGACATGCATGAAAATTGATGGATTTGCTCCATTGACTATTAAAATTTATTTTATGGAAAAGATTTATTACTGGCTTGAAACTACTTTATCTAGCAATTAAAATATCGAAAGTTAATGTTTTATACCATGGGAATGTATTTTAAAAAGAGTTAAGTATTAATTTTAATGTATAGTTTCCTGTTTTATGAAAGTATTAAGTAACTGTAAATAGAGTGATTTTTCCCTCTCGTGTCCGGATTAAACATTATTTATTATTACTGCTCATTATTTATGACCGTAAGTAATAGTGTACGTAGTGGTTGGGATTACTATTAAGAAATTAATTTTTTACCGAAAGATCTATTATGATTGTATTTTGTTACATATTATTCAACAAAGTTATTCATCTATCATTTGGTGTTGAAGGGAGTGAATGGGAAAACTAACGGTATTTTATAATGAAGCGATTGTATTGATAACTGCATTATGCCATTGTCCGTCCTGCATTAACTGTGGATTTGAAAGTCTGTTGGTTATTGCATGAAAGCCGTTATGAGTCATAAATGATTTCTAAATCTAATCGCTCATTTAAGCATAAAGAATTCCTTATTAATTTAATTGAATGATAAGGATAAAATCGTGTGTTCATTTTTCTAAGCTAGATAACATAAATTTGCTTGGAATGTTTTGTTTCATTAAAAGAATCGATCTGGTTATTAAAATAGCTGAAATACCAACGGCTAAGTTCATTAATAAGATAATTATTATTATAGATTTAAAACATGTTTTATTTGGAAAGCTTTCGTTTACGGTCATAAATACAGTGTTGTTTCATTTGCCACAGGTAACAAAAAGTAGTAAATCAACGAATGAAATTATAGGTTGATGTCCCTATAATTCACATTTTACGTTTCTACTGTCATTCAGTATTGATGTGTTTCCAAGCAGACTGTTAGTAGCTGCATTTCAGTATTAAATAAATTAATAATGCATAAATGGTACGAAGCGAAAAAAATTATAAACAAGCTAATCTAGCAGGTCTGTTGCAGAAAAAGATTTCGTGATTTACAATATTGATTTATAAGCAGACATCGTAATTCTCGGTGCACAAAAAGAATATACTATACAATAGATTGAAATAGATACCAATTACATGGATGATACTGGAAAATAGATAATTACTCCAGAAATATCACCACCAATGAATCATAATGTATATTTAAAATCAAAATGTTTGGATTTAATTTGGATTTTTTAGATAAGTTTCTGATTGTTATTGCGCAAAGTAACAGGCATTGTACTCTATCGACTTTGCAACAATTCTTTTGTATAAAAAATTCCCTTGTTTCACACACGGAATTTAGAAAACATGCTTGCGTGTCATGTTTTAATTTCCTACTAATGTTGATGCTTTTATTTTTTAGCTTTATTTTGTTTTTATGTTTATTTTTTCAATTAATGCTATGTAAAAGAGTAGATCTTTTAATTGAAAGGTGTTTACACCAATAGCTTTGCGTGCATCCACATACAAATTCATTAGATTATTTATCTATTTGTTGTGCTACATGGAACAATAAAAACAAAAACTAATATTCTTCTAATAGAAATAAAAGTTAAAAAAAATCGACATCTCTTCAAGTTATGCAATTTCCCAATGGAGCATGGTGTATAACAGTGGTGGCGAACCTATGACCCGTGGGTCAGACACTGACCCACGAAGGTCTTTTAAATGACCCACGCGTTGATTTTTATAAACTTATTTTTTATATCATAAAAGAGAGAACAGACAATCGAAAATATTAAAAAATTAATATTTTAATTAAGTATTTAGTATACTTTTTAGTATTTAAAAAGTATAAATATCTAATGTCGAATTTTGCTCTTCACTTGCAGAAGTAAAAGTTGTAAACCTTTTTAGAGGATTTTAAAAGTGAGAACCAAAAAATGGATCAACTGTAAAGTTTTTCTGTTAACAAATTCTTGGTATTTCTAATTATTGTTACTCTTTTTACCCTCCCCCCTCCAAGTGACGCCACTGACTTAATGACCCACAGGCTAGTATTAAAAAAATAATGAACAAAATTTGACCCACTTCTCAAAAAGGTTCGCCATCACTGGTGTATAAGATGCAAGTACCGATGGTAAAACTCTTTTCGAATTACACGGCTTTTCCTGAACACCTGCCAGATGTACTGACCTTTGTGCTACATAGAACAATAAAAACAAAAACGAAGTATGGAAATAACCTTGAAACTAAAATTTTATTATTCGGCATAGTTTCTTCAAGAATTGATAGATAGAAGACCCATAGATCATGGGTTGGTAACCTTAAAGGCAAATAAAGAACCAATAGGAGAAAGAAGAGAGCAGTCAAAAGTTTTGAAAACCTCATAGCAGGTCAATTCCCTACATAATTATTGAAATAAACGGATCATTTGAACATTAATAGAGGGATACACTCGCATAGCATACCTACTCATAAACTACTCATTAGTAATGCCACGATTCATCGGCGCCGATTCTCGCTATTTTCCGAATCGGCACGCGCATCGGCAATCTGGCGATACGCATCGGTCCGATTCTCCCCGATGCATCGGCAATTTGGAAATCTACGGGAATATTTTTATTTAAAAAGAAATAACTATATTTTATTAATGAAGCTTTTTGTACACGTGTGTAAGCTAATATTCTAAGTCATATTGGAAGTCAAGAGTTTGCAGATTTCGGTTTAACAATTGAAGCATCTCCCCATTATTAGGTAGCAGGCGCTTTCGATTATCTTCGTAGACGTACCGGCAGTGGAAAATAACCTCGCTAAAAACTGAGCTCGCAGGTGCCGACAAATACTTTTTAGCCAAATTCTCAAGTCTAGGGTATTTTTTAAACTTGTTTCCACCATTCAAAGGGAGATTCTTTTCTGTCAATTGTAGGTCCAGAAGAATAAAGGGCGAATTCACTTCGAATTTCCGACTCCACTTGAATGATATCCTGTGTTACTTCTGGTCTTTGATTTTCGCTAGCTAAAAAAAATTAATTATCCACGTGTACAGATTTATTTTTTGGCACGTGGAATATATAGAAAGAGAAGAGTAGAGAGTCCTTGAGCAGAAATGAATGTAACTTGGCGAGACGGAAGTTACTTTTGATATTAAGCATAGCTTTTGTTCTACGTCATTTTTTTGTTCTACTGCGCAAAGCAAACCCAATGCCGATGCATCGGCATGCCTATCCTTGATGTCGCAGAATCGGTGCATCGGCCGATGCAACCAAGACCCCGAATCGGGGCAACACTACTACTCATAAGCTACTACTTGCAACTAATGATTAGCAACTATTATACCGAATTATATTATATTATACCGAAAAACTGCGCCATTACGTTTACCGGCAATTTTGATAAAAATTAGTAAAAAAAACGAGTAGGCATAATGTGTAGCGTTTCATACTAACTCGTAAAACCTTCTCGTTTTGTCCGTAAGCCCGAATGACTTCTCGTTTTGTGTGCTCATCTTGCATTTACCTGCACCAAGATTTTTACATACAAATTGTTGATTTCCTTCTTAGTATTTTATATATTTTTCACACGAAATACAAGAAATCTAACGTATTAATGAAAAGTATGAATTTCGACCAGAAAAGTATTTTTTCTCATAATTTGTTAAGTAATCTGTGGTTTTTAAAACCAATTCGACTGCTTGATCTAACCTAACCTAGATGTACTAGCCTAACCTAACCCAAGTCCAAAATTTCCTCATGACTTTTATCTTATTTTTACAAAAATACTCTAACTTCATGCATAAAGTGTGATTTATAAGAATATAAAGAGATATCGAATGCTTGATATTGATATATGAGCAGGTACAGATGTGCAGGTAGACACCGCATTAAATCAAGTCATAAACACCATTTTTATTCTGCTCGAAACGAGTTTTTTTTAAATATACAAGCATAAACGCACAGTACCTTTAATGAATGAACAAACTGAACTTAGTAATTCTGAGTAATTCTTTATTACTAGAAGTGTTAGATGTTCAGTTTTTGTATGTATTGTATCTAGTTATCTATTTTATGTATTTATCCTTAGCAATGTGTTTGTTTATCAAACTTATCTACCTTTGATAATGCCATTTGATGTCGAAACAATTGTAAGGTTAATAATTTATTAAAAACTTGTGAAACTTTAATTAATCTTTTGATTTTTATTATACTTTATGACTATGGAATTCCAAAAAGTAAGGGTGGAGACAGTAAACTCAATAACTTATTATTTTTATTTTAATAATGTATTTAGTATCTCTGCAATAAGTGGGGTAAATTTAATAATATTTCATACGTAGCTTTTTACGCAGATTCTAATTTCAATACGAAAGATGTATTATTCCATTTAAAATTCCTAAGTTACCCCTCGCCCCCTTAGAAATGGGATGGGGTAAACATTTAAAAGCCATATCACAATGTGTCCTCCTTCCTACCAGTTAACTGTACCAAATTGCATTCAAATAGTCGAAGTAGTTTTTAAGATATCGCAGTGTAACACTTTAAAATCTTCAATACTACCTATTTTTTCCGAACTAAATTTTGCAGGTTTTGACTACTAGCAAATTCATCTTTTCCATACTTCTTTGTAGATCAATCCAAAGTTGGTAGGTAAAAATCTAACAATACGAGGAGACGAAGCCTCAAAGAAAGTATACACATCTTGCGGACTGCAATTATTCAATTGCCCCAACTGCATAAAAATGACCCAAGATATGAAAATCTTTCAAGTTCAAACAATACCTATATATATCCCTTTGCTGTAAAGATAATCACAATTTCTTTTGATGAACTTTTATATTTTGTATGGTCGGTTTACCACCTCGTAAATCTTCCCGTTAAATCTTCTTTTAGGGTCTGTTTGAAGTTATCTTTTATACTTGAATACCTGTTGTAGGTATAGGTATTTCACTGCTATCAGACACAACTTCTATTTATGTATTTCACAAAAGCGGGAATTCTTTGTAATGTCAAAAGAATGAGCAAGTTGCCGTTATAGTAGACATTTTAAAACCATAAATTACAAACTTTTGGCATTAGCTCTTGGTCGAGCAGTTCACAAAAGTTATTTGCCTTAGGTTATATGGTAAAACCCTTCTACCTCGTGGCTAACTTCAAGGTATGTTTGTAAAACTATTATTAAATGTTAATTAATTGGAATCATTCATTCTGTTGCTTATTATCTGTTTGTAAACAATCCCAGATTACCAAGCTACGTGTTTTGCTTTTCTTAATTCTTTTCATCTAATCATTATTAATGCGTTCTATTCAGATTTATCGTAGATAAATTAGTTTAATATTTCAAAATCTTCAATTCTTATTGCTAACGAGCTTATTATGATGGCGAAAGTGCTCCAGATGCAAAACCCACCCACGCATTTACGTTTTGCATTAAATCATTTTATTAACCTATAAACAAATACTTTTCTATTGTGCAACGCTTTCTTAAATTTTCTAAATATTTACAGTGCCAATAATAAACAGCAAGCTACATAATCAGCAGTGTTGTGTGTGCCTGATGTATTTTGCAATTTGTCAGCGCCACCGTAATCGTTTCAAATAATTTGTTGGCATTAAGCCGACGTTGTTGGATATAGATACTATTTAGATAGATATATAATAAATGAGGGCAATAAGCTTTTTTCGCAAAGTGACTCAGTTCAAATAAGTGAAGGCTTCTAATTAGGGACTTTAGAAGTCTTGTTGATAAATAAATCTGTTCCTTCTTTTTTAAAAGAAGATAATGCTTTACTTTTACGCTTCTGATTTTATCTTCATTTTCGTCAAGTTTAAGCACTAATGATTAGAAAACAGTATAAATAATATTTATTAATGGCAGATAATAATCTGCCTATTAAGTTAATTATAATTATCATTTTAGAATGGTGTACTTAAATCAAGATTAACTAGTATTAAATATAATGTCAAAATCTGATTAAGACATTCTCAATTCTAAGCATTTCCGTAAATGGAAATAAATTTTGCAATATAGTGAGTGAGTCAATGAAAGAGAAAGTTGAGTATGTAGTATGGTCGCTACTTTCCAACCTTTAATTATTACTAACCTGCATTTTTAGAATTTAATGACTGTGACCAATAAAAAAACGTGGCGTTTTATTATAAATTCAATAATAAATATCTAACAAGTCGGTTGTTAGGAAATTATTAGACTTGTCACGCAATCACTGGTAGTACTAGCCTTTGCCGGTGTCAAGGCCAATAGATCCCATGTTGTTATTTTGGCTTACATCACCATTAATTATGTGTTCTTATTTATGGAACTAGCATGTGTGGGATGTTTGAATGTCAAAATCATGTCGGGTACAATTTAATAAAGTATCAAAAACCTTGTTTTGGCACTAAAAATAGACGAAATTTGCGTGTGGGCGATATTAATTTATTATTTGAACTAACACACATTTGTCCGTGTATCTGAACCTTTGACAAACGTGGTTTCTACCAACATTCTAAACGATGGCAAAACTAATTGTATGATTAATCCAAGGGTGGGTTACATTTGATGCTCTATGCTATTTTTTCTTTTGATAGGTTGAGATATCTTATAGAAATATCAGAACTAAGCGAATGAAACTAGCAAAATCAATTTATTTTCTCTTTGTATTCAATTCTCAATTTATGAATAAGAGCGAATCCAACCCATTGTAATAGCGGATGTTATCAAATTCTTATGATAAGAGGATTTAAAACGCCAATTGCATACCTAATTTATAAACCATGAAAAGGTCTGCATTTGCCATTAAACTTTTTTTTTAATTAATTTTAAATAGGCATACTTATTATGAAATGAGGTTAACAATATAAAGCCCAATCCATCCCACTAATAACACTACTACTTGCAGGTTCTATTTATTATCAAATATCCATGCTATTTCGTATAATACACGATGTGTAATTATTGTTTTCGTTTCGTAAGATGAAATTCATAAACGATTTCGTCTGCAAAGCAAATGGGCTTGGTATTATGAACTCGAATCTCCCACGCATTACCATAACAATGGGTATGTTTTTTTTTTAGTATTACACTCGATTGATTACCTTTCTTGCCTACGTTGTTGTTTTCCTCCTACCTACGGTGCGGGTAGTAGATGAGTAAATGGTATTTTCAGTTCCTAGTACGATCCATTTACGTATTCACATATACAGTGAATAAACTATCTACAGAAGCCACCGTCTGTCTTGGTAATACATTCAGCGGGATTTCCAAGAATTGTTTCTTTCAATGGCAATGATCAAAATAAATTCAAATCCTTTATTTCTAATTTACTTTAAGAGCACAAATGAAGTCGACTGACTACAGAATTGAGCGGAGAAATCATTGTTTTTAACCGAGTGTAATAATGTCAAGATAGAGACCTTGAGAAAGTCGGGCATTTCGCAAAAGTTCTCTGCAGTTAATCTTCTTATTGTTCTCGTAAATTGGAATAACATGCAAGATTCTTTATAGCTATTTAGTATAAATTGTTTTGTGACGTTGGCGGATAGACTGATGAAATTATAATAGCCAAATAACATTTGTAATTTACAATTTGCCAAAATTTGTTGGCATTCGAAAGTGTTTATAGTCTAGTGTTGTTATATTATTTTTGGTTTGATGCGTTTATAAATAAACATGATGTGTTTGAAACAGGGATTTTCTGCTTTTTTATGGTTTATTGTGTAAATATTTATAACTTATTGTGTTTTATTATAGTAGTAGGTGGTTTGTTATTATTAAATATTTTTGCACTGTTTTGCATATATTTATTTTTTTTTGTATATGGTTTTATCGGTTGCAATTTAATTGAACAAATACTTTTAAAAAAATATTTTGATGTTGGTATAAGGTTTGTGACTATAAATAAGAAAATTTTTATGTTTATAATTTTTATGGGAGTAGGTATAAATTCAAGCAAGGCGTATGAAAGAATTAACTTATACAAAAAAAGCGGTATCATTTCAGAAAATTGAAAAAAAAGATGAAGTATTTAGTTAACTACTTTTTTTTAAACTCATTACTCGCGATGTTAATATGTCGCTAGCGGGTGCCTACGTAGTTACTTTTTGCATAAAAGACTGAGCAAACACCGATAGAACACATCTAATGGAAGATGCCGATCTACTTAAAAAACTTTCAAGATCTTTCTGCAAAAAAAAGATTCAATGGTTAATTCGCTCGGATGGTAATTACACTATTCGCATTTTAAAATTGCAAAACGATTTTCAAAAACAAAATATTCTGTAGATTATTTATTCAAAATTCTGTATATTAGCATCGCTTCTAATTAGATCATTGACTGGCCTTGCCGACCTATTTTGAGTCTAATTAACGAATGATCGTTCAATCCCTCTAAGCGTCATTTTAAGACTTAATTACCCTAATCATGTTTTCAGGCTTTGAATGCACCAGAAACATTAATTATTCTCGATTAATAATTCTATGTATAAATTCAAAATATATCTTTGAGGTGAAACGTCTAATTACAATAATATTGTCATCATTCAGCTTTTTCATCAACCTGTGCGAAGGTATATTATGTATTTTAAAGTATATAGTTCTTCAACAGTAGCAATTTATTGCAATAGCCGTTTGCATAATCGCCTTACTGTAATGGTGGAAGTGGGGAAAAGTGTAGGTCGTTCACCTTTTATACTTGGATCGCGTGTGGCGTAAGAGAAATGTGAGTGTGATCATCTGCTGTCTTCTAGGTTCTGTGCTGTTGACTTCGGCCCAGATTTGTATCGTGTCTTGCCAGACCGGTTAGTTTACGGTTTTCTCCAGTTTTACATCCCACATAATGCTTATTAGTCTACAAAGTTGTTTCTCCCACACTGAACTTTTCAGTTTAATTTTATGAATGTAGTCATCTTACGAGGTAATCTGAGTTAATTATTCTAATTGTCGCTTCATAAATTTTTATACTATGTTTTATTTATATCTTTGTATTAAACCAACTTTAGAAATTGCATCGTTGACGTTTTATTCGTATTTGTTTAAATGGCACTTACATACAAATTTAATATAGCAGCAAAAAAACTTACAAATCTACAACTTATATTTTGTTTGTTTCAGGTTCAATTTCAAAGGCTGTGCGAAAAAGAAAAACAAATGAAAACGAAACATCGTCTGCAAAAACACGCAGTAATAATTGTTATAGCAACAACAAAGAAGATTTAGAAAACAAACAAGTAAAGAAAAAGAATTGTTGCAATCGGACGTCCAGCAAGAAAAAAGTTTTAGAAGAAGCAAACAATAGTAAATTGAGGGAAGTGGAAATTCGCATAGAAGATTGCCTGCAGAATGCTTCCCAAGCTGAGACATTAGCAGCATTATGTAGACATAATTTTAAGGAGGAAACTCCAGAACCCGAAACCCATCAAGAAGAAGAAGAAGAGGAGGAGGAAGAACGTGATACTACTTCTAGTGGTGTTGAATCTAAAAATAGTAGTAGTAATTCTGTTACGCAAGGTGATTGTGAAAATGATAGTACATTAGATGATACAAGTAGCAGCAGTAGTGTGCAGTTGGTGCCAGAAGAAGTGCGTAGTGCCGAAAATGATCGCGTGTGTGAATCTTCACCTGTGCCTGAGGCGGTAGTCAGTGAAATCGCGAGTGAAGAAGACGATTGTGTGATAGTGGCGCAAAGGACAACGTCTAAAACCGACGAGCGGGAGTGCTCGAGTCGCGGTGACGATGACGGACCATTGTCCTCATCTTCGCCGTTCAGCAGGATGGAACTTGCAGAATCCGCTAGCGCCGCCCTCCTTAGGTTTCCAGACGATCGTTCGGACTCTGGTGTGAGTTCCTTACGATCAGGTAGCGGCGATGAACGTTCAGGTTCGCGTTCCAGCGCTTTAAGCTCCTCTGACGAACCACAACCAAGTGCTCAAACTCAATCTACAAATAGGTCGCCGCTGTTTGGTCCAGCAAACCACTCATTCAATTCATCCATTAGCAGCACGTCCGAGCCGGTGCGCGTGTGGAGAGACCCCAGCCTATTGCTGGAGTCAGAGCCACACGTACGCCACATACACAGTGTGCAGCATCAGTCGCTTCTCATGTCGCACCCATCTACGCCGGCCGCTTCGGGCCCACCTCCTACATCTGCTGCTAGCCACCCTGCTACCTTATATCCTTCCGTGGCACCTCCACCAACCCTGATGAGTCCCCACCCGTTGCAGCCTCATTTACCGCCTCCAGGACTTTATTCCCATCATCTACCCGACATGTTGTGGAAACCACGTTATCCACTACCAGTGGGTGCCCACCTTCTTCCACCACAAGGTGCTCATCCATCTCCCGATGACCTCTTAGAAAGAGAACGTGCTTATGCTCAAGATAGGTTACTTAGGTAAGTTAACATAGTTATTTCATTAGTTTTTCATAATCAAATTAATTACCTCTGAATATACAGTCAATTCTTCTCTGTTTTATTATAGAGAAAGACAAAGTCAAGAAGCTAGGGAATTGGAAAAACAGCAACTCAAAGAACGAGAACTAAAGGAGAGAGAAAGATTAGAACGTGAAAGGCAGGAAAGAGACAAATTAGAAAGGGAGAGGGAAAGAGAAAAGCAAGAGAAGGAAAGAGAACAGGAGAGGGAGCGCCAAGAAAAACAAAGAGCAGAGCAAGCTGTCCATAAGCACTTCGAAGAATCCCTTAGGCGTGCTCATCAGAAGGTAAATTCGTTTTGCCATTAATTTCTTTCTTAGTTTGTTTAAGCTTAATTTTACAGTTCTTTCCTTTGTTATTATATAATTTTTTTATGTTTCAATTATTTTTTTTTATTTTTAAGTTAAAGCATTTTTTTTAACCTTATTTTAGAGAGACCAAGGTAGTTGGAATTTAATAAGCTTACCACCTCCCCAGCGTTCCTCTAACAGTGCTGAAGAGGAAAGGAAAAGGATAGACCAAGAACATCATCAAAGGCATCTGGTAATGAGGCAGCAAGAATCACGCGAACGATATTATTCAGCGGTAAATAGATTTTTAAAAGTTTAAACTGTACTATGTTCTAACTTGAATTAATCTCAACAGAGTCAACGTCCACCTGGAGTTACAAGTAAAGCTGAGTATCCCCCTCCTGCACACAGTAGGATTAGTACAAATAAACAATCTGAAAAACTGCCCCTTCATTCAAGTTTACCAAAGGCTGAAGTTAATGTTTTTGGTTACCCAGCTTATCAACCACATAACAATGCTTTCTTTGCACATGAACCAAAGAATAAAAATGAACATCACAAGCAGTCAATGCAGTCAAGTAGTTTAGTAGTTACAAAAAGTGGCAGTGCAGTGGATAGAGAAAGAGAGACTTTACCCAATCCACCACCTTTATTAAGTGAATTTAAAAACTCTGTGATTGTAAAACATGATGGAAAAACTCAGCATCATTTAGAGCCTAAAGTGTCATTGGCACATTCGCAAAGTCCTAAGTTACGTGCATCAGAAATGCTCGGTCACTACTTGCCTTCAACAGGTCAGTCACACAAGACAGGTATTTATGAATACCGGAGTCCGACACAGTCGCCTCATCATCTACAACATGCTCCAAGTCCTCACCACCATATGGAGCCACAAAACCTTGGCAAAGGATCACATCAAAGACCTTCACCAAATCAAATGCAAAGTCCTCACCATCAGAGACAGTCCCCACATCCTCATATGCAGCCACATCCTTCACCAGAACTGCGCTATAGAAATGTTTCGGTATCTGAATCACAGGCTATGATATATCCAACAACGGGTAAAGCTCACATCCCTACAAGTTTCGCCTACTTACCACCCGCTTCAACCGTTTCTCATCACACTTTGGCCGGAGGGGGTGCACCGTCAAATTCAAAACCAAAAGTGAGTAGTCCAGCTCCTCACCACATATATGGAAAACCTTCAGCTGGTATTGGATCTGGAATTCCTGTTATGAGGGCACATGAAGCGCCTGTAGCAAATCCCATTCCACTAACATCTAAGCCCCCTTTATCATCATCAGTGTCACCTTCGCCATTCCAACAAATGTCACAGTATCATCCTCCTCATCAGCAAACAACGTCAGTATCATCTTTACCTCCACCTCCAGCCCATAGTAGCCGCACTAGTTCAAGTGTAGATACAAGACCTGCTATGTATGATCGTGTATATCCTGGTGGACCAGTACCTGGAGGCTTATCAGCAAAACCATGTATACCACCACATCATGGAGCATCACCTCCAACTGCAGCTTCAGCCCCATCACCAGTGTCAAGACCTCAGATGCAATATTGTGTACCTGGTGGTACTCATTCTTCACAAAGTATGCTAGGTGGACCAGCTGTTCAAACACAACCATTAGATTTAGGAATATCATCTAACAAATACGATTCAGGTAGCTCACCAAAACGAAAAGCAACTCCTGTAAGTTCAAACAGTGGGGCTGTATGCCTTGAAGTAAAGAAAAGAAGAATAGAACAGCCAAGTGTTAGTGTTCAATCTCATAATCTCCCTGTATATGTAGGAAATACACAACCACAATTAGCAAGAGTTAGTGAGCCTAGTCCCTTAATAGCAAGTGCCGCGACAACTATTACTACAGTGGTTAATACAGCTGCGTATAGATCACCTACTACAAATTTATTAACCACTCAGACTCATTCAACATTGACAGAAACACTGTCGGATGTGAGTGTTACTGCAGTAACTGTGTCTAGTGAAGCTACTAAATCTGTAAGTTCAGAAAGTGGAACAACACCAACGACATTTACAACTGTAAGCAGTGGTGCAGCTCCTACAGTTGCAAGTCCTGCACCAGTTAATCCACAGCCTGCCGAATCTCCAAACACTCCATTAAAATCATCAGTCACACCTAGTGTTGTAGACTCTGAAAAATCTAATAGTCCAGGACCAACAAAGATTACTACCAATTACCCCGTCCGACATCTTAAAAAAGCTTGGCTCCAGAGACATACTGGAGAAGACACTGAAGACACAACGGGTGTTACAGGGAGTGGAAGTTGTGTAACATTACCAATGAATATAAATACTAACAATACACAAACTAAAGAACCGACTGTTTCTTCGTTACACAATGTAGGCTCAATGGCAGTAAATAGTATTAAAAAATCTTTTTCTACAAAAACAAATAGCAGAAAGGGACCACATAAAGATTCTACGTCTTTAAATGGCCATCCCAGTGATTCTACAAAAGGAGATGATTCTTCAAGTTCGGATCAAGATAGAGGTAGAAAATCCCCTCCAAAAAGGAAGCCACCCAAAGTAAAAAGAAAAAAAGGTGGAGGTGCACAAAAAAAGACTGTAGATGAACATAAGAAACGAAAAAATAATCAGTCAGTGCCAGTTAGTGAAAGTGGTAGTGAAAGTGAGAAAGAAAGTGGTAGTGAGAAAGATTCAGACTCTGGTGCTAGCACAACATTAACCTCTACCAAGAAACCCGGAAGTATCTCGGCTTCTGGGAAAGATAAAGAACCTAGAAAACGAGGCAGAAGACCAAAAACATCAAAAAACGATAAAGGCGAGGAGCCGCGCCCCAAGAAGGTAAAAGATGAAGTATCTGTGCCCCAGCGCGACCCCTTTCGCAAACCTCCAGTGGGGCAGTTAAAAAAAACTGGTGAGAGTTTTTTACAAGACGGACCATGCTTTGAAGTTGCACCAAAACTAGCAAAGTGTAGAGAATGTCGATGGACTCCTAACCAGCGTTCCAAGAACATGCCTAATATTTTTTGTAGATTCTATGCATTTAGAAGATTGAGATATACGAAAAATGGGCAACTTGCAATTGCAGGATTCTCTGATCCATACAAAGATGCTTCAGAGGTAATATAATTATTGCTTATGTTTATATTATGTTTTTTAATTGTTAAATATAATTTTTTTAGGATGACTTAAAATTATGGTTACCGTCACCTGACTCACCTCCTTCTGATCTCGATCTAGATACGTCTAGGTTTCTATTAAAACAAGTGGGAGATCATTTCTGTGATCTTTTAGTACAAGAAAAGGATGCACATGCTGAACACATGTCAGAAGGTAAATTAAAGGTACTGATTGTGTAAGGTTAAAGATTCTAAAAAATCTTTTCCATTTTAGATAAAATCGTCGCCTGGAAAAGAGTTGTGCAGGGTGTTCGAGAAATGTGTGATGTTTGTGAAACAACTTTATTTAACTTCCATTGGGCATGTGGAAAATGTGGATTTGTAGTATGTTTAGATTGTTATAAGGTAGGTTTTTCTTTCTATCATAACTTGATTTATTACTTACATTTTTATTAATGGTTATAGGGAAGAAAAAATGGAACTGTAAAAATATGGGGGGAACCATCTCAAAAAGATAGAGATGAATTTTCATGGCTGTTATGTACAAACCGCCAACCACATGAGCAAGAGAAATTAATGCTAACACAAATAATAGCTGGAGATTCTTTGATGAAGTTAGGAAAATTGGTTCATGAAATGAGAGAATTGTGGACAATTGAACAGTATTGCGGTTGCCTAATGAGCAAAGAAGTTTCACTAAAGTCAAATGGTGCTCGAAAAGAAATAATTAAAAGTATTTTAATGGGAGAGGCTAACGGAATTAAAAAAGAGATTAAAGAAGACTTTGACTTTAAAAGTTTGGTTAATGGAACTCAGCAGAAAGACGAAAAGACTTCTCCTCTTAGTTGGTTAGCAGATGTAGCTTTATCAAATGAAGATAAAAAGGATGGTTTAGATGGTGATGATAGCAGTAGTGATTCTGGTAGCGAAGGAAAGTATTCAACTTTAAGGGATTTGTTAATGCAGAAGAATGGTAATCAAGCAACTTCCACAAATACTAGTACAACTAAACCAACTAAAAAAACAAATATGAAATTAGACACTTTGGATGATGTGATATCTAGCGTGATTGAAGATAGTGTTTCCAAAAATATTGATTTGAGCGGAGATGTCAAATCGGAACTAAAACATTTTGTTAGAAGGTATAATTGGCACACAAAAGGCAGAAGACAGTTTCCTATTAGGATAATGACACTCACAGAAAGTAAAGTCCTTTATCCAGATACACCACACAGTTGGTTATGTGATGGAAAGTTACTGCGATTGTCTGATCCAAATCATAACGGCAACTACAAGATATTTCAGGTAAATATGAAGGAATAATTCTAAAGCACTTAAAAAATATACTTCTAAGATATACAGAATATTTCAGCATTTTTTGCTTCAGTTGAACAAATGCAAAAGATAAATTGAAGGCAGGGTTTTTGTTAAAAAAAAAATAAAATAATTAGAAATTAGAATGTGTTATTCCATCTTGTTCTTTTTTTTAGTATGAAAATTAAGCTTAAATTTTTGACATAATAGTTATATGTCTGTCAATAAAGCTAGCACCCCTACTTCAAAAAAATTTGGACCAAAATTTGTTTTTTCATAATTACAACCATATAGCCGCTATTCGCGTATCAAGACTGGCGGCGTGAACTGGCAATCAAGCTAGCACCCCTACTTTAATAAAAATGAAAGTTTTCTACATCATCATTTAGAACTATTTAAGGACAAATTTGGACCACAATTATTTTTTTCGTAACTACAACCATATAGCCGCTATTCACATATCAAGATTGACAGCGCGAACTAATAATCAAGTGAGCACCCTCGCTATTATAAAAATGAAAATTTCCTACCCTGCCATTTACTACTAATTAAGGACACATTTGGAGCATTAAGCAAGTGTCAATAATTGGTAAAAATTAAAAAAAAATCCTAATAGTTTAAAGAATATTATTTTCCTATTTGGAAGGTTTCCTAGTATTCAAGGTTGCAAACATAATGCATTTTTGCACCCTTTTTCCCTCTAAAATTATTATTTATGATTAGCAATAAAATGCTATGGGTTGGGTAAGTTGGGTTTGCAAGCTCCAAAATAGGTTCTGAATTGCATTACTTTTTGTTAAAAATTCATAGAAGGATTGATCATTTAAAAATGTATTACTTCAAAAAGCTTTTGTTTTAAATTAAAATAAATAAGTTAATCCCATATTCAATTGTTTAAAGTCAATTATTCATTTAGTTTTTTATTTGCCAATTACAAATATTATGAACTATTTTAGCATACTAATTTGAAATAATTTTATTACAGTTTTTGTAAGTAAAATTAGATTCAATTAAATTAATTTCATTAAATTTGCTAGTGATAAATAATAATTTTAGAGGGAAAAAGGGTGCAAAAATGCATTATGTTTGCAACCTTGAATACTAGGAAACCTCCCAAATAGGCAAATAATATTCTTTAAACTATTAGGATTTATTGGGTATATCCCAGTTGCGCCGATATTACCTGTAATAATCCGGATAGGTGAAAAGGATCATTAATCCTATAGCCCACTTGAAATTGTTGTGAATCTTTTCATTCCGATTTTAATAAAAGTTTCATATAAAGGTTAATTGGTCACTGTTCGTCATGGAATGCAAATACTTCTCGGTGCCACCTGCTGAGCTCTCATGGAGTAGCAACTAGCGCAAGTCGACCCTAATATTTTATGTACCTGCAATGGCTCCGGCGCAAGTGGACTATGGGATTACCAAAATAATTAGAAATCAGCGCATCTCGTCTATGCCCGATTTATTTGTAACATTTTTTTAAATTTTTATCAATTATCGACACTTGGCTTAATGCTCCAAATTTGTCCTTAATTAATAGTAAATGACAGGGTAGGAAATTTTCATTTTTATAATAGCGAGGGTGCTCGCTTGATTATTAATTCGCGCTGCCAATCTTGATATGTGAATAGCGGCATCTATGGTTGTAGTTACGAAAAACATAATTGTGGTCCAAATTTGTCCTTAATTAGTACTAAATGATGGTGTAGATAATTTTCATTTTTATTAAAGTTGGGGTGCTAGCTTGATTGCCAGTTCACGCCGCCAGTCTTGATACGCGAATAGCGGCTATATGGTTGTAATTATGAAAAAACAAATTTTGGTCCAAAATTGTTCTTAATTAGTACTAAATTATAGGGTAGAAAATTTTCATTATTTATTAAATTTGGGGGTGCTAGCTTGAGCTCAAGCCAGCACCCC
Source organism: Agrypnus murinus (assembly GCA_929113105.1). Taxonomy (NCBI): domain Eukaryota; kingdom Metazoa; phylum Arthropoda; class Insecta; order Coleoptera; family Elateridae; genus Agrypnus; species Agrypnus murinus. The sequence continues at coordinate 170,146,149 of OV816024.1, read as the reverse complement.
CACTTTTCAAATGCAAATTGCGGCCAAACGGTTGTTGGTACAAATTTGTACTTAATTAGTACTAAATTATAGGCTAATTTTTTTTTTGAAGTGGGGGTGCTAGCTTTACTGACGTGTTATATGTACTATTCCCTTATAATAATCTGAATGATTGGTGTACCGTTTTTCTTTATCAAAAGAACTTGGTGTTTTAGGCCTGGATTTTCAGTTTTTGTAACCTTTTTAAAAGAAATTCTTTCTTTGATTGATTACTTTAACATCTTTTCTTACATTTTCAGGATCAATGGAAAAGAGGACAACCAGTTCTCGTCTCAGATGTGGCTAGCCTTCTCAACAAGGATTTGTGGAATCCTGAATCTTTTGCCAGAGACTTTGGTGATGAAAAGAATGATCTTATTAATTGCATGAATGGTAATCTAGTGCCCAATCAACCAATGAGAAAGTTTTGGGAAGGTTTTGAACATTTTTCAAAACGGCTTAAAGATGAGAAAGGCAATCCCATGCTTTTAAAATTGAAAGATTGGCCACCTGGTGAAGATTTTGCTGAAATGTTGCCATCCAGATTTACTGACCTTATGAAGGTGTTACCATTGGCAGAATATACTCATCGAACTGGTAAACTAAACTTGGCCAGTCGTTTACCTGATTGCTTTGTTCGGCCGGATCTAGGACCGAAAATGTACAATGCTTATGGTTCCGCACTTCATCCAACCAAAGGCACAACTAATCTTCATTTAGATATTTCTGATGCTGTTAATGTGATGGTGTACGTTGGTATTCCAAAAGATGGAGATAGTGAAGAGCACATCAAAGAAGCCTTCCGAGCCATAGATGAAGCGGGTTGTGACATACTTACGCGTCGTAGAGTGCGTGATAAAGGTGAATTACCAGGTGCTTTGTGGCATATTTATAATGCTCGTGATGCAGATAAAATTCGTGATTTATTAAATAAAATTGTTGTCGAAAAAGGTGGTATTTTAGAACCTCATCATGATCCAATTCATGATCAAAGCTGTTACCTAGATGGATCTTTACGTGAAAGACTTTATAAAGAATATGGTGTTGAAGGTTATGCTATAGTGCAATGTTTAGGTGATGCTGTGTTTATACCAGCTGGTGCACCTCATCAGGTGCGAAATTTGCATAATTGTATTAAAGTAGCTGAAGACTTTGTGTCCCCAGAAAATGTTGCTCAGTGTTTTCATTTAACGCAAGAATTCCGGGATTTGTCGGACACTCATGCTAATCATGAAGACAAACTTCAAATAAAAAATATTATATACCATGCTGTGAAAGACTCTTTGTCGATGTTAACGGCAGTTCTTAATAAGCATTTAGTGAAAAGTGAGAAGGAATCTTCAGAACATAATGGCACCAGTGCTGGAGGTGCAGATACCTTTTCGAACTCTAATTTGGACTCTTCGGAGCCTGCTTAATCATGTGATAGTAGATGCTTATATAAGCCAGCAAGCAATTTTGTAAAATATATCTAGTGTGATAAGATAATGTGTATTATGTAAGCACATTACTGTGTATAAACGATGCCCTATGCACGTGAGATGTTTTGTGTACATACATGTACATTGACATTAGTTGGATGAAATGCTGAACATGCACGGTTTATCTTCCTGTTAGTAGTGACTAGTGGCTTACGAGCCACCAGTTGTAATTAGCCTATTCTACTCACTTGTTGACTACTTGGTGTCCGAGGTCTGCCTTGGATTATATATCAGTGTTGTATCAAAGTACCAGTGGTTATTTTCTCACTTATATACTGTGCCTGTAAAATGGTATTTTAACTACCAACTTTTTGAAATACGCGCTATAATTCAGTATTCTTTGTGAGTTTATAAAAGTCAGCTCGTTTTTGCTTTTTGTTTTTGGACACGTAAAAAACAGTTTCAGCATTCTTTGAAGTAACATTACTAAAGTGCTATTTCATTCAAAGTGCCAATTAAGATTGTTTTTAGGCAGTGACTGAACAGTAACTGCAACTGGTGTTTGTAAAATCTGACTGGGGACTGCTGATTTTCCATTCTACAATTTGCAGTTGCTTTAATATTCTTAAATCATGTTTTATGATCTCGAACTTTTATGTTAACAACGATTATAAAATAAATAAGATGTTTCACTTAAAACTTCAATTTGTTAGAATATATTTGGTTTTTTAAAATGTAAATCTAATTTCGAATTTTTTGTTTTAGTTTTGTCTTATAAATGTATAAATATTGTTTGAAATTATGTTAAGAACGTAATTTATTTTGCTTTTACTATTATGTACAGTAGTTATGTCTTTTTGTACAGAATCCAATATTTGTTTAGTTTGCCTCAGTATGAGGTGCGATATAATTTTTTTTGTACTGTGTATATTATGTAAGTATATAGGTTTGAATAAGAAAATGTTTATATTATGTATGTGTGTGCTTGTTATCACCAACCATTCCTACCTATGCAGCATATCATCCTATATGTATTTTCGTCTTATTAAAACTTAATTATATGCAATTAAATCTCTACAAACTGTATGATTTAGCATATACATAAGTAATCGTAAGTATCCGAGATTAATATAATACTATGCTAAATATTTGGAAGTAGATCTATCAGGTTACCCCGCCAGGGCAGTGGAATGGCAATTTCTGTGAATAGTATAATAAGGTAAGTATAATGCAAACAACTATAGTACATGAATAGCAGCATCTAATTGCAACTTCCATACATCGATTGTGATAACTTCAAAAAGTTCAATCCCGAATAGATGTAATTTTCAGCAATTTCTAATAAACCTACACATTGCTCAACATCGACAGCATTTTAACACTACAAGAATAATCACATTTTGTTACAATAGAACCAGAGAAGTACTTCAACATTAGTGGGTATGGGTATGAATAAATGTTTTAATAGAAGAATTATAAAAAAAATTCTTTTTACACATGTTGACAGTTTTTGCCATATCCATCAACTGCCATTAGAATTATTAAAATTCATTTATAAATAAAAAAGTTAGAAAAGACAAATTTTTCCCATTTTCAAAAAATTCAAAACTTGCTAAAGTCTGGGAAATAAATTAGTTCTGTAAATAAAAAACTGTTTGTAACTGAAAGGTAATGACTAAACTTCAAGTAAAACCATTTATTTAATTAACACAAATAAACAAATTAAAAAATTATTTGCCGTTACGTCTGTCTCATTGTCCCAGCCTACGGACGTGATCACAAAATGAACTAGTCTAACTAGACTGTTATTTTTTTTTGATTATCTTAATTTGTATCATGAAATATAAAATCCATCGGTGCATACTATATAAATTCCTTTATCAATAAGTAGGTACAAAATTGAAAAACCTATTTTTTCTAAAAATTTAAAAATGCCTTTGCACGGAAAGATAGAATAGATAGAAGAAAGATTCTAAATTTCAGTTCATTTTGTGAACATTTTATATAAAAAAAATTCATACTACTTACAGCATTTTAAATTCTTTATGTATTGAATTTTGCATTGCAGAAATAAGAAGGGGTGTCATTTTTTGCTTAAAAAGTAATATTTTGAAAGTAGATTTGGAAAATTATTGTTTAGATGGCCCATACAATATTAGAGGCGAAATAAAATGCAAAATTTAATTCACACAAAATTTTTGTGCTACAGTTGACTTTTTCGTGTAGTGGGTGATATATGGTAGTTGGCTAGGTTACTGAAACAATAGACATCTTTTTTGCTTAATTGGTTCTGGGTAGTGGTTTACCGTGGTTGACAGCAGATGTTCTTCATGCCTGTTTGGTTCGGAAGTATTTGGAGTCATGACATCAAGTGAGATCTTTCCAGGAATTCAATCGAACGGGCTGGTTCTGAGATTAGTTGCTCTGTTGTTTTTTGTAGCTATAGAATTCCAAACGAATACTTTGCAGCAAATTTATCAGAACGTATTTTAGAAGACATCAAAAGGAACAAAAAAGTCTGTTACAACTTTGTTCTAAAACAGTGATGGTGAACCTTTTTGAGAAGTGGGTCAAATTTTGTTCATTATTTTTTTTAATACTAGCCCGTGGATCACTAAGTCAGTGGCGTCACTTGGAAGGGGGGGGGGGGTAAAAAGTGTACCAATAATTTGGAAACACCGAAAATTTGTTAACAGACTATATTTATCAATCATCACACCATATTTATCAAACCATTCTGTTTGATATGGTCCGGAACTTGTATCGTTGGTTTGTATTCTTTTAACAGCTGACATAGTACAGGGCTACAACTAAAAATATTTATATTTAGAATACAATAATTTTAGAAAAAATTCTTATTGACGTTCTTGATATACATACATATTTAGATGAAAGAATTTAATAATAAACATAATAATAATAATAATAATGTTATTATTAAACACTTCTAGATGCGTACGCCAAGGCGGCCAATTAGTTCAACACTGCGAGCAGGTACATCCCCGTTCTACGATGCTACGACTATAAGCACCAAGTTCATGACCGACTGTCATGAATCATGCACAGGTGCAGTGATACGATAGAAAATCAGTTAGCCAACGTCCACTTGGAAATATCTTTTTTATAAATTCAACATCAGATATTTATACTTTAATTTTTAAATATTTTTGATTGTCTGTTTTCTCTTTTATGATATAAAAAATAAGTTTATAAAAGAAGACTTCACTTAAGAAGTCTTCGTGGGCCAGTGTCTGACCCGCGGGTCATAGGTTCACCACCACTGTTCTAGAACATCTACTTTTTCAGAAAAAAATAATAAAGTTGGAAACTTTAACATCATTTTTCCGTGCGTTAATAATAGTACTTTAATTATGGTGCTTTGTTGGCAGATCCATCTCATCTATCAAAACAACAAACCTTAATAACATTTTATCGTATCGTATGGCGTTTCCGCATAAAATTTGATTTTTTTTACAATAAAAAATTAATTTTAATCAATTAAGAAACGTGACAGCCTTGTAAAGTTTGTAATAAAATCTTGCCAACAAAAATGCTGGTGTAGGGTGTAGTTTGTAAGTTTGTAGAACTTGGAATAAAACATGTTTTGTTTACAACCTTGCAATTTAATGAAGAATATTTGGGTCAATGCCTGATCACAGCTGTGTAAATAATACCCTTTTAGAGTGAGATAAACTCGAGTTTGTTGAACTTAAAATAATTTGTCAATAAAGCATGAGTTTGTTTATCTAATAACAGTTTTTAATGACTTTATAACAGAATATCTTTTAAAGAGAAGATTTACCTAATTTGAATTAGGTTAAGGGATTTTGATGATGCCTTGTTTTGGCTACATTAATAAATACTTTCAGATTTTTTTTGTTCCTTTTGATGTCTTCTATCACCCCTTAAAATTAACACGTCGTAACTGCTTGCACCCTGTATTGCTAAAAATCCTCATTGTTCATTGAAAAACATCCATAAAAGGGATTTTAAATGTTTTTAATAAGTGTCGCTTCAATGGAAAGGTGTCTAGCTATAGGTAGGTTATTTTCATTCTGTTATGAACAGAGTTTGATAACAATTACATAAAACTGTTTTAGGTCTGTCTGAACTAAATCAGTTTACACTCGAAGTTACAGTTGTTGCACTTATGTTAGCAAACCCTTTAATGGAAATAAAAATTTTAATCAATTAAGAAACGTGACAGCCTTGTAAAGTTTGTAATAAAATCTTGCCAACAAAATGCTGGTGTAGGGTGTAGTTTGTAAGTTTGTAGAACTTGGAATAAAACATGTTTTGTTTACAACCTTGCAATTTAATGAAGAATATTTGGGTCAATGCCTGATCACAGCTGTGTAAATAATACCCTTTTAGAGTGAGATAATCTCGAGTTTGTTGAACTTAAAATAATTTGTCAATAAAGCATGAGTTTGTTTATCTAATAACAGTTTTTAATGACTTTATAACAGAATATCTTTTAAAGAGAAGATTTACCTAATTTGAATTAGGTTAAGGGATTTTGATGATGCCTTGTTTTGGCTACATTAATAAATACTTTCAGATTTTCTTTGTTCCTTTTGATGTCTTCTATCACCCCTTAAAATTAACACGTCGTAACTGCTTCCACCCTGTATTGCTAAAAATCCTCATTGTTCATTGAAAAACATCCATAAAAGGGATTTTAAATGTTTTTAATAAGTGTCGCTTTAATGGAAAGGTGTCTAGCTATAGGTAGGTTATTTTCATTCTGTTATGAACAGAGTTTGATAACAATTACATAAAACTGTTTTAGGTCTGTCTGAACTAAATCAGTTTACACTCGAAGTTACAGTTGTTGCACTTACGTTAGCAAACCCTTTAATGGAAATAAAATCTAGTATTTATTATAGTTCAGCTTGTAAAAAATAGCAAATTGTAACATGGACTATTATTTGGCCAAACACACAAAACCAAATACAAATCAAGATATTTCCGACTACAAATAGGTAAAAACTAAAAAGGAGTCTATGAATAATTTAAAGATAATCAAAGGCATTCAAAGCAACTACAAGTTGCTGTAAATCAGTATCTGAAAGTTTTTAACAAAAAATTCTAAAATAAAATAACATGGTGATGGCAAATACCGACTTGATGGTTTACATAAGCTACATAACACACCATTTCTTATTTCTTGTGTAATTGTTATAAATAATAAATATCAACATTGATCCCATGAATATGCACCTGAATTAACATTTCAAATCAATCGACCAATCAAAAGTGGTCTCCGAAGATCACATTGTTTTAAATATGTAGTATAGACTTCTTTAATTTTTTTATTCGCAGTGATCATTTGTATTTCTAAAACACATTCAAAACACTACTGAAGTGTTCTCGACTGTTTTGCAGGACCTTTCACAATTTCTCCTATAAAATTGTGAATGTTTTAACAGAAAACAAATATCTCAATCTAAACAATTCTGTGTTAACCCTGGCATTTACACCTCGAAGTATAGCTACTCTATTTGAAGCAAATGTTATTCAATTTTTTTAATGCCAGTTTTAAAGTAGTAGGGGGAAGGCCGGACAATTTTTTTGTAATAATTTATGTCTTTAACCTTCTGATTTTTTGTATTTTTAAAAAATATGGATATCAAAAAAAATGTGTCTGAACAACCTTCTTTCAAATATTTTTTCTAAAATAATAGAAAAAAGATTTTAGAAAATCGATGTAATTCAGCATTCGTAATTTAGTTGTAGGCAACACAAACAGCACAGAACCTAACCAGGTAGCCATACAATGGACAAAAGGGTTGATTGATTGAAATTGGAATTATAAGATGAGAAGTTAAGACTATGTGTTGATCTAAAAACCACAATCAATCAGCAGTTACAAGTTGATCAGTACCCTATTCCTCTTCCAGATGATATTTTTTACAAATTTGTGAATTGTAGTCTTTTGTCGCATTGATTTATCTAATGCTTATTTACAGCTTTCAGTGGATGACTCTAGTAAGGAGTTACTTACAATTAATAGTATTAAAGGTGTTTATTCTCATAATAGAATGGTTTTTGGTCTGGCATCTGCACCAGCAATATTCCAAATGGTGATGGATACTATCTTAAAAGATATTCTTTATTGTGGCGCATATTACGATGATATTTTGTTAGGCGGTAGAGATTTAAATTTTTGTAAAGCAACATTAGAAGCAGCACTAGCTAGATCAGACTCATATAATGTTAAGATTAATGTTGGAAAGAGTGGATTTTTTGCACAATCATAGGAGTTTTTAGGATTTTCATTTTCTGGCAAAGGAAAGAGTCTTTCAAAATCTAAAATTGAAAAGATACTAGCCACCCAGAACGTGACGCAATTAAAATCATACCTTTCCATGCTTAATTATTATAGAAGATTTATTGCTATGTGCCCTACACTCTTAAAACCATTACATAAATTACTAAGGAAAGATATACCTTGGTTTCGGTCATCCGAATGCAATATTGCCAAAAGTAAAACTGCTATTACAGAAAAGTCACTCTTGTTTTATTTGACCCAACAAAGCCTCTAACTGTTGACTCGATTTCCTATGGAGTCAGAGCGGTCTTAAGTATTATCGTAGATGCAGTTGATTGTCCAGTGGCATTAACTCAGTACATCAACTCCTGCGCAAAGAAATTACAGTCAGCTGCACAAAGAAGTACTTGCAGTAATATTTGGTGTATAAAAGTTTCACAAGTATTTGTATGGTCGAGAATTTGTAATTTATACAAATCACGAATCTTTAAAGTCTCTATTTTCAGAAACTAGAAAAGTGCCTGTCATGGCTTCGTCTCGTTTAATCCGATGGTCTATTATTTTATCGGCGTATAATTATAAGATTATTCACAAAAGAGGTAATTTGATTCCTCAAGCTGATGTAATGTTTTGTTTACCTAGTAGTCAAGTAGTGGAATTTCTCTAATGTAATTTTATTTATCTCACTACACCTATCATTAGTTATGTTGAAGTTCGCGAACATACAAAGTCTGATCCAATTTTGTCAAAAGTCAAAGCATTTATTTTATCTAATTGGTCGTCATATACACCGAAACTTGGTTACAAGAGTTACTATTCAAATAGAAACTTTTAGTCCGTTCATGATTATTTGGAAATCCTGTCATTATTCTTAAGTCTTTACGGTATACTGTCTTAAAATATTTGTATTATAATCATCAGGGTATATTGTCCGTACTAGGTTATTAGAAATGTGAAGTATGTCAGTCAGTCCAATGGTCTGTTAATAGTCGTATCAGTAGGCAGTCTTAGCCCATATCTAATTGTCCTTGGGAAAGGTTTCATTTAGATTTTTTTGAATTTAAAACGTTTAAATATCTTATTATTGTCGATTCATTCTCAAAATGGATAGAATGTTTGAAAATGGTTTCTACTAATATTTATTCTTTAATTACCAAAATAGATGAAGTCTTTGCAAGGTTTTTTATCTTGACATAGTTGATATGATGGTCCGCTTTATAATTCTTTTATTTTTAAAAAATATTGTTCCGAAAAAAAAATTAAATTGTTGTCGTCTCCACCATATAATGGTCTGGCTGAACGATCTGTGCAGACGTTTAAAAGGTTATTAATTAAGTCATTAATGTTTAAACAGTAAGTCATCTTTCGGCTGATCAAAGACTGTCAGACTGTTTAATGAGTTACAGGTCAACTCCAAGTTCCGTAGCTGGTATGGCTATGCTATTAAATGTTTCACCTAGAAATCCTTTGAAAATATTGTCACCAAAAGTAGATAACATTAGTCGTTCTTATAAAAATACTCAGCAAAATGAAACCAGTCAATTTCCATCTTTTGATGAAGATCAGAAAGTGTTAGTTAATCTCAAGTATGTCAATGGACCTATAAAATGGTTTTCTGGTTTAGTGAAATTAAAGATTAGCAAAACAGTTTATTTAGTCAAAATCTTAGATAGTGGAATAATTAGAAAGGTACATGTCAATCAAATTAAATCCGATCCTAGTTGTTTTGATCAAAACTCATTTGAATTCTTTACAAATGATGGCTTCCAAAATTCACAAAAGTCTCAATCGTCTTTTGAAAATCATGAGCAAAATGAAACAACTATTTGCGAGGGTAATGAACATGATCAGTCAGTTAAGCTCTCTGAATCAATTTATGTCAATGAATAAAATATAAATAATCCGCATTCAAGTACAGTGTCCAATCCAAGACGTGTGACATTTCTAGAGCCTACGAGAAAATCTTCCAAGAATAAAGAAACCTTGGAGTCGATATTCTCCAATATGAACAAATGTGAGGGGAGAGCAGTGATATGTATTGCATTGAATCAAGTAGAATAATAATAATAATAAACAAAACAAATCAGTCTCTGTAAAAATATGAGTTTTGTTAATAAACTTATTTGTATTCTAGTCAGTAGATATGGCGGCACCTGAGGCAGACGTTTTTGAGTGGGATGCAGTCAGGTGGTTAAGTACGGAATCTGTATTACCAGCATTCTGTATTATCGGCATTTGGTTCGTCACTTGGCTAAATGGTAGCGTTGTTGCTAGGGGAAAACAGATGGCGCCAGTGTCGTTTTACGTCGAATCTGGGAACTTTTTATGCCGATCTCTCTCTAATCTAGGGACTTTTTATGTCGATCTCTCTCTAATCTAGCGACTTTTGTCTCGTTAAGTGTCGAAGTACGGAATCTGTATTACCGACATGCTATATTACCGGCATTTGGTTCGGTGCTCGGCTAAATAGTGTTAGTGTTGCTAGGGAAAAACAGAGGGCGCTAGTGTTAATTATTTCTTTCACGCTCTAACGGATTACAGATGTACTGCTAGTTGTTAATAGAGGGCGTCATGAAGAAATCTGTATTAGCGATTACGTATGTACCGGTGATGGAGGGCGCCAAGGTTTATTATTTTATATTTTATGCAATAAATTTCACTGATTTTCTCAAATAATTATCTCATATCGCCATTAATAATTTAGAGTTAAATTCTGTATTATCGGCAGCATGTACACGTCTAAGAGATGGCGTCATGAAGGAATACCGACAAACTGTGTACTACTACAAGAGGGTGTCATGAAGAAATCTGTATTACCGGTATGTAAAGGTCGCTTAAAAGAGAACTGTATTAGAGACCCTTCAATTAGAGTCTGGCCATGGCAACCATTTTATATCACAACATGTGGCGCTAAATGTACCCGAGCTATCTTTATCATTATAAATTGTATACCTTTTAAAATTTCTAATATAATATTTACGTCAACTTGAGAGATTGATTGATCATATATTTGATATATTAATTAGCTACATTTTTCTCTTTCACAACCGATCAATGAAACGAAATAGGTCTAAAAGATGAAGCCATGAAGGAATCTGTATTGCCGACAAAATATGAACTGCCAACAGAAGACGTCATGAAGGAATATGTATTATCCGCATGTAGAGGACGCAAAGGAGAAATCTGTGTTAACGATGCTAATAGAGGTCATGATTGTAAAAATAAATCTGTATTATCACCTAACAATTTACGGATATTTGCTAATAGATATCGAGTTAGTATGAATACTGCTACATTAGATCATAACGCAACTATGTACCCCACCTTTGTTATCTCTCTCTCTTTCTCGCTAATACTAATACCTACAAGTTCTGCTACCTTTCTCTCTCACGCACACACTGTACTCTTTCTATCTTTTCTAGAAGAAATAATAATGCCAGATAGGAATTAAATTATGTTTCTACTTTTCGTGTACTCTCTCTCTCTCTCTCTCACGGATAACGATCTACCTTTCATATAGTCGCCCTTCTCCCTTAACCCTAATCATGCTAGTAAATGAAACATCAATGTTTAAATATATTATTTATTTAGCTATCTCTCTCTCTCTCTCTCGGTAACTTTTCGTATATATCCCTCTCTATTCTAGTAACTTTGGCTATCAGTAGGGAACGAAGCCCGTCACGCGGTTTCAATTAACTCAACAAAGATCCTTAAATCATGCAACGACGACGACAGTTCGATAAAACGTTTAAAATTTTGAATTTGTCATTCTTGAAGTCGCCATAATGGATTTCCCGCCCTTGAATTTTATATTTCACATCTGACTAACCACGTGATCAAGACAGCTGTATTCTAATGAAGCTTGCTACCCAACGTGATCAAGAATTTAAAGAAACCAATAATCATCGATAATATCGGCGAGTTTTGCAGGCTCGACTAACGGATATATCTATGCCAGTAACTACCTTTCGTAAAAGGCTTACTAATCTCAAGTTGGTTGGAAATTACGTTAATAAATACAGGCGCTTGAATCACGTTCAGGGATCGGATCCTAACACTAATATGTATTATTATCACCTGCTGAATTAACTATTTAAAAAAGAGAAAGACTAGTTCTAATGCAGAAAAATAACTTACCATTTGCGTCACATATCACTTTAGATTAAAACGGGTAACAACACATTAACCACTTCTCATCAAGAAGGAATATACACTAACCATCTTTTAAATTTAAAACCGGTCATTATTATTAAACTTTAAACCAATTGTTACAACAAAAAATATAATACAACTATAACGTACCAAAATAAACTGATCTTATTTTCAAATATCTGGATCTCGACGACAAAAAGGGAAACACCTGCGACTATATGCATTATTTTAAAAAAGCACGATTTGACCTCCAAATCACTAGAAATATGTGGTTTTCTACCTGCTTCCAATCCCAAAACAGGTAATTTTGAATGGTTCTTTTCTGTAGAAAATTCTCCCTTTTAACGTAATTGTTCCAATGCTGGTCACAATATAATTTTTCAAATTTCTTTAAAGACGGCTTTTGTAAACTTGACAAAAATAAACTTAAGTTACATACTTTTAATATACCTTAACAGATCTGATATAATTACATGATAGTATAAAAAAGAGAATCTACTACTAGCCTAAAACGGCTACAGGTCGATCTCAATTTGTATAGCATGTATATTTTATTATTATTAATAATAAACAATAATCAATAAATAGGAAGCCAACACACATTCATTGGGATTATTAATGCGATCATTGTTCGGAGTTTCTAAATTCACATAGAAAAAAATAAACAAATATGAAAACTGAAAGCTGAAATCGAGACAATTATCAGATTAAATTGCATCACTATACCCCAAAAGGTCGGACGGACTACCTGAGGCACGATAGCAGGTACTAATCCCCGAACATTTAAAATTACAGTAAAAATAAAAGTCTATACGTTTGTTTATTATTACATGCTTTTATAATTTAACAAATACGTGAAACTTTTGTATGTTTTTATTACATTATATTGATAATACTGCAATCTTCGAAGCTGACCGCTGACGTCATCGCTAGAAATATGCATCAGTAAGGGAGATCGAAATCAGCGCGTTTTTACCTGTTCTTCTACCAGCCCTAACGAGTTTATGAAACAGAAAATGAATTGAATTATGTACCGAGTGCTAAAACGCAGGTAAAATTCTTTTAAAATTTTTTACATTTCGACTATATAAACTCAAAATAAATGGGAATAAATAAGATAATACCCACGTTTATCTAAAAAGATACTAAATTGATTAGGACTCCTTTACAAATTTATCCGGAGTGAATGTATTGTTATATCAGTGTCTACAACTACAATATATGAACATTAAAAACGGGTAAAAATTATTTATTTGACTTGATTATAGGAGTTGCGTGATAAAAAAAGACATAACTACATTATGATTACTTTGATAGTAAAGAGCAATTTAAGAATTCATACATGTATAAATTATAAAGGGATAAATCTCAAATCTTTCTATATCCATCCAGCTTCTTATAAATTTCACATTAAATCTCTTTATATAAAACAGGTTGTAAATATTTACCGATAATACAGGAAATTTTCACTTTAATGAAAGATAAATTATTACGTACTATTGGTTTCATAATGAACTAGGACACTATCAATTAATAGTGATTTATTTCTTATTGATAGATATTCTATACGGATATAAAATTTCATGAACTTGAACGCTTTGAATTTGCATCGTTTTCTACCGCAGTTTATTTGGCTACGGCTACGGCTCGAGTGGCCGTGAAAATAACAGAAATGAAAACAAACGTAATATTACAATAAAAGAATTATCATCTGGTATTATCCAGGTTGAAAACAGTCTTAAATTGCAAGAATATATAAACCCACCAAAACAATCAGATAACCATGATAAAACCAAAGAACGGCCAATGGTTCGTAATTTTCGTAAACGGCGTTCTATTGTTACAGGGAATAATTCGAACTTATCAATTAAAGGAGTTCCTAAATATGTAATGCTACATGTTTATAGAATCGACCCAATAATAACTGCAGATGATATGCATAATATGCTGAAATCACATATTCCAGAAGTAAAGTGCGAGGCTCTCACACCTAAGTACCCGGAATTGTATTCATCGTTTAAGACTGGCGTCTGCCTATACTAGTACATGTAAACTTTGGGATCCAATTTATAGAAACTGGTATAACCTAGAATGCTGTATTTTTTTATAGCAATATATGACAACATTTTCTCGGGCATGAAGTCTTTTCAAGCCGTTAGTTTCTTTAGTTTTCAAGAAAAAAAATAAAAAAGAAATTTTTTTCGAAAAGATGTCAGGTGATGTCTATTACAATAGTGATCCTAAAATTGCAAGTAAAATTTTTTTATGAGTTATATATCTTTCGAAATTTAGTTTTATCCGCATTTCAAGAGTCCAAAATTGGAAGGCGTAGTTTGTTTGTTCGGCAAAAAGCTATTAACTGTTAATCACCTGACGTCATCCAATAATTCATCTTCCTTAGCACCTCCTACCGCGGTGGTGTACGGATAATAAAATTATTATTTGTTGAATGCAAGGTTGAATGATAAGAAACGGTGAAAACCATAGGCGTGCGTATAATATGTTGTAAGTAAATTAATAACAGAATTTGAAATATAATTTTGAAATAATAACTCATTATTTTTTTATCAGTTGATTTAGTCGTGATTAAAGAACATAACTTAATACTTTCCAACATTATTTGTATTCTTTAATAATGAAATATTTGTGAAGAGGGCGGATAATCAGACTTCAAATTAACAAATTTTCTGTAATATGCAAATGTACAAATGTAGTATGCCAATCTGCGGGTTCGGTATCCCGTACAGAAACCAAATATTTTTTCCAAACCATACATTATTTTGTGTACAGATAATTTTATACACTATTATTTGATTATTATTAATACAGATCAAAGATGATTGATCTATGAAGACATTCCCACAACGAACCTGAAAGTTTATAAAAGCGTATGTTCAAATGTTTTTTCTTCTAAGGGTTTCTAAGAAAAAACTTTTGGGAACTTTCCAATGACAGGTTTTTTTATAGAGTTATTACTCTATAGTCTATACTATATGTATGAATACATAATACCGTTATAATACCATGACACTAGGTTGCAGATACAACAGTTATTTATGTATTAAGGGCGTAAAGAGTTTTTTATGGCCGGAAGCGGAAAATGCGTAGGGCCATAATAGTTATTTATGTATTAAGGGCATAAAGAAGCTTTTATGGCCAGAAGCGTTATTTCTAGCCCGAGGCGTCAGCCGAGGGCTAGGAAAAGGCTGTAGGGCCATAAAAGCAAGTTATGCCCGAAATGCATACACTATTTTATGCACAGATTGTTTTTATCTCAAATCTATTATTGTGTAAAAAATATAATTAAATGAGTACGTAGGTTACATCAAGCCGCTGTACGTATACTTATGTGCATATATACGAAGTACGTTACTATAGTTACTATCTAAAATACTTAATTTCAGCTTATTTTCATTGATGATAAGTTTACAAATTATATTAAGAACCAATCAAGTTCTACAAATACAGCTCTGACATTTAATTGACGTTTCATTATTGCCCGTCGGATCATAAAGAGGCCCTTGGGGCATAAAGAGACAGTTATGTTTAGATAGATCTATCAATAATAGTCTAATTATAATGCATCTGTGCATAAAAGCAAGTTACGCCAGCTATACGTACACTATTTGATGCACAGATTAAGTTTTTATCTCAAATTTCAAATTGTGTAAAAATAATATATTATAATACAAGTGTATAATAAGCAAGCCTTTAAAGCAAGCACGACGGGCCTAAAAGCACGAGGCGAAGCCGAGTGCCTTTTAACGGAGCAGTGCTTTAAAGGCTCTTAAGTAGGTAATAGGACACTTGAGTCCATCCCCACTCTTTTTCTACCTGTGATGACGTCATGTCACCTGACTGACAGGTGATGATTGAGGTGAGAATTTTAGCGGTTACCTGTGAAATGATTAGCGGTTACATGATTAAAGGTGCTGATTAGCAAAGGTGATGATTAGCAGAGGTGTAGATTAGCAAAGGTAATAATTAAAAAATTTGATATGGTTAGAAGGGGTGAGGTAGCAAGTGATCTAATTAAATTGATAGGGTTTACCTATGACATGATTAGAAGGGATAAGGTAATATGTGATCTAATTAAAGAATTTGATATGATTATAAGGGGTTAGGTAACATGTGATCTGAATAAAGGTACGGCTTTGATAGGGTGATCTGCTTAAAGGTGTTGATGCAAAGGTAATAATTAAAAATTTGATAAGGTTAGAAGGGGTGAGGTAGCATGTGATCTAATTAAATTGATATTGTTTACCTATGACATGATTAGAAGGGATAAGGTAATATGTGATCTAATTAAAGAATTTGATATGATTATAAGGGGTTAGGTAACATGTGATCTGAATAAAGGTATGGCTTTGATAGGGTGATCTGCTTAAAGGTGTTGATGCAAAGGTAATAATTAAAAAATTTGATATGGTTAGAAGGGGTGAGGTAGCATGTGATCTAATTAAATTGATATGGTTTACCTATGACATGATTAGAAGGGATTTAGAAGGGGTGAGGTACCCTGTGATCTAATTAAATTGATATGGTTTACGGCTACCTATGAAGCGGATACCTATGATATGATAAAAGGGGTGAGGTGAGAATTGGTTAGAGATAGCTTACGATATGATTAAAGGTTATGATTACAAAGGTGATAATTGAGTAGCGGATACCTAAGATATGATAAAAGGTGTGAGGTGAGAATTGATTAGAGATAGCTTGCGATATGATTAAAGGTTATGATTAGCAAAGGTGAAAATTAAAGGATTTGAAATAATTAGAAGGGATGAGGTAATCTGTGATCTAATTAAATTGATATGGTTCGTTGGTGATAGGATTAAAGGTTATCATTAGAAAGGTGAGAATTAGAGAGGTGAGAACTGGTTAGAGGTAGCTCGTGATATGATTGAAGGTGATGATTAGAAAGGTGTGAAGTGAGAATTGGTTAGAGGGAGCATGTGATAGCATTTTAAACGAATACGTAGAAAAGAACGAATTTCATAAATGTACCTGAGCAATTATAATTAGAAAATATTATATATAGTATCATTATGCTTAAAATTAAATTAAATGTACCCACAATTTCTATTAAATACAATAAGATTTATATTGCTGTAGAAATAAATAGTTTGATTACATTATCAGTTAATATTTAAACACGTCAAATTATTATCGATATCAATTTCCTATTAAATAATATAATCAGTAATTTGTTTACAACAAGCGTGAGAATATTTAATACATTCTAATCATTTGTGTACAGTTCTTTTGATTTCGTTTTGGTGAAGAACCGGAAGTAGTTCAACTATAGTTTGATTAAAAAGGGAAAAAATTAGATTAGATTTAATTAGATGGTCTAATTACGTAGATTATTTAACTAATCATCACTGTCTAGCGAGGACACTGAATTGGTGCGGGATAACGGCATACTTTCGTCTTGAACACGACAAACAAGTTACAATTTTAATGGGTCGGTTTCTATTCAGAGGCTGAAACAATCGAAATAGTTATAGAAAAAGGTTAACCTTTCAAGTTTCAATTTAGAAAATAACTGAGCTAAAGACGATGTAAGAATATACAATACTAATAAATAGGAACTACATTAGCATAAAAGGTTTAAAGGTAAGGATTTGATAGGGTGATCTGCTTTAAAAAAGGTATTGATTTGAAATGATTAGGTGAGAATTAGCGGTCACTTGTGAAATGATTAGCGGTTACATGATTAAAGGTGATGATTATAAAGTAAAGACAAATTAGTTAGTTAAAAGAGTTATCGTTTTATATCTTATACGTTTTATTATTTATAATTCCGATATTACAAAATCAAAAATCTAAGTTTACGAATATTAATACCAATTATACATGAATAAACTTTATGAAGGTAACACACACTCACAATCTAATACTAAACGAATGTTCGTCTTTTCTATTTCATGGTAAAGTTTAGCAAACGCTCTTTCCACTTGTTTCTCATTGATACCTTTATGGATGTGAACTGGTACCGTTGTATATCGTCGAGGATCTAGTAAGATTTCACCTCCAGATAATATTAACTCATATTCATAGCATACAAGTGCTGATATCGAAAATAGATCGGTTGTATCGTTATCTAAGATTGGAATATCGGAGACGGAAGACCGGAATTGTCGTTGTAATTCTTGTTTATTCATACATAATCCTGTATCTTCGAATATGTAATCATCACTGTCTAGCGAGGACACTGAAGTGGTGCTGGATAACGGCATACTTTCGTCTTGAACACGACAAACAAGTTACAATTTTAACGGGTCGGTTTCTATTCAGAGGCTGAAACAATCGAAATAGTTATAGAAAAAGGTTAACCTTTCAAGTTTCAATTTAGAAAATAACTGAGCTAAAGACGATGTAAGAATATACAATACTAATAAATAGGAACTACATTAGCATAAAAGGTTAACATTGAGTCGATCAATTTAAAAACTTATGATAATATAATCGAAAACTCACCTATTGATCTTGAAGTTGTAAAACACAGTCGTCTTACAGTATTGAAGAATTGCTGGATTTCATGAAACTGATTAAAAATGGGGCTTATATATGTACGTATATGTACGTATATCTATTTGCTGACTTTCAGATATTCTCACACATTTCTTAATAGTACTGCATACATCTAATTGATAAAAATAACATTTCTCTGATTAGAAATATAGTAAACACTAATTATAATTTATCGAAACTATTTGCGTTTCACAGGCTTGAAATAAAAATCTGTTAAAATGTGTTTATTGTATTGTAATTACTGAAGATTATAGGGGAGCATGTGAATTGAGTATTATTTATATAGTTTACGTAAAAAAGAACGAATTTAATAAATGTACCTGAGCAATTATAATTAGAAATATTATATAGTATCATTATGACTAAAATTAAATTAATTGTATCCACGATTTCTATTAAATACAATAAGATTTATATTGCTGTAGAAATAAATAAATAATTGATAGCATTATTCGCTAATATTTAAACACTTCGAATTATTATCGATATCAATTTCCTATTAATTAATATAATCAGTAATTTGTTTACAACAAGTAAAGACCGATTATTATGTTATATTAAATTAGACAAAATTCCTCATTCTGCTATCAAATCCTTTAATCATGTAACCGCTAATCATTTCTCAGGTAACCGCTAATCAATTCTTATTTTTAATCATACCGTTATACGAGTTCAGCCGATCGATATTCCTGTTTGCAATTTCGTTAAGCAAGGCATTCAATCAAAATGTATCGTTGAACTATTATAATCGGATGTAATGAGAAACAAACTGACTATCGAAGTATAATTTCTCTTACATTACATACAAGGCAATAAATTGTGTACATCTTTGTCTGTAAAGATATAAAATCAATACAATTTGCAATAATTCTATTGACTGTTTTTCATAAAATATTATAATATTTCTAATTATAAACTTATATTAACAATCAAATCCCTTTCGATATCTACCCTTGTCTAGAGAACAAACTTTATTAATAACTAAAAAGTCATATGGTTCGTTCCAGCACATGAAATAAATATTATGTTTAAATTCAAGTTTAATGTTTAAATGTTTAAGTTCATCATAGCTTCCATCTCCTAAAATATGAGAGTTATACACATGTTTTAAGTTTAATTCATCTTGCTTAAAGAGAATAAGTAAGTTAGCGTTATCCCGTATCAAATGTTTGGGAATTTTCGTATATGTTTGGCCTAAATAAAATGAATCAACACCCTTTATGTCTACCCATACTAAAGTATTCTCTAATTTTTTCCTGCTTATTGCAAATTATATCGTCGAAAATGAATACCGAATTAGGTTTGACGTTGCTAGGGGTGATTACATCATCGTTTTCGCTATATTTATGTTGAAATAAAGACTTGGCGTATAGGTAGGTATTTTCAAATTTTAATCCGTTTTCATTAATTAGTAGACCTAACAAGGCATTAGTTTTACCACAAGAAGAAGGTCCACTCAAAATTACTCGACAGGAAACAGGTAAAAGCTTACCATGCTTCTTATCACCATCGGAATTTTATCGAGAAGCATCATCGTCTAAGTTAAATATATTTAGCGACTTCTTTTGCTTAATAATTTTCATTATGGTATGTGTATATGTCTAGTCACAGTTTCAGCAAACGCATTGTATTCTATCAATAGTCACAGTTTCAGCAAACGCATTGTATTCTATCAACGAATCATGTAAAATTAAGCAGTATGCTTTAATTGTATCAGAAAGTGGGTTGACCGACTCAAGCTCTAATCTCTAAATTCATGAATACCTTATACACACGATATAACTACGATGTAAGATTACTAGAGGGTACATGAAGAAAAGGGTATGTTGTAAGTCGGTTCTGAATTTCTTAAAACATTACTCGAATATCAAAAATTCGTAACGGCGATGCATAGGTTTAATACTATCAACAGCTCATATAAAAGAAATGTTAGATTGTTAACAGTTTATGAGCATTAATCAAAGACTATTCTATAATGATGTATTATTTATTTATAAACGTTACATAGTATAGTAGCTAAATACATGACTGACTGAAAAAAGTTACTTTTATTAATGATGACTATTCATTTCGATCTGTCACTAGCTTAACCTATTAATTTCCACTTTTGACCAAATTATAGTTAATCTGATCAAATATTGCTTACAAATCGGAGCTCTAATCTAATGTCTACAGTAGAATCCTTAAAACCCTCTATGAAGTTTTAGAATTGTTGATTACAAAGACACCCATTTCTTCTACCTTCTTCAGTAAATTCATATTGTTAGCTTCTACTTTGTCAACTGTTACTCAAAACAAAATACTTTCATACAAGAACGTTTATTGATACGAGTAGTTTCAACGCTACTTAAAACATAATACATAACTTATATATAATATCTATTAAAATAGTACATTTCGTATACACTAATAATGGTACGATATACCCGACTATAAAGTAAACATGGTAAACTTTTATTAATGATGACTATTCAATTCGATCTGTCACTAGCTTAACCTTTTAATTTCCACTTTTGACCAAATTATAGTTAATCTGATCAAATATTGCTTACATATCGGAGCTCTAATCTAATGTCTACAGTAGAATCCTTAAAACCCTCTATGAAGTTTTAGAATTGTTGATTACAAAGACACCCATTTCTTCTACCTTCTTTAGTAAATTCATATTGTTAGCTTCTACTTTGTCAACTGTTACTCAAAACAACATACTTTCATACAAGAACGTTTATTGATACGAGTAGTTTCGACGCTACTTAAAACATAATACATAACTTATATATAATATCTATTAAAATAGTACATTTCGTATACACTAATAATGGTACGATATACCCGACTATAAAGTAAACATGGTAACTGTCAACAGTTTAAAAGAATAGATAGTAAATATAACTATATCTAATTATTTTATAAAATACTATGTTAACTAAGAGGTAATATACAGAATATATACGCCTGTATTCGACCTCTAGAGGGTTCATACCCTAATATAGGGTTAGTGCGAGAGATTAACGATCACTGACCGAAGGGTTAAGGTTAAGGGTTAAGGGTGAAGGGAGAAGGGTGAAGGGTTAATGGTGAAAGGTTAAGGGTGAAGGGTGATTGGCCAGTGTCTTTCTTTAATCATGTAACCGCTAATCATTTCACAAGTGACCGCTAAAGAGCTTGAATAGGTCAATTCACTTTCTGATACAACTAAACCATACCGTTTAATTTTACATGATTCGTGGATAGAATACAATGCGTTTGCTGAATAATACATAAGTATACTAATAATAATACTATAAAGGAGCTATTGAGTGAGTAGATCTTCCTTCTTTATCCAGGACTTTTCATTTACAAAGCACGACATATCTGCAGAACGTAGGGAGCAGAGTAAGTACAAAACAACATACTTTCATACAAGAACGTTTATTGATACGAGTAGTTTCGACGCTACTTAAAACATAATATATAACTTATATATAATATCTATTAAAATAGTACATTTCATATACACTAATAATGGTACTACATACCCGACTATAAAGTAAACATGGTAACTGTCAGCAGTTTAAAAGAGTTCAACGATACATTTTGATTGAATGCCTTGCTTAACGAAATTGCAAACAGGAATAGCGATCGGCTGAACTCGTATAACGGTATGATTAAAAATAAGAATTGATTAGCGGTTACCTGTGACCTAATTACTGATTACCTGTCTACCACTATCTGCTGAACTGATTAAAGGATTTGATAACAGAATGAGGAATTATGTCTAATTGAATATAACAGAATAGAAATAAAAAGATAAGAAATAAATCATATTACATCTATTATTTACGAATAATATAATACATGTTATAACATTACAAAATAATTGATAATACAGTGAAACGTGTAAAAGATATAACAATTTGAAAACTATATACAGGTATTGTTTAAACTATTACATCTATTACATACGATTAATATAAATACATGGTAAAAAATAAAAAACAAATATTTTATACAAGAACTTTTATTGAAAGAAGAAAATACATTTCATATTGATATATAATACTAAATTATATCTAAAATAATACATAAGTATACTAATAATAATACTATAAAGGAGCTATTGAGTGAGTAGATCTTCCTTCTTTATCCAGGACTTTTCATTTAAGTCGAGCCATCTCTGTTAATAACTGCAGTTACTCAAATTATTAGCAGTGTAAGACTGAACTATTAAATAGAATGTAAAGTAATATATCCTACGACTATTGTGAGGTTCTTTGAGTAATTAACAAATTTTGCAGGTCTACGAGCGGTGATCTATCAAAGTTATTAGATCTAGAATCTGCTTTAGCGTTATAAGGTTAGTGATATCGCGTGATCGTCTTTTATTTTATCATATTTCTCTGTTTAAGTTCAGAAAGACACTGGCTAGTCACCCTTCACCCTTAACCTTTCACCATTAACCCTTCACCCTTCTCCCTTCACCCTTAACCCTTAACCTTAACCCTTCGGTCAGTGATCGTTAATCTCTCGCACTAACCCTATATTAGGGTATGAACCCTCTAGAGGTCGAATACAGGCGTATATATTCTGTATATTACCTCTTAGTTAACATAGTATTTTATAAAATAATTAGATATAGTTATATTTACTATCTATTCTTTTAAACTGTTGACAGTTACCATGTTTACTTTATAGTCGGGTATATCGTACCATTATTAGTGTATACGAAATGTACTATTTTAATAGATATTATATATAAGTTATGTATTATGTTTTAAGTAGCGTCGAAACTACTCGTATCAATAAACGTTCTTGTATGAAAGTATGTTGTTTTGAGTAACAGTTGACAAAGTAGAAGCTAACAATATGAATTTACTAAAGAAGGTAGAAGAAATGGGTGTCTTTGTAATCAACAATTCTAAAACTTCATAGAGGGTTTTAAGGATTCTACTGTAGACATTAGATTAGAGCTCCGATTTGTAAGCAATATTTGATCAGATTAACTATAATTTGGTCAAAAGTGGAAATTAAAAGGTTAAGCTAGTGACAGATCGAATTGAATAGTCATCATTAATAAAAGTTTACCATGTTTACTTTATAGTCGGGTATATCGTACCATTATTAGTGTATACGAAATGTACTATTTTAATAGATATTATATATAAGTTATGTATTATGTTTTAAGTAGCGTTGAAACTACTCGTATCAATAAACGTTCTTGTATGAAAGTATTTTGTTTTGAGTAACAGTTGACAAAGTAGAAGCTAACAATATGAATTTACTAAAGAAGGTAGAAGAAATGGGTGTCTTTGTAATCAACAATTCTAAAACTTCATAGAGGGTTTTAAGGATTCTACTGTAGACATTAGATTAGAGCTCCGATTTGTAAGCAATATTTGATCAGATTAACTATAATTTGGTCAAAAGTGGAAATTAAAAGGTTAAGCTAGTGACAGATCGAATTGAATAGTCATCATTAATAAAAGTTTACCATGTTTACTTTATAGTCGGGTATATCGTACCATTATTAGTGTATACGAAATGTAATATTTTAATAGATATTATATATAAGTTATGTATTATGTTTTAAGTAGCGTCGAAACTACTCGTATCAATAAACGTTCTTGTATGAAAGTATTTTGTTTTGAGTAACAGTTGACAAAGTAGAAGCTAACAATATGAATTTACTGAAGAAGGTAGAAGAAATGGGTGTCTTTGTAATCAACAATTCTAAAACTTCATAGAGGGTTTTAAGGATTCTACTGTAGACATTAGATTAGAGCTCCGATTTGTAAGCAATATTTGATCAGATTAACTATAATTTGGTCAAAAGTGGAAATTAAAAGGTTAAGCTAGTGACAGATCGAAATGAATAGTCATCATTAATAAAAGTAACTTTTTTCAGTCAGTCATGTATTTAGCTACTATACTATGTAACGGTTATAAATAAATAATACATCATTATAGAATAGTCTTTGATTAATGCTCATAAACTGTTAACAATCTAACATTTCTTTTATATGAGCTGTTGATAGTATTAAACCTATGCATCGCCGTTACGAATTTTTGATATTCGAGTAATGTTTTAAGAAATTCAGAACCGACTTACAACATACCCTTTTCTTCATGTACCCTCTAGTAATCTTACATCGTAGTTATATCGTGTGTATAAGGTATTCATGAATTTAGAGATTAGAGCTTGAGTCGGTCAACCCACTTTCTGATACAATTAAAGAATACTGCTTAATTTTACATGATTCGTTGATAGAATACAATGCGTTTGCTGAAACTGTGACTATTGATAGAATACAATGCGTTTGCTGAAACTGTGACTAGACATATACACATACCATAATGAAAATTATTAAGCAAAAGAAGTCGCTAAATATATTTAACTTAGACGATGATGCTTCTCGATAAAATTCCGATGGTGATAAGAAGCATGGTAAGCTTTTACCTGTTTCCTGTCGAGTAATTTTGAGTGGACCTTCTTCTTGTGGTAAAACTAATGCCTTGTTAGGTCTACTAATTAATGAAAACGGATTAAAATTTGAAAATACCTACCTATACGCCAAGTCTTTATTTCAACATAAATATAGCGAAAACGATGATGTAATCACCCCTAGCAACGTCAAACCTAATTCGGTATTCATTTTCGACGATATAATTTGCAATAAGCAGGAAAAAATTAGAGAATACTTTAGTATGGGTAGACATAAAGGGTGTTGATTCATTTTATTTAGGCCAAACATATACGAAAATTCCCAAACATTTGATACGGGATAACGCTAACTTACTTATTCTCTTTAAGCAAGATGAATTAAACTTAAAACATGTGTATAACTCTCATATTTTAGGAGATGGAAGCTATGATGAACTTAAACATTTAAACATTAAACTTGAATTTAAACATAATATTTATTTCATGTGCTGGAACGAACCATATGACTTTTTAGTTATTAATAAAGTTTGTTCTCTAGACAAGGGTAGATATCGAAAGGGATTTGATTGTTAATATAAGTTTATAATTAGAAATATTATAATATTTTATGAAAAACAGTCAATAGAATTATTGCAAATTGTATTGATTTTATATCTTTACAGACAAAGATGTACACAATTTATTGCCTTGTATGTAATGTAAGAGAAATTATACTTCGATAGTCAGTTTGTTTCTCATTACATCCGATTATAATAGTTCAACGATACATTTTGATTGAATGCCTTGCTTAACGAAATTGCAAACAGGAATATCGATCGGCTGAACTCGTATAACGGTATGATTAAAAATAAGAATTGATTAGCGGTTACCTGAGAAATGATTAGCGGTTACATGATTAAAGGATTTGATAGCAGAATGAGGAATTTTGTCTAATTTAATATAACATAATAATCGGTCTTTACTTGTTGTAAACAAATTACTGATTATATTAATTAATAGGAAATTGATATCGATAATAATTCGAAGTGTTTAAATATTAGCGAATAATGCTATCAATTATTTATTTATTTCTACAGCAATATAAATCTTATTGTATTTAATAGAAATCGTGGATACAATTAATTTAATTTTAGTCATAATGATACTATATAATATTTCTAATTATAATTGCTCAGGTACATTTATTAAATTCGTTCTTTTTTACGTAAACTATATAAATAATACTCAATTCACATGCTCCCCTATAATCTTCAGTAATTACAATACAATAAACACATTTTAACAGATTTTTATTTCAAGCCTGTGAAACGCAAATAGTTTCGATAAATTATAATTAGTGTTTACTATATTTCTAATCAGAGAAATGTTATTTTTATCAATTAGATGTATGCAGTACTATTAAGAAATGTGTGAGAATATCTGAAAGTCAGCAAATAGATATACGTACATATACGTACATATATAAGCCCCATTTTTAATCAGTTTCATGAAATCCAGCAATTCTTCAATACTGTAAGACGACTGTGTTTTACAACTTCAAGATCAATAGGTGAGTTTTCGATTATATTATCATAAGTTTTTAAATTGATCGACTGAATGTTAACCTTTTATGCTAATGTAGTTCCTATTTATTAGTATTGTATATTCTTACATCGTCTTTAGCTCAGTTATTTTCTAAATTGAAACTTGAAAGGTTAACCTTTTTCTATAACTATTTCGATTGTTTCAGCCTCTGAATAGAAACCGACCCATTAAAATTGTAACTTGTTTGTCGTGTTCAAGACGAAAGTATGCCGTTATCCCGCACCAATTCAGTGTCCTCGCTAGACAGTGATGATTAGTTAAATAATCTACGTAATTAGACCATCTAATTAAATCTAATCTAATTTTTTCCCTTTTTAATCAAACTATAGTTGAACTACTTCCGGTTCTTCACCAAAACGAAATCAAAAGAACTGTACACAAATGATTAGAATGTATTAAATATTCTCACGCTTGTTGTAAACAAATTACTGATTATATTATTTAATAGGAAATTGATATCGATAATAATTTGACGTGTTTAAATATTAACTGATAATGTAATCAAACTATTTATTTCTACAGCAATATAAATCTTATTGTATTTAATAGAAATTGTGGGTACATTTAATTTAATTTTAAGCATAATGATACTATATATAATATTTTCTAATTATAATTGCTCAGGTACATTTATGAAATTCGTTCTTTTCTACGTATTCGTTTAAAATGCTATCACATGCTCCCTCTAACCAATTCTCACTTCACACCTTTCTAATCATCACCTTCAATCATATCACGAGCTACCTCTAACCAGTTCTCACCTCTCTAATTCTCACCTTTCTAATGATAACCTTTAATCCTATCACCAACGAACCAGATCAATTTAATTAGATCACAGATTACCTCATCCCTTCTAATTATTTCAAATCCTTTAATTTTCACCTTTGCTAATCATAACCTTTAATCATATCGCAAGCTATCTCTAATCAATTCTCACCTCACACCTTTTATCATATCTTAGGTATCCGCTACTCAATTATCACCTTTGTAATCATAACCTTTAATCATATCGTAAGCTATCTCTAACCAATTCTCACCTCACCCCTTTTATCATATCATAGGTATCCGCTTCATAGGTAGCCGTAAACCATATCAATTTAATTAGATCACAGGGTACCTCACCCCTTCTAAATCCCTTCTAATCATGTCATAGGTAAACCATATCAATTTAATTAGATCACATGCTACCTCACCCCTTCTAACCATATCAAATTTTTTAATTATTACCTTTGCATCAACACCTTTAAGCAGATCACCCTATCAAAGCCATACCTTTATTCAGATCACATGTTACCTAACCCCTTATAATCATATCAAATTCTTTAATTAGATCACATATTACCTTATCCCTTCTAATCATGTCATAGGTAAACCATATCAATTTAATTAGATCACATGCTACCTCACCCCTTCTAACCTTATCAAATTTTTAATTATTACCTTTGCATCAACACCTTTAAGCAGATCACCCTATCAAAGCCGTACCTTTATTCAGATCACATGTTACCTAACCCCTTATAATCATATCAAATTCTTTAATTAGATCACATATTACCTTATCCCTTCTAATCATGTCATAGGTAAACCCTATCAATTTAATTAGATCACTTGCTACCTCACCCCTTCTAACCATATCAAATTTTTTAATTATTACCTTTGCTAATCTACACCTCTGCTAATCATCACCTTTGCTAATCAGCACCTTTAATCATGTAACCGCTAATCATTTCACAGGTAACCGCTAAAATTCTCACCTCAATCATCACCTGTCAGTCAGGTGACATGACGTCATCACAGGTAGAAAAAGAGTGGGGATGGACTCAAGTGTCCTATTACCTACTCTCTTATACACGTGTATTATACGCTATTTTTTATTATACCTATACTACAATCTGAAAATTGTAACAAAAAAGTAATTTGAAATACCTTTTCTAAATAATCTGCATCATTAATCGTTGATATAGAAATGGTTAAAAAGAATTGTTCTTTGGTTGCTATGTATAAATTTGCTGTATTGTTCAAAATTTGTAGAGTGTATTATTTTAACATTGTTGTTAATTTCTTGTTACCTAGGCAGCTTTAAAGGCCTTATTTCGCACGCTTAAGAGTACGATATACCAAGATCATGAGTCAGGTATAATAAAATAATATATTATATACCCAGGGACTAAAGTGCATCTTTTAATCCCGAATGTGAGTTTATTTTCCGAGCGTTAGCGAGGAAAATAAACACATGAGGGATTAAAAGGCACTTTAGTCCAGTGGTATATACGCTATTTTTTGCACGTCCTAAAGGACTTAATCTCAAAAATTCAAAATTTCGAAAATTTTTTCGGAAAATTTCGTTACATGTCATTCTGACAATTGAACTCTGCAAACGCCAAAATAACATAGTTTCAGGATAATAAATCCTAACATGTACCGCGATTACTTTTTTTTTGTTGTTTACTTGTTGTTGTTGTTGTCATGGAAACACTTTACTCACTCAGGGAGTAAAAGTGTTACTTTACTCCCTCTTTTGGGGGACTAAAGTAGAGCCTTATATATATAGGACGTGCAAAATAGTTATTTATGTATTAAGGGCATAAAGAAGCTTTTATGGCCAGAAGCGTTATTTCTAGCCCGAGGCGTCAGCCGAGGGCTAGGAAAAGGCTGTAGGGCCATAAAAGGAAGTTATGCCCGAAATGCATACACTATTTTATGCACAGATTGTTTTTATCTCAAATCTATTATTGTGTAAAAACATAATTAAATGAGTACGTAGGTTACATCAAGCCGCTGTACTTATGTGCTTATATACGAAGTACGTTACTATAGTTACTATCTAAAATACTTAATTTCAGCTTATTTTCATTGGTGATAAGTTTACAAATTATATAAAGAACCAATCAAGTTCTACAAATACAGCTCTGACATTTAATTGACGTTTCATTATTGCCCGTCGGATCATAAAGAGGCCCTTGGGGCATAAAGAGACAGTTATGTTCCGATAAATCTAGCAATAATAGTCTAATTATAATGCATCTGTGCATAAACATAATTAAATGACTAGGTAGTTACTCGAAGTTACGTTACTATAGTAAATATTCCAAAATAATTAGTTTCAGCTTATTTTCATTGTTGGTAAGTTGACAAATTATATTATGAACAAATCAAGTTTTACAGGAAGTAGCTCTGATATTTAAGTGACATTTTTTTATTGCCCGTCGGACCATAAAGAGACTCGTGGGCCATAAAGAGTCGTTTGTGTTTAGATGAGTATAGCAATAATACCTAGTCTAATTATTATGTATTTTACGCATAAACTTCAAAATATAAAAACAAACCGAAAACACTTTCATACAAAAACGGTCAACACAAAATAAATTTCCACGTTTTCATATACCTTTATGGTATGAAAATCACGAATCTGCTATTGGTTTTTTTGGGTCAGGTCAAATACTGTTGTTTCGATGTCATTCACGTATCATGCAGCCAACACATACATGCCTCATGAGTCGTAACTCAAAATGGTTTGTTCACGAAGTGATTTCTAATGCAAACACCAATAGAAGAATAGTATACATACAACACATGAACAGGATTGATAGTTTTGATCTTTTGATGCTTCTCGGTTCTACAGTTTGTTTTCTTTAGTGCTTGGTACTGTAGTGATTTAGCATGCCTTGATTTAATATCCAAAGTAACAGATGTAAACCGAGTCAGATATGAATTCATAAATAAGCCAGTCAAACATCAATTCATTCTCTCCTCTCCAATATTTCTCTAAATTTGGCTATTATTTGTATAGTGTTTGACTAGGCTATTGTAATTATAATAAGTAGGGTACCCCGACTCGACCTAACGATAAAAATTACGGGCGTGGTAACTATAACTTTTGTTCATCTGGACTGGTCTAGTGACCTCAGCTCTTTGTGATGGGTGGTTGCGGATGAAGTCTGAATTCATTACGGAGCGATTAGCCATGCCTATCTACCTGGTAAACGCTAGAACTCGCATATTCCTAACTACTGGGTAATGATCTCTGTAACCAGGTAATAAGCTGCGGCGTTGCCGGTTCTCATTACCGAAGAATAAAATTTGCACCAAAACGTATTTTATAACCACCAGGTAATAATTATGTTACTTGGTAAACGCTAAATCTCGCCGATTCTTAACAACCGGTAACGAGTTAACTGTAACCAGGTAATAAGCTGCGGCAATGGCAGTTCTTGTACCGAAGAACAAAAATTGCACCAAAACGTGTTTAATCACTACCAGGTAACAAATCTTGTTACCTGGTAAACGTAAAAGTTTGCATATTGTTCTCGTGCATTTAAGAACGGGTTTTATTTGAAAACAAATTGGAATATAACTAAAATTTGACCAGACCTGAAAAAACCAATAGCAGATTCATAATCTGCATCTTAAAAACGTCTAGAAGCAGTGTATTAGAACCTGGAAATTCTTTTCAAGTTCAATTTTGTTGTACAGCGTAGTAAACGCTGTCTATAGCTGCAGTTTAATTATAGTACATTATATCGATATATTGATCGTATTTTTAGTATAATGATAGTTTTAATTATTATTAATAATTTTGTGACACATTAGTTTTTAGTGATTACCTTGATTATAGTGATAGTTAAGTTTAAAATAAACTAAGTTTGGTGTAAAAACTTATGAAATGGCTATACTAGATTAGTCCCTTCGAAAGAATATACACCTCAATTGCTACTCTTGAATAGTTCTGCAACCAGTTAAGCAGCTTTCGATAATATCTTCTTAGACCATCAACCAAAGACAGAACGCGTTATTCTGTTTGTGACTGATGACGTACCCTAGAAGACCAAGACGGTTTTCCAATTTTTCGATTCCTTCGGAATAATACGTATTTTTTCAACTTTAAAATAGGGTTGCATAGATGATCTCCGCATTAGAGCCGAATCTCTTTCCTCCGAGTTATTTTTTCAAGTTCGGAAACAAGAAATAGTCGCTGGGGGCTAAGTCTGGAGAATATTCTGGATGTGGAAGCAATTCGAAGCCTAATTCAGGGATTTCGGGCATGGCATGTGCATTGTCTTCATGGAAGAGTACGTTTTTTTCAAAACGTTGCTGAAACGATCCAATAAATTTGCAATCATATTCGCCGTTTGAGTAATATATTTCGTACACGTTCATCTGACATGCGTACTATCTCAACTATCTCGCGCAATTTTGCTCTGCGGTCATGCAATACCATATAATAAATTTTGTCAATCATTTCTGGTGTGGTGGCCTCATTTGGCCGTCCAGAGAAGTCGTTTGTGGTTGTACGACCACAACAATAATAAGTAGGTCACCACTTGTGAATCGTTTTAATCGATGGTGAAGAACCTAATAATATTTTTTGTACGACCATGCTATTTCAGATTGTTTACCATACTTGGTTTTAGAACAGTAGGTTATGTTTACTGGTTGCTAAGCAAAACCGCGTCGGTAAGTAATTACTTACCGTTCAGTTCTGTCAAAAACAGAACGGTAAGTAAATTATATGTAATTTATAAAATAAATGCATGATCTTTAGATGTCTCTTTCGTGAAAAATCATTTATTTTCAAAATAAATGAACTATTAAAAAAATGTATGTTTTTTATTTAAATTTACTGTGACAAAATACCCAATAATAATAGTAATTACAAACGTATCCATGGTAACGACAAAAATATGGTGACATTCAAAAATAAAATTACAAACGTATCCATGGTAACGACAAAACCTACTTAATGTTTGGTGGATATACATTATACAGGGCAAAAATAAATTATCTATTTTTTACCATTTTCGAGATATTTCCTTAGTAATACCTTTGTATTCACAATGGTCGTACAAAAAATAGTATAAGCATCTCAAACAGTAAGGAGTTTACCGATCTCCTCCAATATTGGCGACTTCGCTTCGCTCAGTCGCCAAAAATTGTCGTCGATCGGTAAACTGTCCTTACTGTTGGGGGGTTAAAATAGTATAAGCATCTCAAACAGTAAGGAGTTTACCGATCTCCTCCAATATTGGCGACTTCGCTTCGCTCAGTCGCCAAAAATTGTCGTCGATCGGTAAACTGTCCTTACTGTTGTTGATACTTAATATACTATTTTAACCTTTTTTTTGGTTTGCGTAATGGTCTATCCACGCAAAAATAATGTTAATTAACACACGAAATTAACTTTTTTTCCAAATTTGCAAAAATACGAGAGGTTGTCTGCTTTCAATGGCTGTTAAAACTGAAGTAAATAGCATAGGTATCTGTTTGCAAATATTAATATTGCCTACTGACAGATGGTATTGACAAATGTCATCTGGGATTTGCGATTGTGACGACCTATGATGCATTTTTGCCAGACTTCCCATCCGGCCTCGTAAATGTGAATAATCAGTTTTCTATTGGGACGCGCCAATAAATATAAATGGCGTTAACAACACCAAAATGTCGTCGATATGCGGTAGTTGATGACGTAGTTTTTAGGGGTTTGTTTTTCTTGTATCGTATTTTAATGGTGATTGTAATTTTGACAGATTAAATTTAATAATCGTGTTAATATTTATGATAATTTAAAATAGAATATCTAGATTTTATAATTTTTGAAATGTCAGTAAAATGGAATTGTCATTAATAAATTCCTCTTAATAATGTTTACTGTACTGTCTTGACGTTCTGGGTTTTGTACTTTGGCGCGTCCCAGTTGATTAGAGGTTCCTTGGTCCTTGGTGACAATTTTGAAAGTATTAGACTCT
This sequence comes from Agrypnus murinus, assembly GCA_929113105.1. Classification (NCBI taxonomy): domain Eukaryota; kingdom Metazoa; phylum Arthropoda; class Insecta; order Coleoptera; family Elateridae; genus Agrypnus; species Agrypnus murinus. The sequence continues at coordinate 170,112,996 of OV816024.1, read as the reverse complement.
GTTACGTAACGAACGAAATACTCGGTGGAGAAGACTTAACTAAATCTAAACAAATTAACGTATGTAAATACAAAGAAAATTTGAATTTTCTTCCGTTATCATTTACTTTTCGTGACTTTGTAAATTTAAGATAGTTAGGTCTATGGTTGTTACTATACTTATAGGTATGCAAGGAAGCCTTTTAGCAGTTTTAGCCTAAGTAAAGGTCTATTTAGACATGGACACGGGACGCGCTGACAGTTAAGCATATGAGAATTTATACCTGACGGAGCGTGTTCAATACGAACTTCGGCCTACGGGCAATAAAGTTTGACAAGTTGATAGTATTTGTACTGTTCCCGTGAAAATAGCAGGGTATTTGTTTACTAATACTGATCAATCAGCAATGGTTGTGCTTCTTGATGAAGGGGATATTAATGATAATAATCGTAATAAGAAAAGGCGTATCTGGCTTCACAAAGTTGTTTCACTGTTTTACTAACAATTGCCCAATTTTTATCTTTGTGACTGTTGTCATTGTAACGCTGATGTATAGATTACACAATTTTAATTCGGGCGGATTTCGACCACACTCAATAAATTGACTATATACTAATATAGTCGTCGTTATATACGCGTGATTGCAATTCACATATATCGTGACGGAATAGAAACGCGCCGAGAAATTCAAAAAATTCTGATTAAATGTAATATTGTTGTATTTTTATGCGTTCTTGAATTGGGCGAATAAACTTTATTGAGGGTATTAGTTTTACTAGTTATTATTTACAAGAGATGCGTTTAGTAAAATCCCTTAGAAAACCATAAACCACCGAATGATGTTTATAACATTACATTTGATTCGAAATAAAATAGAAATTATAAGGTACTCCTTATGTTTAAGGAGTACCCTCCGTTACCCCTACATCTACGCTCAGTTGAAAGAATGTATTTGGGTAGCTGTCGTTTGTTTATATGATGATGCTGTCGTCAAATCCAGTTGATAATATTAATTAATTCTGCTGTTTACATTAAGTTGAAATATACTATTCAAATGTACGACTGTATTGGTATCAATTACATTAAATTCTTTCCATTACAAACCCGTACTTAAAGTTGAATCATTTTATGTTGCATTCTATAAATACGAATTCACGCAGAAAAAAAGGACACAAGTTTGATAAGGACTTTGGTAGGTAGGAGGTCCTTGTTAAGCGAAATGTTAACCCGAATATGAACGAATGGATTAAATTTAAAAATTTCTATCGCAGCGCCATCCTTAGCTACAGAATTAAACTTAACGGGACAGACGCCAGCGTTAAAATTAGTGTGTATGAAAGTAGCTTCAAGAAAGCGATAGACCCATCCATCTGACCACAAGGCTCTTGTATAAGTCGTTTTTTACACATCCGACCCAGAGCTCAAAATCAAACGTAAATTTTGATCCAAGTATCCTGCTTTTAAATGTAAACACATTAAGTAGTGATAAAATTAATTATCTCACTGTAGATATTGAAAATTATAATTTAAAATTTCTATGTATTACCGAATAGGTACAAAATCTGATTGTATTGATAGCATTTATATTAATGGTTTTAAATTAATTGATTTTTATTGTAGGCCTTCTTTAAAATGTGGAGGAGTAGGAATCTGGGCCGAAAAAGGTTTAGATGCTAAAAGAATTGACTTAAATGTTTTTTGTATTGAACAACACTTTAAAGTTTGTTGTGCTGTATACAAACATGAAAATTGTACTACAATCATTTTGAATTGTTATCGGTCATTGAAAGAATTGTAGCAGTGTTAGAGAAATTACACAATCCAAATGTTAATCTTATCATATGCGGAGATATAAATTTTGATAGGTACACTAGTCGACATTTTAATATCTTATGCAATGCTTTATCTTGTTTTAATTTTAGGCCTGTGGTAGGATGGCCCACTAGAGACGGCAGAAATAATTCAGTATCATTGATCAAATCTTTTTAAATTTTGATTGTGATGATAGTTGTCTCGTTCTAGACAATTTTATATCTGATCATAGGTCAGTTTTCGTAGAATTCAACTGGCAAGACGAAAGTATATATATATATATATATATATATATATATATATATATATATATATATATATATATATATATATATATATATATATATATATCATATATATATATATATATATATATATATATATATATATATATATATATATATATATATATATATATATATATATATATATATATATATATATATATATATATATATATATATATATATACTTGCATGTTTGCTTGATATCTAATTCATATGGAAAATTTCTCGCTATGCTGGTAGTCGTTCTCTGTAGCTCAGTTGGTAGAGATACCACCTAGACAGTGGAGGGTCCTGGGTTCGAATCCCAGCAGAGTCGATAAATTTTTCTATATGAATTTGCATTCAAAATATTATTTAATGTAAAATCATTATCCAACTTGATAAAAATTAACTATATATATATATATATATATATATATATATATATATATATATATATATATGCCTTATGCCGAATCTTACGTAAAGAACGCAAGCCACTTCATCGAGCGTATAAAAGACATAACAGTGGCACCAGGAGATCTGCTAGTAAGCTTTGATGTAACCTCTTTATTCACGAATGTTCCAGTAAAAGAAGCAGTAGATATGATACAACGGAAATACCAAGTCCCAAATTAAATCATCGAGTTAACAAGACACTGCCTAAACAACACCTACTTCATCTACAAAGATCAACGGTACAAACAAGTGGAAGGAGCACCTATGGGATCACCTTTATCGCCGGTAATAGCGAACCTATTCATGGAAGAATTAGAAGTCCGAGCAATAGAAACGGCAAGTGACAAACCTAAACTATGGCTAAGATACGTAGACGATACTTTTATTATATGGACCCATGGAGAAGAGAAACTGCAGACCTTCTTACAGCATCTAAACAACATACACCAGAAGATCAAATTCACAATGGAGGTGGAAAAGGACAATCAACTACCTTTTCTAGATGTATCTATAACCAAGAAGGAAGACGGCAGCCTAGGATACACAGTATACCGAAAATCAACCAACACAAATCGCTACCTGAACGCGCAGTCACATCACCACCCAGCGCAACTACAGTCAGTAGTCAAGACATTAATAACCAGATCACAACGATTGACTGATGACGATAATAAACATCAAGAACTAGAACAGGTGAAGTTGGCATTAAAACAAAATGGTTTCTCGTCCAGAAATATCAAGAAAGCGTTAACACCAAGGGACCCAAAGCCAAAAGAAGAAGAAACATCGGTATCCAAAGCACACTTACCGTACATCAAAGGGACCACGGACAAAATAAGTAGAGTGCTGAGAAAACACAACATCGATACCATCTTCAACACCGATAAAAAGATTGGAAACATGCTACCATCCGCAAAAACAAAAATACCACTAGAAAGCCAAGGAGTATACGAGATCCCATGTAAAGACTGCGGGGAATCCTACATAGGGCAGACCAACAGAAGAATTCAAGTAAGAAGAGAAGAACACCGAAATGCAGTCAACAAAAATGAGAGAACGTCTTCACTGGCACAACATGTAAGTGGTACATCTCATAACATAGATTTCGAAAATACAAAAGTTTTAGCGAATATACAACATAAGACCCGACGAACCATAAGAGAAGCCATTGAGATCGAGAAACGTCCGAACAATCTTAATACCAGGGACGATACACAGCGACTACCATCAGCTTGGAAACCAGCTATAACCAGTATCACCGTCAAGAAGCGAAAACCAGCACAGCAGAACGATATAAGGGAAAGAGAGAGAAAGCCACCAGATCAAGCGAGACCAATGACACGCAGCCGCGCCAAAAACCAGCCGACCGCAACCATGCGCAACACCGTAACCGTATATAAAGACCAACCGCTGCAACAAGACGTCAGTCTACATCGTGTAACCACGCGAAGCAGAAGGAAGTTAGAAGTGACCTGAAGATGGCAAGTGTGATCTTGCCGAAACGTCGTCAACCATTGTCTGGTTCCTCTAGGAGCCGAATAGTGAATACGCGGAGTGAAACCCGGAAAAGTGGTAAAGTATCATATAATATCCGCGGAAACTTAATATATATATATATATATATATATATATATATATATATATATATATATATATATATATATATCTACTTGATAGCTATACTACAGAAGATGGAAATACCGATCCTCGACATCAAATTCCATTCTTTTTAATAGTTAATACAATGTTATATACAAATATCTAACAGATGCACAGACCCTGAGAAGGATCCGTACATAGGAGAGTACTACATGCTAAAGGAAGGAGTAGCCTTAGACATAGATAAAGTTATAAAGAATCCGCGGCTTAGATTGCTGGGCAATAAACTACTTTTAACATGAACATTAAAAACTATCGTTTTTAATGTTCATATATTGTAGTTGTAGACACTGATATAACAATACATTCACTCCGGATAAATTTGTAAAGGAGTCCTAATCAATTTAATATTGTAACGTTCTTTTTAAAATAATAACAAAAGTGCCGTTTAAATCGTCTATTAATAAGAAATATTTATTTACAAACACTAATGAATACACTATAAATTAACGCTATGATTATAAACCATTAAAACTATTATTTACAGACTATGAATTTCTAATACAACATTTATCTTCACATTTACTATTTATTTCGTGATACACAGTTAATGACTCGCTGTTGACTGATGCTCTTTTATCCGCGAAGTCGATTTTATACCCTCATATAATCGTACCAGAAGCCGCTAGAACCTACTATGTATTTCTGGAAGGCGCTAGATAAACCGCGTCTGGTGCGATGCGTCATTCTCTCGAATGCTGTAGAATATTCCATTTGTTGTGTGACGGAGAGGTTCTTTCTTTTTCTCTCTTGTTACAGTATCTTTTTAGATAAACGTGGGTATTATCTTATTTATTCCCATTTATTTTGAGTTTATATAGTCGAAATGTAAAAAATCTTAAAAGAATTTTACCTGCGTTTTAGCACTCGGTACGTAATTCAATTCATTCTCTGTTTCATAAACTCGTTAGGGCTGGTAGAAGAACAGGTAAAAACGCGCTGATTTCGATCTACCTTACTGATGCATATTTCTAGCGATGACGTCAGCGGTCAGCTTCGAAATTTGCAGTATTATCAATATAATGTAATAAAAACATACAAAAGTTTCACGTAATTGTTAAATTAAAAAAGCATGTAATAATAAACAAACGTAGACATTTATTTTTACTGTACATTTTAAATGTTCGGGGATTAGTACCTGCTATCGTGCCTCAGGTAGTCCGTCCGACCTTTTGGGGTATAGTGATGCAATTTAATCTGATAATTGTCTCGATTTCAGCTTTCAGTTTTCATATTTGTTTATTTTTTCTATGTGAATTTAGAAACTCCGAACAATGATCGCATTAATAATCCCAATGAATGTGTGGTGGCTTCCTATTTATTGATTATTGTTTATTATTAATAATAATAAAATATACATGCTATGCAAATTGAGATCGACCTGTAGCCGCTTTAGGCTAGTAGTAGATTTTCTTTTTTATACTATCATGTAATTATATCAGATCTGTTAAGGTATATTAAAAGTATGTAACTTAAGTTTATTTTTGTCAAGTTTACAAAAGCCGTCTTTAAAGAAATTTGAAAAATTATATTGTGACCAGCATTGGTACAATTACGTTAAAAGGGAGAATTTTCTACAGAAAAGAACCATTCAAAATTACCTGTTTTGGGATTGGAAGCAGGTAGAAAACCACATATTTCTAGTGATTTGGAGGTCAAATCGTGCTTTTTTAAAATAATGCATATAGTCGCAGGTGTTTCCCTTTTTGTCGTCGAGATCCAGATATTTGAAAATAAGATCAGTTTATTTTGGTACGTTATAGTTGTATTATATTTTTTGTTGTAACAATTGGTTTATAGTTTAATAATAATGACCGGTTTTAAATTTAAAAGATGATTAGTGTATATTCCTTCTTGATGAGAGGTGGTTAAGGTGTTGTTACCCGTTTTAATTTAAAGTGATATGTGACGCAAATGGTAAGTTATTTTTCTGCATTAGAACTAGTTTTTCTCTTTTTTAAATAGTTAATTCAGCAGGTGATGATAATACATATTAGTGTTAGGATCCGATCCCTGAACGTGATTCAAGCGCCTGTATTTATTAACGTAATTTCCAACCAACTTGAGATTAGGAAGCCTTTTACGAAAGGTAGTTACTGGCATAGATATATCCGTTAGTCGAGCCTGCAAAACTCGCCGATATTATCGATGATTGTTGGTTTCTTTAAATTCTTGATCACGTTGGGTAGAAAGCTTCATTAGAATACAGCGGTCTTGATCACGTGGTTAGTCAGATGTGAAATATAAAATTCAAGGGCGGGAAATCCATTATGGCGACTTCAAGAATGACAAATTCAAAATTTTAAACGTTTTATCGAACTGTCGTCGTCGTTGCATGATTTAAGGACTTTTGTTGAGTTAATTGAAACCGCGTGACGGGCTTCGATCCCTACTGATAGCCAAAGTTACTAGAATAGAGAGGGATATATACGAAAAGTTACCGAGAGAGAGATAGCTAAATAAATAATATATTTAAACATTGATGTTTCATTTACTAGCATGATTAGGGTTAAGGGAGAAGGGCGACTATATGAAAGGTAGATCGTTATCCGCGAGAGAGAGAGAGAGTACACGAAAAGTAGAAACATAATTTAATTCCTATCTGGCATTATTATTTCTTCTAGAAAAGGTAGGAAGAGTACAGTGTGTGCGTGAGAGAGAAAGCAGAACTTGTAGGTATTAGTATTAGCGAGAAAGAGAGAGAGATAACAAAGGTACGCAAGACATTAAACGTTAGGGGTAGGGGTTTCAAGATGAGCGCCGAGTAGTAGTCGGGATAAAAGATGGCCGAATCAATCAGAACGTGTTTCATAAATTATACAGTATCATAAAATAGGAATTTAATTAATTTGCGTAAATGAATTTTTATATATTCGTAGGGTACATAGTTGCGTTATGATCTAATGTAGCAGTATTCATACTAACTCGACATCTATTAGCAAATATCCGTAAATTGTTAGGTGATAATACAGATTTATTTTTACAATCATGACCTCTATTAGCATCGATAACACAGATTTCTTCTTTGCGTCCTCTACATGCGGATAATACATATTCCTTCATGACGTCTTCTGTTGGCAGTTCATATTTTGTCGGCAATACAGATTCCTTCATGGCTTCATCTTTTAGACCTATTTCGTTTCATTGATCGGTTGTGAAAGAGAAAAATGTAGCTAATTAATATATCAACTATATGATCAATCAATCTCTCAAGTTGACGTAAATATTATATTAGAAATTTTAAAAGGTATACAATTTATAATGATAAAGATAGCTCGGGTACATTTAGCGCCACATGTTGTGATATAAAATGGTTGCCATGGCCAGACTCTAATTGAAGGGTCTCTAATACAGTTCTCTTTTAAGCGACCTTTACATACCGGTAATACAGATTTCTTCATGACACCCTCTTGTAGTAGTACACAGTTTGTCGGTATTCCTTCATGACGCCATCTCTTAGACGTGTACATGCTGCCGATAATACAGAATTTAACTCTAAATTATTAATGGCGATATGAGATAATTATTTGAGAAAATCAGTGAAATTTATTGCATAAAATATAAAATGATAAACCTTGGCGCCTTCCATCACCGGTACATACGTAATCGCTAATACAGATTTCTTCATGACGCCCTCTATTAACAACTAGCAGTACATCTGTAATCCGTTAGAGCGTGAAGGAAATAATTAAACACTAGCGCCCTCTGTTTTTCCCTAGCAACACTAACACCATTTAGCCGAGCACCGAACCAAATGCCGGTAATATAGCATGTCGGTAATACAGATTCCGTACTTCGACACTTAACGAGACAAAAGTCGCTAGATTAGAGAGAGATCGACATAAAAAGTCCCTAGATTAGAGAGAGATCGGCATAAAAAGTCCCCAGATTCGACGTAAAACGACACTGGCGCCATCTGTTTTCCCCTAGCAACAACGCTACCATTTAGCCAAGTGACGAACCAAATGCCGATAATACAGAATGCCGGTAATGCAGATTCCGTACTTAACCACCTGACTGCATCCCACTCAAAAACGTCTGCCTCAGGTGACGCCATACCTACTTTAGTCCATACTTATGTCAATTAAGTTATTAAAAATAGTATAAACAAGTCGTTATCCAGCTACATAACACAAATAATAAAAAATAGTATCATATTAGTCTTGCTGTCCTAGGTCATTATGAAACCAATAGTAGAGCAGGCGCCGAGAGGCTTTCCGTATAAAAAAGCTGCTGGATTCATTCTGATTGTTAATATAGGTTGAGAAATGCCTAAGCTTTGATATTATAGAGGTTGCCAGATAAAATCAATGGTCATTTTTTTGTCATCCCCCATCATAACAGTTAGGGCCAATCTATATGAAGTGGTGCAGTACTGGTCGCTAGACCATTTCAAAACAGGATAACTTTTTGTGTGTTATCACACCTAAGTATTGGTAGATCAAAACCACTGTTATTTTATTTTTATTCCACTTGATTGAAATATGGCAACCATATTTGTTTCGTGGTGCACGAAGTTTCTTGCAGGGTTTTGATGTAAACACAAATCTTGATATATCCAGAAGGGTTGGTCAGAGACATGCGGTAAAAACCATCGTATTGCTCACATGTCGGACTACGTTTTTTAATCTAAACATAATTTTCGTATGATGCTTACTTATGGGTGTGATTTAACCCCAAAGTGTAACAACGTTTTTGCAAGATTTCTGCTTTTTAGGGGACCATATTTCCAGATAAAGGTGAAGTCTTAGGGCTGGTTTATTTGTTAATGGTACACAGTTACGGATAGTTTATGTATAAAATATTTCAAATCTGGCACTTCACTATTTTGGTATTTATGGGCTTTTGAAGTTCTCGTTCTTTTCAGCTTTGAGCAACTTTGGACCTCAAAATCTCGGATGGGCGGACAAATGGAATTTTTTATATTATGTGCAAATTAAGTAGTATATGTTGGCAAAGTGTGGTAAAAATCTAAAGTTTGATATTAGCCTGAGAACAGAGTTATGTTCAATTGAGAACTGTCTAGAATGCTTCAGTTATTAATAATTATAGTTGAATGATGATTATAAATGCACCCGTTTTTTAGCATGCTGTATTTGTAAATGTCCTTTTTTTTTAATTGTTGACTTTTCTGACAATTTATGTGTAACCTGTTTTTACTTGCGATAATGGTTACCCGCTGGCGTGTGGCAACTTTTCATCGGAGAGCGGGCTATGTGGGTCCGCCGAGTATGAAGCAAAAAAACCGATCGAGGTGACTATACAGGAAATGGAGCTTGACACTCATATTGCAATCAAAATCTCGAAAAGCCAACAGTATTGTAGTAACCAGATATTCATAGTTAGGAGCTTTTTTTGTTGCCAAGGAAGTTTTGTATAACTGCTACGAAAGGTAGCCACGCTGCTTTCTCTTTGCCATTCAATTTCCTGACAAAATCTTCGTAACGGACAAGGGTACGTATTTGAGGTCAGTTAAATACACCTACTTTAAGGTACGGTCTGGTTTAGGCGATTAGTCGAGGCGTTTAAACGTGGCGTCTAATCGTGCCAATAGGTTAAATACGCATATCATAGGGATGGTCTGGTTTAGGCGACAAGTCTCCGGGCAAAATCGGTTGTCAGGCAAATTTAACGCGCGCGTTTACTTAGTCATCGTTTGCATCTTTCTACAGGTATGATTCTCAACACGACATACCTTAGCACCAAAGCAAGCTTTTCCGTGGCTGTAATTGGTCTTTTAATGCATTTACTTGAAGTTTTTCTATGTCAGAGGATACCAGATTTAACACTTCATTAGACTGACATCTGGCGATCCTAAAGTATTCTCTGGATTTCATTTCGTCATCAATTAAATGTCTTTTTATCAACGTACTAAAACACCCTTCCTTTCTTCTTTGAACAAACATGTTATGAACCTTTCTTCGTTGTTTGTGTATTAATGATAATAACAACATATCATCATCTTCTGCTTCCTCCATAAGCAACTGTGTTGCAATCACAAGTCTACTAGCGTACATTTTTTCCGAATGAGAAATAATGACTGGCGACTATTCATTTTTTAACCGCGCTAAAAAGGCCACGTTTAAGCGCCTCGACTAATCGCCTAAAACAGACCGTACCTTTAATCTTCTCAAAAGTCAGAGCAAGAAAAATAGAAAGTTGCCCGTGTTGAGTAAAAGTGGCGTACCAATAATTTTTTTTTAAATGAAACTATTTCACATTGAAGGTTGTTAGTACAAAACATGCAAATTATTATTTATAAATAAACGAAACATTCCTAAAGGCACAATACCCTGTACAAAAAAAATGTCAATATAGTTATAGGATAGGTGGTGCAACATAGGATTAATATATTAACTTAAGGCTTGTGGCTACCAAAAAATAATTTACAATTCCGAGATATGCAACCCATATTACCTGGTCTTGATCGCGTTATGACCATTCCTAAACTCTTAGAGAGTACATCCCTCTCCTTTATTCTGTCGCCAGGCCATCTTTCCAATGGGGTCGGAAGAAATACATGGATTTCTCTGATTGGACTAAGTATTTAGGGAAATCACCGGCGTCTACTTTCTTGTCTAAAAATACCTCAAACTGGTTTATTTCACTTCATGTATCCATCTGCTGATAAAACTTAGTATTGAAGAATGCATGTAGCTATTCTATTATCGTTTTAAATACGTAGGTAATATAATTTCAAGAATTATTTAGGAATAAAAGCCCTTGACTTATTTTTGTAAAAATAATAAATTTACGTATGTAATTAATAAGTTTGTAAAAACTGCATTTTTAATTTAAATAAATTAAATTGTCTTTTTGTCCAACCACTCAAATATGACTAATTAATTTTGTTAAATTATTTTGTATAAAAAGGACACTTTTGTGGATTGTTGCTTACTTATCTGTTTCTCTTTTAATATATTTATATTATTTTTATTGAAATCGTATGTGCAAAAGAGATTTGAAATGACAGAGATAAATTTAATAACCTGCGAATATTAAAAACGAATGAGAGCTGCAATTAGCTAACTAATACAAAATAGTATAGTAATTAATTGCCATAAGATAATTTTCTATACATTTACCTCTTTCTTTTTAACTACGTATTCCACAGATATACAGGGCGATTAAAAAGTATAGAATAGTCGATATAAAACAGAAACGAGAAAATTACAGTAGAGTGCTTGAACGCGTAGATTTTTTTTATCTGGGATGAATGTTGATAGCTTGGATAAGTACAATCGTTCGGCGACGTCATCACCTGTTTTTAATTACAACGTTCATTTCTGTTTGTCTTATTGTGTGATTCTCTTAATTCCAAATTCAAGGATATCCCATTTGGGAATTTAATATTTATGCGTTGATAAATACAGGGTGGTAATTTTATTACAACAAAAATTATTCACAGATTCTACAAAATATTGTAGTAGACTTTCCGTAATATTTATCCGCTTTGTACCTGTTACATTTTCCAATCTTGCTGAACCGTTGAAATGTTAATTATAATTGGGTCAATCCATTCTAGATCACCCAATAACTGTTGCTTGACATTTATAGATATTACTTATATTTTGCATAGAATATTTATAATACATTGACATTTCAAAAAAGCAAAAAAAAAATGATTTTGCATACCTTGGTATTATTGTGGCGGTCATCTTTCTTCAGCTTGTAACAAATCTCTTATTTGCGCGCTCCCCTTTAAGACACACACGATCCCCTCAACCGTTACAGGATTAATACATTCTATCAAACAAATGTCCCGATATAGGGCGTTTAGTCAGAAGTAGTCAACAATACTCTCTGAAGAGTTGCCAATACTATATAAATAATTAATTGACTTTTGAAATGTACAAAAAAATTATTAATAAATTGTTTTGATATCTGTTTACTTTTTTTTTTATTTAGGTTATGACTTTAGTTAGGATTGGTTATTATGATGAATATAAACGGAAATCCACAACTAGTGAGGTAGAGACATGAAACTCTTGCAGGGCGTGGTTCATATGTTCTTTAAGCAGAAAGTATCATATCCAATAGTCATTAGTTTACACAAAACTTACCTTTGGTTTCGCAAGTACAAAAGCTTATTTAAATCCTTGTTACAAATAAATAGAATTAAGTCTCAGAGAAGTTAAACATTTATATCCAGGTTCAAGAACTAATCACAAATTAGTCACTGTAATTGTCACTTATTTGAAACGTAACCACCAATAGATGATATAATAACAAGATTATTTCTTACTGATGGCGATTCGATTAGTTCCCAGCAGCTATTATAATGAATAACTCTTTCTTGAAATCATTACAACCAATAATAAACTTTCCTTGAATCTTCAAAACTTTATAACAAGAACAAATTGTAACCTTCCTTAATGAAAGATCTGCCGATTTTCCCTCTTGGAAAGTTGTTTTAATAACTTTATGAATTATACGCAAACTCCCAAGTATATTTGCTTGGATTAAACATTAAAACATTTATACTATATTGATTATCAGGAGTTATCAACCAATTAATAACTTTTTGAAACAAGTAGAACGATAGCTCTTTTAGTACTATCAGTAATTCATAATATTTTTCATATTATCAAGAAAATCAAAAATTAATTTGATTTTATATATTATGTAATTAGGAGATCAAGCGATACTTTAAATCCAAGAAGATGTATAACGCCGAAGCTGTCAGCCGAGGCGTTATAACATCTTCGAGGATTTAAAGAAGCTTGATCTCCGTATTGCATAAGTTGTTTTATTTTATTTCGTATTTCAATCCTAATTTCTCCCTTTTAAAATCCATCCGAATTTATTGCATAAAGAAGCAAGTTGCCTTGTCTGTGTCATCATACGCATAACTAAGGAGATAAAAAGCAGCATGCATGCATGCATGCATGTGGCTATAATGCAACATCAAATTATTTATGCACAGATGCATTATAATTAGACTATTATTGCTAGATTTATCGGAACATAACTCTCTTTATGCCCCAAGGGCCTCTTTATGATCCGACGGGCAATAATGAAATGTCAATTAAATGTCGGAGCTGTATTTGTAGAACTTGATTGGTTCTTAATATAATTTGTAAACTTATCACCAATGAAAATAAGCTGAAATTAAGTATTTTAGATAGTAACTATAGTAACGTACTTCGTATATAAGCACATAAGTATACGTACAGCGGCTTGATGTAACCTACGTACTCATTTAATTATGTTTTTTACACAATAATAGATTTGAGATAAAAACAATCTGTGCATAAAATAGTGTATGCATTTCGGGCATAACTTCCTTTTATGGCCCTACAGCCTTTTCCTAGCCCTCGGCTGACGCCTCGGGCTAGAAATAACGCTTCTGGCCATAAAAGCTTCTTTATGCCCTTAATACATAAATAACTATTACGTTGCCAACAACAACGGAGATCAAGAACTTCTTGAACTCCGGTGTCATTGACAACGGAGATCAAGATCAATATTACTAATTGTGGTATAAACAATTGTTTGAAATACGAAATGAAATAAATTATTTTATTTCATTTCGTATTTCAAACAATTGTTTATATACCACAATTAGTAATATAAAGTATATCTTTATTTTACAAACTTGGTTATTACCATTTTTAATGTATCATCAACAGTTAACTATATATTTAGCAATAACCATGTTGTAAAAAGTTTGGCGCAGTATAAATATAAACCTATGCACTATACAGAAAAAATCTTCGAATAAAAGTTGTAGAAAATGTTATTATCTACGAAAATGATCTGCACTATCTTTGTCGTACGATGCACGGTTCACGAGATATTTGATAAAACGTGTTTTCCAAGATGGCGGCTAACGCTCAATCCCCTCCGTCCCGCCAACTTGACGTTACATTCAGGGGGCACCCCCGAACATTTTCCAACAAGAAAATTAATTCTGTAGAAGATTGCTGAAATAAATTACCCGGTTTCTGGCCTAACATTTGTTGTTCAAAACATAAGCTTTGTAAGAAGCTTCCTTATGGGTGTAATTTAAGCCGAAAGTTTAACATCTTCTTTGCAAAATTTCCTCTTTTTAGGGTGACACATTTCCAGGAAAAGATGAAGTCTCAGGGCTCATTTTTGCAGAAGGCATATACTTAGGAATACTTTATGCTTAAAATATTGGAAATCTGAAACTTCACTATTTTGGTATCTATTGATTTTTCAAATTCTCGTTTTTTTTCATTTTTGGGCAACTTTGGACCTCAATATCTTTGATGGGCATGGATAGATTTTTTTATATATTAGGTCAAATGAACCAATATATGATGGCAAGTTATGGTAAAAACTTTAACTTTGATATTAGTGTAATGAGAGTTATGCCCAGAAAAGTATAAATGTAAAGTATTTACAATAGTATTACTGAGTAAATGTACCATTGATTTCATAATGCTCTAGGACAGTAAGGCTAATATGATGCTATTTTTTATTATTTTATCCTATGCATTTACATTGAAAAAATGAATAAAATAGATCATTATGAAACCAAATAGTAGTTTATTCTAATGCTAACACTGGTTTGGGAAAGTAAAATCATTATTATTGTTATTATTACTTAGTCATATGCTATTGGTAAAAGTCCTTGCAGTGATAACTAAAGGTATTAATATAACAAGGGTACTTTTTCCTTTATTTTCTTCCGTGGTTGACTTTCCTCCCAACTCGTGTAAATTGTGTGAGTTAATACGAGTATAACTCTGGTCTTACATCATATCAAAGTTAAGATTCTTACCACAGTTTGCCAGCATATATTGCTTGATTTGCAAAAAATCCATCCACACCTATCAGAGATATTGAGTTCACAAGTTGCCTAAAAATAGAGAAAACAAGAATTTCAGAGGCCCGTAAACACCAAAATAGTGAAGTTTGAAATTTCAAATATTTTAAACAAACTATTCTTAGCAGTGTGCCTTTTTAGAAAAAACAAGCCCTGAGACTTTCCCTTTCCTGGAAATGTGGAACTCTAAATAGCGAAAATTTAGCAAAAAGGTGTTAAACTTCGGGCTTAAATTGCACATCCATAATGAAGCATCTTACAAAGCTTATGCTTCTAACAACAAAAGCAGTAGTTCGAAGTCTGAACAATACAATGGTTTTTACCACAGATCTCTACGATCAACGTTCTTGAAATATTGAGATTTTCATTTACATTAAAAAAACTACAAGAAACGTCGTTCACCACAAAACAAATATGGCTGCCATATTTAAAGCAAAAGGAATAAAAATAAATTAATAGTGGTTTCGAACTACTAATACTTAGGGGTGATAACACCAGTGGCGTGCGGTCCATGGAAGCAAGGGAAACGATGCTTCCCTTTAGAATTTATTAAAATTAAAAACAATGCTAACAAAAATAGTTTTATAAAATTATGGTTATCGTTTATTTAAATTTGTAATGTTTAATCAACTTAAAGCTCAATATCAATTCCGTACAGCAAAAAGTATAATTATTTAGAGTACTATTTTAAATTAGGCTCAATAAATTTGCGCGGAAAGGTAATACCGATTCAAATGTGTTAGTTACACTACATATAAGCGCGGATTTTGTTGCTTCCTGCACTTCTTACTTTCGGTAGCGGGCGAGTCGCGGGTGCGTTGTGGGCTACAGATAACATCGTTTAAGGTCGAGTTATTTTTATTAGCGTACTCTGTGATCAGATGTTTATTATAATTTCGTTATTCGATTTTTCGTATTTGTTAAATGTTACTTAAGCAATGTAAAACTGCGAATGAGACTGTATTTTGGAACATTTTATTATTTCAATTTATTGAATTTATTATTATTATAAATACGGATTTTTTTAAAGACAAATAATTCTATTTAGTTTGTTCTGTATGCAACATTTAAACTTGCTTTATCGTCATGACTGCAAATTCAGCTGCTTCGGTGGAAGATTCGAGTACCGTTCAATTTGTAAAGTATTATTATTATTTGATAAAAAATTTCCTTCATACAGTTTCGGAGGGAATTATTGAGAAAGGCAGACTAAAACCAGAACTTTTAAATTTAACAACAAAGATTAAAACCTGCACCAGGTATTTTGCTAAAAAAACCGAAAAATCGAGTTGCATTATAAATAAATAGTAGTACTTTTTTTTTAAATAAAGAATAATAGTCAGCAAATTCCATAAGTATAAAAGACGTATTCTTTTGCACATTCTGATTAAATCTAAACGATTATAAATATTTGAAAATGCTTTGTCACAAAAGAACGTTGGCAATAGTTACAAGTTTCGTCACAGCACTTTTTATGCTTCAATCATGTCAATCACAGAATTTCTACGATTCAAAGGGGTAAGGGGATTACCAATCATGCTGAAAATATCTTACTAGGTGGGGGTTAATCAGTATTCTAAAGAACGAGATGTGTTAAAAAATTACCAATCCGATTAATCATTATAGAGTAAAAGAATACTACTGAAGTGTAAAAATTCTTCCTTAAAAGACTTTTAAGCTTAATAATTATAACTGTTTTTTATTGTACCTAGATGTATTAAAATTTAAATCGTGGTTGCTTCCCTAGCCTAAATTCTCACCGCACGCCACTGGTATTTACCCTGGTATAAAGGACGCTTGTTCCCTTTTTTCTTTATAACCTTGTTAAACTTTGTGAAGATATCTTTTCTTCACTCACTAGGCTGTACTTTTAAACAACACACTACCTGTTTTGATGATGGCTATTTTGTACTGTTCTTTGTACATTTTAATCTTTGTCAACCCTGTTACTTACTTTTACACAAATTTGATTATTTTTCCCTTTTTCCAAATTAATACAAATTCAACAGTCCTTATTTATTTTATCACCTTTAGTAACTTATGCCTTCTTAAAAAGCATTCAATTTTTTCATATTTTTGTCCTTATCAACCATAGTCACAAAAATATGAAACCGAGACAAAATGTTTTGCTATAAGTAATTATAGTACTAATACTGTTTCAACAATTATAATTCATGTTTCTTATTCCTTTTCGTTTTTAGTGAAGATTAAATTGAACTTATCTCAATTAGTACATTTATTGAAAATCGTTTTATGTAACCTTCCCATATGTATAATGAATGATTCCAACTGCCTCTACAGTTGACTACTTTCTCTTTTTGATACTACTTATACAGTGCGAGTGTAAAGTCTGGAACTATCGCAATAAATCGTTTATTAAACGTTTTTGAAAAATCCTCGAACACGTCAATTTTTATCTTAAATGAGACATATTTTACTGTAATCGTCACTTAAAGATCGTCTTTTGTTTTTGAGTTATGACGTAAGCAATAATTTTTTTAAATGGAAACCCTAATTCTTTATGGTGAATTTGGAAAGAGCATGAAATTCTAAGACCAAATATGATAAAAAAGTGTGATATTGTATTTTTCTATTTGGAAGATATTGTACATAATAGTAATGAAAAATTGAAAACACGTCAAATAGGTCAATGATATGATAGCTTATTTACTGTTTCATTGCGTATAATGTATTGAAATTATTATGAAATACAAAAGAAACAAGCAATGACAGTGTAAAGAAAAACAATTAAATTAAATGTTCGAACTGACCACCATTTTGTGCAAGGCAGTACCCGAGTCTGTACTGAAATTCGTCACGAACTTTACGCAAAGTCTCGGGTGGAAATAATCTTATTTCTGTGCGAATTCTTTGCTGTAGCTCTTCTACTGTCTGTGGGCGGTTTATGTAAACCTTACTCTTTAGATAGCCCCATAAAAAAAAATCCATCGAAGTTAGGTCGGGTGATCTCGGAGGCCACTCAACAGTTCCCTTCTGCCTATCCATCTACCAGGAAAAATTTCGTTTAAATAATTCCTAATACCAATAGCAAAATGTGCCAGAGCACCATCTTGCTGAAACCATAATGTATCGCTTGGTAGATCCGGATCTTCATTGTTCGGATAAAGCAGAATTCTATCCCCTGCAATTCCTGCCCAAACGTTGAGTTTTTGAGGAAACTGCGTGTGCGTCTCGTTCATCCAGCGCGGATTTTCAGGTACCCAATATCCATTAAGGTGAAATGTTGCTTCATCAGAAAAATGATGCGATTTAAAAAGTCGCCATCGATATTGCACCGCTCCATCATTACCTCAAAGAACTCTGTTCTGCGATCAGGATCATCTCCGTTTAGCACTAATTGAACTTTGTAGGGATGCCATTTATGTTTCTTTAAAATCTTTATAACTGACCTTTGAGAAATTATTTGCGGCTAGTTCTCTTGTAGTACCATGGGGATTTTCTTGTAGAGACAACAGAATATCTAATTCGTTACCTTCTTCGGTTGTTGGACGACCACCCCTATGGCGATCTCTCACATGTACGAGTTCAGAAAACTTTCTTCCCATTTTGGAAACTGTCGCTCTTGTGATAGGTTCTTTATCAGGATACTTGTTATTAATATCTCACAAACCTCTTGTTGTGTTCTAGTACGGTTGCCACATCCCCTCAATATTAAAATTTCAATTCGCTCTTTTTCAGTCAAATATCACGCCATTATTTACTGAATTACGTAAAAAAGCCCACAATAAAAACAGATAAACAAACTGATAAAGAACTGTCATAATCTTAACGCTGTCAATTGTTACATGGCTACTTGATTTTTTTATTAAAACTTGGAACTCTTGATTGTTATTAGATTTTTGTTTTAAAACTGTAACGGCAATTATCTCGAAAATTTCAAAATACAGTACCATACTTTTATTAGCATATTTGGTCTTAGAATTTCATGCTCTTTCCAAATTCATCATAAAACATTAGGGTTTCCATTTAAAAAAATTATCACTTACGTCATAACTCAAAAACAATATATATAAAAATAATATAAATTAATAACTAATATTTTGACTGTCCCCATACTAAAGAATCATTGTCAGAAACATAAAACTTTTATGCACAAACATGCGAATACGTATTAAGAACCTACTTATGTTGCGAGAAATATTTCAACTTTGATAGTAAAGCTTAAAACTCGAAAAATGAATCGGCTAAATTCAAGCACTATTCATACATACTGAGGAGCTCTCCAGAAGGGCCTTAAGTCCAAATTATGTCAAATCCGTTACTTACTTGCCAAAAATGTTGAATTCTTGACTTTATGATCAAACTTTTGATTTGATTAAAAAATTAAAAATAGCTAAAATTGACTAAAATAAAGAAAAACTGCTCTCATTTTTCATTTCCGATGCTGATATCTTTAATACTTACTGCACTTTCCCTGATAAGCATTTTGCAAATGATAAAGCTTGATAAGGCTGAAGCTGCCACATCCTGCTAATGTATTATACGTTTTATTACGAGTGGAGATTATCATTTCAATGATAAGAACTCTTAAAAAGTTAAGAAAAAAAAATTAGAATATTTTAATTTGTAAAAATAATTGTACAATGTTATCCAATATACCCCTTATTGTTAAATGTACACAAAGTATTTAACAAAAATGAACAGTGAAATTAACAAAATGATAAAAACAATTAAGTAACTGGTTTATGTATAAAATCACATTGACAAAGCTTTTCAATCATTATAAATCAACCGTTTCCAAAATAAAAGCTTTCACACATAATTTTTTTGGCAACCATGAAGGCCACCAATTTATAAATAAGCAAAATAAATAAAATATGACATAAGAGGTTTTGCATTAACATTTAAATTTCTTTGCAATTTTTACTTTATAATAGCTTTATAAGTTTTCTTTGAGAAAATATTTTTTCAAATACTTAAAAAAATACTTGTTTTTTAAATTATCACTAATTATAATAAAGTGTTTGTACAACATGGATACAATATCAAAGGAAATTGTTTGTGTTACAAAAACACTCCTGCAAAATAATTTAATTAGCACAAGTGAGATATTACAAAATAATTACAATAGTAAAACTCTAGGAATTCTCAAATATTCTGTACATACTTACAAATTGTATTATGAAATACATTCTTTCTTTCACTCAAATTACATTTAAATAGTTACTTTACATCATTCATTTCGGCATCACTATTCACTATAAAAATAAAATTACTTGTTATGTTAATATAATGAAACTAACCATAAAAGTGACAACAATTAACTATTTCATTTATACTTCTTAATATTAAAGTTGCTTCGGTCTCTCATTCCTTTTTGTTTGATCAATACTGCTTATTGTCGGGGGTGGTGGAATTATTGAAGATTGTGCTGTTGCATTAGATTTGAGCGCCTTCTGTTCTGTAACTGGAGATTGTGCAGAAACATTTTCTTTTTTACTGCCAGTTTCAATACCTTTAATTTTTTTGTCTTTAGCAACTCCTTGTAGTTCCTTCTCTTTTTGTAAGGCCCGTTCTATCTTTTCTTCAACTTCAAGAATTTCCTCTTTATCGAGTAGTTCTATTAATTCATCCACCTGTTTTGCACTTAATTGCACACTATCTTTTCCAATGAATTCAATGACCTAAAAGAATAATCATGTTAACTAGGCATATTACTATACTGAGTCCCAAAAGTGTTAGTATGAGCAGATATTGTTGGAATGGATCAAGATGGAAGTGTTCAAGAATCTTAGTCATAGTACCTAGAAAATTGAATGCTTCTCAGTTGAATCTTGATATTCTATTCACTTTTCAGGAAAGATACTCCAGGAAGTAGTTTAATGCTAACTGCACTTTTCCAAGTTTTAAAATAAAATCTATACGTTTGATAGTGACTCTGTATGTATTGTAATTGTCATGTACAAAAATCTTTTATCCAACACCTCTATATAAATATCATGTTTACTATGGTCATTTTAAATAAGGAAAGTGATTGTTTACTCTTATGTTACATTATAACCTACGTTGCCCCTAGCAACGTGGGTTATTTTTAAAAAACTCACTCCTTCAAAGATAGCAACCAATCACCAGCTTACGTTACTTAATATTATTAAAATCCAGTCATCGTGCTAGAGTATTATCGTCAAAACTACAGACTAACTATACATTGCAAATTCGATGTTTAAACTTAAATAAACAGGTGTTGGATAAAATTTTGTATGGCACGCGTGAGTTAAGGATGTTATCCACTCAGAAAAATTAACCCTCTCGGGCCTGCCGGCCCTCGAGGGTACATTTTTCGTTCGTGGATAATATCTTACTTAACTCACTTGTACCATAAATAACTATAATTGTTTTTTATGTAATTTCACGCTTATGGAATTTCACAAAAGCTTGAGGCAGTAAATACAAAATTCTGCTAAAAGTAAATAGTGCACAATAATTTACTGATTTTAATTTTTTTTTAACTTTATTCATTCCACATATCAGCCTATACTAATACTTTTGTTCTGTAAATACTGTTAATAAAGTTATGGTTAGGGTTGCTATATACCATAAATAAGTTTCTTGTAAAAATGGAATTTGAAACTACCAATGCAAGGGTAGAAAAATCAAAACCATGTTTTTTAGGTTTAAACCAAGTTTGTTTTTTTTATTCCATAATTTGTAGATACTATTTTCCCACGATAACTGTACTATTTGGACAATAACTTGGACTATTAATAGTTTAAGCAGAAATTACAATAACTTTAACTCTTATATTACTCCCCCCCCCTTCCATTTAATATTGATGACCTTGGGATTGGGGATTGCTCATACACAGTGATGGGCAATGTACAGCAAATTGCAAATAAATCTAGGACAAATTTTGAGAGTAATTTTTGCATTTTTAACTACGTGTGAGCCATGCTTTAAATTATATTTTTATAGGTAACTTAATAAAATTCATTAAGTATCAAGGATAAGAAAAAACAACATTAACACATGGATACTGACCCTCCTAGATTTATTTGAAATCGGCTGTACATCTATTATAAAAAAGTATTAGTGAGGAAGGTTTGTTGAAATAATGTATGGATTATTACACTGTGCTTGAAATTGATACTCGAAAGTAGTGACAAACGGGGCACCTAGTGAGTAACTTTCTTATTAGTATACTGAGTTCAGATCCACCGGCATTTGGCTGGATTGGCTCTAGTTTAGGAGAAATCTATCTTTGAATTTTGCTGATCTCAGACGGGTTTGTTGCTAGACTTCAGATATTTGCATGTTTATAGGTCCTAAACTGTTTTGAATATCGCTTTACTGTCTTCGGCAAAGTTGTAGCTATTATTACAGCCAACAAATTTTCTGAACACACCAAATTACAGCCAACAAATTTTCTGAACACACCAATACAAAAAAAACACATTCAAACAGTGTTTTCGCCTATAATCGCTATTTTCGCCAGAAAACCCCACTTTTTCGTTGATTTTTTAATCGCTTTAAAATCTCAAGAAAAAAAAAACAAAAAAGACTTTTTTCTCACAATTCAATAAAAAAAATTAAACGCCTACCCTATTACCCTATTGTATCACAAATGTCGCCATTGTACTGATATTGACATAGTTTTATCTAGGGATATTGACACTGACCGTATTACGTATTACTGAACCATTGTTGATGTTTTTAATTATGACATATCTTGTTACAGCTTCATTGTTTATTTATTTCGAAACGTAATTTTATCTACTCAAGAAATAAATTCCTTAAAAATATCAAGAATGAGTTCATGCAGTCGACATTCATTTAATAAATGAGGGGTCTAGAATCAAAGGCAGCAATATCCATTTTTATCAAAAATGAGATAAGTATACCTTCTTGTCCAGGTTTAAATTCTCTATTTAATGGTAATTTTCTTTTATGCTAAAATCAATTAAATTGCTTTCATTTCTCAAGGCAAAACTGGGGTTGATTTCAAAACGAGCAATATCCAAGGTAGTTTTGCATTCATATACGGCTATATTTCATTTAACCAATCCATACAAACCAAAAATGGAAGTTATAGAAACTCCAAAAGAGTACCTTGATATAGCATCTAAAATGTCATTTAAGTTAAAAAGGTTATGAAACTCCAGGTTCTTTCACTTCCAGTTTAAACTGCTTAAAAGATCCTATTTGAAACGTACATCTACTGGGAATATTTATTTCAGTTAAAGGAGATATTTACTATTATAATTCAGTGAATGTGTGTAAACCTGCATTCCAAATGTGGATACTTCAACTATTAATCCAAAGCAAATAAAAATAGGTGAAGTTGTAATCAATGCTTCAAAACTATTTGATATAAATAGTGTTAGCCAAGGTTTTATATATATTTATATTCCATTACAATCCCGAAAAGACAAAGTCCAACACAAGAGTACAATCCACCTACTTTCGATACTGTTGGAGAATCGTCCACATCACTTTATGTACCATCAATGTGACTGCACCATGTAATCACGTCTAAATTTCTCAAAGCGGTCTGGAAAAAATGGTTCCTCGCCTCAAATTATCATATGTCAGTCCTTGGCTCAAGATTTGAAACAAGCGAATATCTTAGCACCAGATGTGAATATATATGGAGCAATCGGTCGTCATCGTCATTTCACTATTTTTTTCAAAGCCATCGAAGACAATTGAGCAGCAAACTCCACTGATATCTAGGGTTTGGTTTTAACGATGCACAATGAATATAACCCAGAAGATTGGCGATTGTTTATTGATTCATCTAAGATAAGAGCAGTCTCAAGGCGGTTTTGCTTCATATCACAAATGCAAACAACAGTATCCCGATTGCTATCAGCACAAACACAAAAGTATATTACGCATCGTTGAAAA
Source organism: Agrypnus murinus (assembly GCA_929113105.1). Lineage (NCBI taxonomy): Eukaryota > Metazoa > Arthropoda > Insecta > Coleoptera > Elateridae > Agrypnus > Agrypnus murinus. The sequence continues at coordinate 170,089,161 of OV816024.1, read as the reverse complement.
AAATCATTGATTTGGTGAAATACCAAGTCCATCGTTGGAAAGTTTGTGCTGATTTGAAAGTGGTAGCTCTTTTGAGAGGGATGCACATGGGATACACCAAACACAGGTGTTGTATGAAACCATACATTCGTATCAATCAAGTTCTGTGGTTTAATATCTAACACATATTTCCAAATGATTTCTTTTCACAGGCGTTATCAATGGACCTGATATTCGACGTTTGATGAAGGATCAACAATTTGAAGCCTGTCACTCTGATTTAGAGCTAGTGGCTTGGGATTGTGTCAAAGTAGTCATTGCAAATGTACTTGGAAGTCATCGTGACGAAAATTGGCACATACACATTGAAAACATGCTTGATGCTTTCCACAATATTAATGCAAGAATGTCATTAAAAATTCACTTTTTACATTGCCATATGGACAAATTTGCCGAACAATCCAACCGAATCCGATGGGCATGGAGAATGTTTTCATCAAGTGACGGCAAGACTTGAGCACTGGTACAGTGGCAAGAAGCTGGATGCTCTCCTAGGAGACATTTGCTGGAACTTGCAACAAGAAGATGAAGAAGAAACAGAATAAACTTGAAAATATATGTTTCATTGTTCAAAGTTTTTTGAATCTGCATTAAAATTTGAGTTTTAAGTCTTTTTTTTCTTCTTGAGATTTTAAAGCAAAATTCGATACAGTTTGGCATTTATAGGTGGAAAATTCCAAGAAATCGACAAAAAAGTGAGGTTTTCTGGACACTATATTATGAAAACACTGTTTGAATGTGTTTATTGTATTGGTGTGTTCAGCAAATTTATTGGCCGTAATAATAGCTACAACTTTGCCGAAGACACTAAAGCGATATTCAAAATGGTTTAAGACCTGTAAACATACAAATATCCGAAATCTTTAGCGACGAACCCGACTAAAATCAGCAAGATTCAAAGACAGATTTGTCCTAAACTAGAGCCAATCCAGCCAAATGCCGGTGAATCTGAACTCAGTATACTCATAAGAAAGTCACTCACTAGGTGCGCCGTTTGTCACTATTTTCGACTAGCACAGTGTTATTAATGGCTATAAGGCTTTACTGCAGGTTAGGTTTTACTGCACCATTTTATCTTTGTACTCTTTATCCCTTGCAATTTAAAAAGTGCATGTAAGATGTTCAAAAATCTAGGCTCGTTTTTCTTTTCTTAAAAGAATCAAATGTTTTTAAAAAGGTTAGTTCTTTTTTAAAAAAGTTCAAAATTTCTGATCTAACTACATATTTCATAATCTTAAAACCAACATATTTCTTGAAAAGTCTAAAATCACTACAATAAATCTTTAAATGGAGAAATTGTTTTTTGAATTTTTCCACGTTACGAATTATCACGTGTGATGCTGGCAGACAAAACCCATTGTGTGTTGCTGCAGTAAAGAATGTGGCTATTGTGTATGAGGGAGAGGGTGGTGCTCTAGGGCCGGACAATCCAAACTCCTGTCCAGAGCGACATTTTGGCTGTGAGTTTGACAAAATATCGAAAATACCAAATTAAATCAAAATACTGTGGTGTATTTTTTTAACTTTTTTTTTTTAATATTTTATTTTAATTTCGCGCTAATATCAGCTCAGGTTACGATGATGGTGTCTATGTTTTTTATGCAACTTTTTTCTAAAATTAATAAAAAACAAAATAAAAAGTGCTAAAGGCTTGATATTAGGTAAGCTGATTGGTAAATATGTCATTTAAAGGGGGGCGGCATTTAGCTTTTCTGCTCGGGGAGGCGAAAACGCTAGAGTGTACCCTGCTGCCATTGCAATGATTATTTATTGATTAACAAAATTTTACATTTTTTATATCACTTTAATCATTTTAATTTAATATGCTGAAAATCTAAAAACTCTAGCTGGATGATCGCCAAGGGCTTTTTGTATTTAAGGTTTAAACAACACTTTAAAACAGATTTTTTCAATTTTGGGTTGTTTGTAACTTTAAAGTTTAAATAAGAATAAGTTTTGATTGGTTTATCCAATTTTAATAAATGCAGCATTTTGTAGGTAAACCTGTGCTCTATCTTTTGGTGTAAAAATCTCAAAATCGAATTTTAGTGATATACGATGGGTTTATATTTTTATTTTGGCTGGCAGTCGATATTTTCAAAAAAGACTTTAATAATCTCCTGTCATCTGGCAACTGCTGATAAGAATTTCACAATACTTACTTATTCTTATATGCCTTTATCTATGTACAAAACGATAACTACCTCCAGGACCGGCGCGAGGCAAGTTCAGCCCGTTCCCGGGAACTACATTTTACAACTACGCGCGCTTTCCCTACTGCTTTAGTCAGACCGATGTTTCCGCTTGAATTAACGACTGGCAAAGCAAACTCCCACCAAGCAACGAAAAAAGTCAGAGAAATAATTTTTCAAACTGAATCACTTTGAAAATGACATTTTGCGAATGTAAATAACGCAAATGTAGTGTTCGTACACTCATGCTTCAAAAAGATGCAAAAAAAGCACTGGTCCTTTTAGGCTCTTCAAAAATAATTTGTCTTGATAATAAAATTTGGAACAATTAAAGAATTCCCCCATCAACCATTTTTTGACCAGATTGTTGTCATTTTAACGGAAATTTTATGCTGATTTCGAATATATAAATCACTTTTGGAGAGCAAACGCCCTTAAACCTCCAAAACTGGTTATTACCAACCTAACCTCCACAAAAACGCCACTACTTAACCAAAACCGTATGCAAAAGCAAATTCGAATATTTTTCAACCTAACCTAACTTAACTTAACCTAACCTAACTAAATTGTGTAACTGTAAATTACACAATTTGTCAATCACAGAAACTTAATATACATAATTATTATTCATTGCCATGGAGATTAAGCATTTTCTACTTTGGATCCCCTAATTTGGGGGTTTGGGCATTCGCACAGAGAAAAATGTATTTAAATTTCATCAACAATTGTGTGGTATTGTAAAACAAATTGGTCTTAAAAAAGTGACAGGGACAATTTGTGTAAAATTATAAAACAAGATTGTGCCATTTAGTTTGTCAAGATTTTTTAAATAATGTTTTCAATTTTTTGTAAGGATGTGTATAAACTCAAATATAACATTTTGTGGAAGTCAATAGTAATTTTGTAGAATCAAATGAATAGTTGTCTATTAAGTTTCCATAACAAATTGTGTTACTTATTAAAACAGAATGTGTAAATGTTGTTACATACAATTTTATACAAAATGGTACAATTGTTGCACTAGTTGTGCCACAATTGCTTAATAGTATTTAACACAATTACTTGTTCACATTTATACAAATTGTGCAATACTCTGGCACAAATATTCTATACAGAAGAATAAGTATCACAAATAAAATATATATTTTTACATATATTAAAATATATGTAACTAATATGTATATAACTATACAATGTATAGTATATACAGGTATAACACTAAAATTTCCTTTTGCTGTCGCCTGTTTATATATAAATCTCGAATTTACATTAATAGCGACAATTACAAGTGGTGACATCTATAAGATGTCATCCATAAACTTTGCGAAACACAATAATTAGTAGCAAGCAGTTTGAACACTGGATTATGATTTCATTCAAACAAAATATTGTATTTTTCTAAACATTTTTTACAATTATACTTCAACATAATATGCTAGCTTATCCTTTACAACATTGTTCCAAAGAATGCAGAACTAAATCTGACTGTGTTAAATAATTGTCGTACGTTCCTGTTAGACAATTCAGTAACGAAAACCTACACAACGCTGGACAATACGATTCTACAATTATAATATAAATCTCTCCAACACCGTTTTGAACAATATTGTGCAAAGCTCTTATGAAGTATTTCTCTCTGTGCGCGCTAAAAATGAGTTACATATTCGAAATCAGAATACAATTTTCCTTAAAATGACACTAGTTTGGTCAAAAAATGTTTGTTGGAGAAATTTTTTAATAATTATACCTAAAATTTAATTTAGAAAATGCCATTTTCCTATTTGGGTGTAAGAAATAACAAAAAAAGTAATCGCTAATAATAACCACTGATATAGAGACCCTTCAATTAGAGTCTGGGCCAATTTGCAAAGTGCAGAAATGGTTACACGGCCAAATATTAGCACAAATGTAAAGGTATTAGACTCATTAAAAAAACGTAATAGTGGATTGTGTATATAAAACATTATTTAGCAGTAAAATGTGATGTTCATGGAGAAGTATGGAAGTAAAAAAACAATGTGATATAAAATTTCGGCATCGATTCAAATGTGGCAACGCATTGACCAGACTCTCATTGGAGGGTCTCTACACTGATAAATGCGCGAGTACCATCTATTGGAAACAAGAGAATCATATTGCCTACTTGGCTTGTTTTTTTGAATTCGAAACAGTATTACAGATTTTGGTTAATTAATGTCTTTTTATTGTTAGAGTTCGTTTCAAAAAATCTTTTGCAAAACCCGATTCACGAAGTCATCTTCGACGAATTCACGTAAATGAAAAATTTGCTCCTTCGTCGCTCGTGCTTTAAAAAAGTGCGCTCGTGCTTTAAAAAAGTGCGCTCATGCGCTAATAACTATAATAATACTCTATGATCCTATTGTAATATGTAATAATGTGTTTAAAATAAATAATTTATTTAGAAGTTTTTTAGGCCAAGCGTAAATTTAAACCCGGCCACGCAAAAGCTTACACCGGCCCTGACTACCTCCAAGTTGAACTATTTGAAAAATTATGATGGCTAAGTGACAATTGCCCTTCAACAACACACTAGCATTCTTATTGGTTATATTTAGGTCTGCAGACAGTGGTACTAATGGTATGAAAAAAGTTGCGTAACTTTATGTCATCAAATATTGTTGAACATCCAATGGAACATGCAGAATAGAATTTTACATGCATTTCTTTCCAAACCCTAATATTATCAACCCTAATTAGTAAAGATATTTCAGAGTACTATAAAAAAAAAAGTAATCGAATTTCGATAAAACCCTGAAACTGGCATTTAGGTAGCAAATATTTTTCTTAATCACAGGAACCTTTCTGAGCCAAGTAACTGATTTTTATAAAAACGAATGCTCTATTTTCTTTAGTTTTTTTCAAGGGCATCATTCGATACCCAATTGTTTTCTTTAAAGAATATTTTTACTATAAAATAATTAGAGAAGATAAAGTTTAAAAAATGTACGTAAAACAAATCTTTTGCTTGAAACAATTCTACAACCTGTATAATAAATTATTCTATATTTTTAACGGCAAAATTATTATAAATTTGATTTGTAAACCTTCATTTCTCATAGATTTAAGTAAATAAATTACCTTATTAAAGTGTAAAGTATTATGTTTACAAAATAATTAACAGTTCGTAGATTTAAATTATCGCGATCCCAGGCTTGTTTTTATACATTTCAAAAACTCTTCAAAATCTTTTAGAAATGAATAAAAATAAATTACTTATTTTTTAGGTTATTTATAATGCTTATTTTTAAGTCTTTGTTACATATATAACGGTATTTTACTAAGTAGGTACTAAATTTATTGACTGACAGCAAAAAATATTGTACTCCAAAAAAAATTATGAAAATAATCTTTCGTGAGATATCACATTGTTTCATAACGTCACCTTGTGTCCGTCTTATACTAAGTAACTGTCACCATAAATTGTGTTACTGAGCATCATAAGAAATGTTTCACATTATATAGTTACATCATGAGTGTCAAGTCATTGTTTTTCAAATTACTTTAAATATATCTCAATAACACTGGCCTTACCATCAACATTACCATTTAATTGTACAGTAGTACCTTGGTTTGCGAGCATAATTCGTTCCGGAAATGTACTCGTAATCCAAAGCACTCGTATATCAAAGCATGTTTCCCCATAAGAAATAATATATGGTAACTCAGATGATTCCTTCCACAACTATTTAGTATTCATATAAAAATGATACAAAAATACAAAATGCAGTATTGTTTCAGTACAGTTAATGCGCGAGTACTAACACGCGTTAGTGACCGCATAGCATTGCATAAATCGCGTATACATTCAAACGCGCGATACGATACTATTGACTGGTGACGCCGCTGGTTAAGCGCTTGCATGTGTATGGTCGACTGTTTTTGGCAACGCGCGTTCAACGCGGCGTTAATCGCTTAATGTGTACTGGGTCTTAGTACTAAAAAGCAGTCACAACACTCAGACCAAATTAAAAAATGCTTTACGCACACACGTGGTCACAATGCTATAGTAAACAGCATACGCTCGCACGAATGCGATCGCGCGGATCACGTGACGCTCGGCGACAAAACGTGTATACCTACGTCACAGTATGTATAACAATCAGTAGGTCTACTTGTGTGCGGCACCTTTCATGTCGTTAATCCAGCTTCGAATATCACGGCCATAAACGAAGCAGTGCACCGAAGTTTATCAGTCGACACGCCTACGAATGCCGGTAGATAATATCCAGAAACGTATTCAGTAAAATAGGAAATAGAATTGTGTGAATCAACAAAATTAATTGACGCCTTTGAACAATGAGTTTGTTATTAACTGAACTTAAATTAACGTACATAATTGAATATTCATTTACAAAACGAAAGCTTTATTGTTAATTATGTTTCAATATAATTATCTTTTTACTACTTTTGGATGATTTAAAATTTGAGAAAAACTGACATGGTAAAATCGCTCGACCTTCGGTCTCGCGATTTTGCCAAATGTCAGTTTTTCGAGCAAAATTACTGAAGGAAAAATTTTGAGTTAAAAAGAAATTTATCCTTAAAAGAAAAGCTCGAGTGTTTTTTGGCAAGATAAATTAACGACTGAATATATGAATGAACAACAACAATAATTATTTTTATTGATACAATTAAATTATTTGAATGAACAGTTATTAAATACACAATTGTTATAAATTGTTTGGTTTGGTGTACTGATTTCAAAATTTTGTTCTCTGTATCAAGTTCAACAATACTTAATAATTATAACTGATAGGGCAGACATTAAAGTGACGTAAGCGTACTGATGTAGTCTGGTTATGAGGAACAGGCGTTTTTATCGGTGATAATTTAATTCATGTATAAAAAATCCCATAAGCCGCGATACATTTGTCACTTTGACATCGGATAAAGTTAGCCCTAACTTTGCATCTGGATAAAATGTGTTTAAACTTCCATGGCTAACTTTCTCGAACCTGATTATTGTTTTTAATAATTGTCATTTTCAAGTTAATAAATGTGTTCTTGACTTCTTCATAATTACCTAGTTATTCCTTTTTATTATTCATTAAATTATCTCATCGAATTACGCTCGAGGTTTTTTTCTCCGGGATAAAATTGATTTTTTAAACTCTAATTTGGTTTCTTTTTGGTAAACTGACTCTACAAACCACCAGATAAAAAAACTCGTCCTTCGGACTCGTTTTTTTATCGTAGGTGGTTTGTATCGTCAATTTACCAAGCAACCAAATTATCGTTAAAAAAATCAATTTTATCCGGACAAAAAAAGACCTCTCGTGTAATTACAGTCGATAAAAAAGGATGCACCTTTTTTATCGCTGTCAAAATGACAAAACTGTCATCATTAAATGACACATTTTATATAGGAGTTAATTTATCAGTAATTATTCGATATAGCGCTACAGGTTTTCGTTCGAAAAACGTCATATTTTCACGTAAATACAGCCAACTTTTTTACTAACTGTAACCTAACATCATAACATTCTAAGCTCAAAATAGCCATTTTAACATTGTTTTTCTTATTAATTACCGGCGACCAGCGCGATGTTTTTTCGGATTATTATTCTCTAAGTTATCCTCTACAACTCAATATAATTGGTTTACCTGGGTTCAGAAGGGTCCGTATATCGAATAATTAATCTTTATTCTACTTTATAACGAATTTAGTGCGTTTGCTTTGGTTTGATAAGTTTTTGATTTAAAAATAGTAATTTTACTGAAAAAAAATGCCAATTCACAACAAGAAGTGCTATGTGTTACTTACAGAAATTACAAATATGCAACGAGTTTCTTCGCATTTTCTTCCAGTATTAGCTTACGAAATAGGTGGATTGAAAATTTACATTTTCCTTCTGGTAGGATTAAAACATATACTTTAGTAAAATGTTCATTTATTTTACTTTATACATTTTCTAAATTACATCGTATTTAGTGCATTGTACAGTAGAAAGGGACAGTCCGGACAATATAGTTAACGTAGAATTTTAATTTATTTCAGATACGAAAATACCCTAAAGTACTGTTATCTGTAAATTACACTTTAAAAGCAGTTGCTATAAACACGGATCTTCTGGTTGAAAGTTATTAAAATGTAATGGGGTGCCCTACAGTACATACAGTAATTTCTGAAATATATTTAAAAAAAATCTTTTATCATAACACATTTTAGACATGTTTTTCGAACACTCCTCATGATGTACAGTATATATTGACCAATTCCTTGAGCAATTGCTCCTCAAATCGCTCTTAGGATTAATCAATCAACAAGATCGTGGAGATTTGAAATGCCCTAGTAAAAATTTCATATTAATAAACCAAATAACAGAACTGGTTTTAAATAGATTTCAATATTTACCTCAAGAATGCAATCATTGCAGTATTTTAGCTGATCTCGACTTCAGAATTCTTTATCTTAGAATTCTTCTTTATCTATTCTCAAGATTTACAAGGACCTTTGAAGAATAATTTTAAATATACTTCTAAAATCAATATTAACTAACCTTGCCAAAAAAGCACCAACAAAATATCTGGAACGCGATTGTACATTAAACTTCTTTCTAAAAAAGTACTCAAACATTGACAAACAAATACTTTTCATAAAAAAATGCTTTTTCTTAGAATCACCACTGCCGATGGCATAAATTGTAATTTATTTGAAGTATGTTAACTGTCAAAAGTGTAAAAATTTAAGCTAGTTTTCGAACCATTTCAAATTACCGGCGCGGTTCTGATCTCCAATCCCCCGGTAGCTAGCGCCATGCGGAGAACATGTGCATAATATTTTTAAAATTTGAACTGGCCGTATTAAGACGTCAAACGTCGAATCGAGGAGGTCGTGGTCAAATTTATGATTTGGTACTTCGCGCTGAAACGTCCTCGCGCCGAATCGTCCCGCGCCGAAACGGTCGCACCGAAACGTCCCATTCTGCTCCTTTACCGCCTCCACAATCTTCAGATAGTTACCACTGAGATACCATTGAGGTTGGAAGCTTTCCAGATGAGCAGCGTGTGTCATTCACTCGCATTTAAAAGAAACGTAAGTGTAGCTCTCATTTCTTTTATATTTCTTTTCACTTATGTGTTATGATGTTATTTACAAGTGGCTACTTTGTTTTTACAAAACGAGCATAAGCAGAAAAAGAAAATACGAAAAACCTAAAAAATCATCATTCCCTCACAACTTGTTGGCGAGGGAATGACAACGTGAGTGAAGGAATGACAGTCAGTGTTATTTCTAATCACACATAGGCTTTTCCTTTATTCCCTTCATTACAATATACTCATATCAATACTGTATCGCAATATGTAGATAAGTTGCTCGATGTGTGAGCATATTGAGCAAGTTTTATTCTGGCCTTAATAAGCATGGGACCTTAGTGCCTATGTTCCTTACACTTCTTTGCTTTTTCTTGATAGGTTTCGACGCTGTAGCCATGACACCTCGAAAAAAGGATGTAGCAAAAACAAAGAAAGAAAGAAAGAGACCGAAAGCTGAAAAATAACCCCGAGAAAGCTCTTGAATTGAAACTAAAAGAGCGTGAGCGTTTAAATTTTATTTAAAAATCCATTGCAAGAGGATAAAAGAATAAGTTAATAGAAAATTTACCAACACATCTAGTTTCCATGAGAAAATAATTGGTAAAATATGACATTTATTATGCGAGTACATTTTTATGGTAACTCTATAGTTACCAAAGGAAACACAAATTCGGTTTTAAGTAAATTTTTATTGTTTGAAATGATTAAATGTCATTCCCTAGACCCGCCCTCCCCTAGACCATTCACATTGGCATTGTCATTCCCTCACCACATTGATCTTTCCCTCACCTGACCCTTATTTTTAAATTTAAATTTCTTTAGAAGGACATTAGTTCCTGTGATGCTGACCACTTAGGGACATCTGTAAATGGATCACTAATTGTGTAAGCGATTTTTGTGGGTAAAATTCGAAACCAAAGTTGACGTCAAATTTCAAGTTGAAATTATAGCTTTTTGTGAGAATGGCCCTTATACGGCACGTACTAATTTGATGTGCTCGGTCGCGTGTATGAAGCATAACTGCTCTCTATGTACTGCCGGCACATGCCAGCTTGTTGTGTGGTGGTTGGTAATTATTTACGAGAGTCACGTTACTGTATGTTATTATACTGTGCCTACAACCCTACGTACTACTCGTATTGCAAAACACTCGCTGACCAAGTTACTCGTAATTCAAGGTTTTACTGTAATTTACTTTTTAAAATATCTTCCTATCCAAATAATAGTATTTTATCATAATTTTATTATTTTCACTTAGAATGAAATTAAAAGCATATTGCAATTAAAATTAAAAGAGACTACTAAAAGCACAAAAATTAAGAAATTATCAATAATCCAATCTAACAAAACAAGCTATAGCTAATCCTCATCCAAAAACATCCTAGTAACATTTTCCAATTACGCCATTGTAAAAGAGAATCTCTAAAAATATTTCTTCATTACAGGGGCAGCCTGATAGAGCAAACAAGGTAAGCACTGCATGTGAGCACTTTATATTCAATGGGGCAATCAACTTAATTAATATACAATACAACATTCTTCACTAATTATTTTAGATAATATCTGAAACCCACCTGAAACCACATTTACTACAGTAGCAGGTCTTCTGCCATTAGTGTTTTTCTAATTGATAAACAAAAGAGGTATATGACTAAACAAATTTTACTTATTTCTTTTATATTTCTAAGTACAGAATTAGAAATTTAAAGTAATTTGAAGTTTTTTTGTAGTTCTAAAACTATTTGTTATAGAAGAAAAATCATTAATTTTTTTAACATAATTGTTTAACATTATATTCCCCATGATAGATGGAAACTGATGCTCTAATAACTGTATTCTATTGCTTTTACATGTTAAAAATATCAAAAATAAAAGCAAAAACAAAACTAAAGAATACACTACAATACTAGAAAACTAATAATCTTATTTAAAATAAGATATAATGCTCCTGCACCTTCACAGAAAAAATGTAATATTCAATAATGCTTGAAAAGACTAAGGGGTCATTCCATGCCAAATCAACCAGGGTCTATCTATACCTTCATGTTTAGGATTTGTATGATTTTTGGTATTTAACATGTACCTAAAGAGCTTATGAAAACTACAAACTTTCAGATTTTTTGAACATGTTTTTCAGTTATTGCTTTTTGAATATTAAAAAATACGTCAATTTTTCTGTGGTATTGATTCATGGTAATGAAAATATCTCAACATCTATTTGAGCTAGAAAGCTCATTTTGGTTTCATCTTAAAGCTCCTTTTAAGGGTTTTCTTATGATATACATCATGACTACATTGACTGAAAAATACTGTATATATCTTTTATTTATTATCTTTTAATCTCAAAAACACCACTTTTGAAAATTTTCAAAATATATATGGGTCATTCTTTCTGAACTCAACCACCGGCTAGGGCCAAAAGTTGGCGGAACTTAGAAGCTTGAAACCTCTACTTTTGATTGTCACATGTCTCCTATATGGAAAAAATTATATTTGACCCCTAAAACAGGATAAATACATATCCAGTTCCAAAAAATTTTTAAAAGTTGAAAAATACATAAATTTTGTCCACTGCGTTTTTCTCCTAGAGTGCTTCAGTTTAGAGCAAAATTGAGAACAACAATTTGCCATTTTTGAAAGTTTATCATTTTTTTCATGGTGTCAGATAGAAAAAAAATGATAAGAGTAAAAAATGCTTATTTTTACTCAATGAATAAGAAAGAATTACATGAATGAATTACAGACCAATTTGAAGCGATTTTGAAAATTACGGTTATAGGTGTTGCCTATCTATGGGCATGAATAATAGATTTAAAACCTTCTAAAATGATGAAAATTTTCAAAATCGCTTTAAATCAGTCTGTAATTTTTTTCTCTATCTGACGCCATTTTTGATGAAAAAAATGATAAACTTTCACAAATTGTTCTCAATTTTGCTCGAAATTGAAACACTAGGAAAAAACGCAGCGGACAAAATTTATGAATCCTTTAACGAAGAATGCAATGCCGTTAAAAAAAAGTTTAAAAAATATTTATTTTTTAAATTTTTTCAACTTTTAAAATTTCTTTTTGGAACTGGATACGTGTTTACCCTGTTTTAGGGTAAATTTTTTTAGGGGAAATATAAATTTTTTCATATAGAAGACATGTGACATTCGAAAGTAGAGGTTTCAAGCTTTAAAATAAGCCTCCGCTGGCCTTTCTAAGTTGCGCCAATTTTTGGATCTAGCCGGTGGTTGAGTTCAGAGAGAATGAAAATATATTAAAGAAAGGCCAATTATAGCCAAATCTTTTTTATAAGATTACATTGGAATTTTGTGTGACCTAATTCAATTACCTTTATTGATATTGAAAAATATAAGATAAGAATATGTTAATAGCTTTGACATGAGACATTTGTATGTTGTTCCAGACTCCAGAACCCATATTTATTTCGGTTTCAGTTCTAAATCTAAAAATATGTTTTTTAAAGAATAAATTGATTTTAAGCATTAAACAAAAAAAAAACATTTTATTATAGAAACTAATTTTTTTTAAATAAGAAGTACATGTCATTGATATAACTCAAATTTGTAAGGCAGAGTTATTGCCCATTTAGAGACGAGCACATCACCCAGCATTGTCCAAATACTTATAAAGATGATTAGATACATACACACACATGTACTTTAATAAAAATACAATAACAAATAACCATAGAATAATCTGGGAATACTTAGTGTATTGTTTTTAAATGTTAAATTTCGAGAAATTTCTAAAGAAAGCCAAAAAAAACGCATTTACATACAAACACAACATACATAAAACCATAGAACTAAGATACAAACAAAAAAAACATTTGGAATGCCTGAATACTATTAACTACAAATGGCCATTTTATTATTTTCAGGAGCTGAGACTCCCAACAGGGAGCAGCAGTATGGATCTCAAATCACAAACCGTATAAGATCCAGGGCGTATATAGCAACCTTGTGTGTTAAAAAGTTTAAACATTGACTTAACAGAACATTTCATTTCGTTACACTTGGAAAATTACAGAGTATTAAATAATATCACAGAAAAATACGTGGTTACTTCAACATTTAGGTTATATTAGATTAGGCAGTTAGGTTAGGTTTGGCTGAATATATGCAAAAAAACCAAAACAATACTGCATCTGTACCATTACTCACTTTTTTTGTAATTCTGCATATCATTTTCTTGACTCCAGTTATTAGCAACTAAAGCGATGTAATATTAATGGATACATGTCGACTAATGCTAAGGGCAATCAGTTCTAATTTTCATTCAATATCATTTCTTGTTATCCTAAATTAAATTTTGGATAATACTAATATAAACTTAAGTGGGCTAAGAGAAGAGCAGAATGTGACTTACAATGTCATCTATTGAACTTAATGTTGCTAAAGGCCCCCTTAAGTCATGAAACAACTAATTCAAATATGATACAGTTAGCCTCTCTCGAATATTAGTGAAAACCGCACTTTTTATCGCACAAAATAAGCAAGATATAAGCATTTTAAAAAATATTGATGACGTATTTTACAACGATACAAACCAGCTACCGGCAGCCGTGACGAGGTGATGATCTATATCTGTATACTGCATTATTATGTGCTATTAGCTTATACACAACATTGTACCGTTAGTTATGTGGTAATTTTTATTTGTAAAATAATATGGCTAGCGAAATAAATTACACTACTATACTGTTTTGAATAAAAAATGAATCTGAATATCAATTATTCCTAAAATTCAAATGCAGAATTTATTCTTTTCATCCTAGCCGCGTAACACTTTGGGGACCTTTCGCGATTATGTTCGGATTTGATTTTTTGTCATCACTGTGTTTTTATATTGAACCACACAACACGGATTTATACTGATATGTGTATTTTGTTATTAAATTAAAAACAGCATCAATCCAGTACATACAAACCGACGACTATGTATAACAATGTGAGTGAATTTCGGTGCTGACTGGTACTAACTACGTCATCACTCAACAGGTTTCACCTGTACAAGGGTTTTTCTCGGTAACAATATGTGTTATAAACAAACTGTTTCGACAAATAAATTTCTTTTATTCTTGACTATTAAAATGTTAAATAATCCAATGTGTGACCAATGACTTAAGTGGGCCTTTAATGTTTAAGTCATCTTTGTATAAATTAATTGCACAATAGGCATTTTTTTTAATTTACACCTACAAGCAACATTTAAGGTCACATGTCCCCCATCTAATTTGCAAACATATCACACACATCAATAGTTAAGGTGGCTGAATTTTCCAATGTAGAAAAATCCTGCCACCCCAACTGGGATTTGAATCCACAACCTGAGGTTTACCAGTTGTGCACTCATATTACTTATTGACTGCTAGCTCTGGTAAAGACATTATTATTGTTAAAGACTAGTGTATTAATTAATAGCGGTGCCTCAAAGCCCTTAAAGTTTCCAATGTATTTTATATGGAAAAAAAACACTTTTACATAGATTTGGTATAGAATTTTAGAAAATCAATATTTTTCAACGGGACTACTCTGTTTCTCTTCAGAAATGTTCAGAGAATGACATCCAATAATTTATTTATCAAAATATTTTATACTAAACAATAGTAATAAATATTCTTTAACAATTTTTCTGTTTCTTTCATTTATGGGTTTTTTTGCGAGTCTGCAAAAAATAGTTAATATAAAAAATTTAACAAATAAATTATTGGATCTCATTCTATGAACATTTCTGAAGAGAAATAGAGTAGTCCAGTTGAAAAATATTGATTATCTAGGATTTTATATCAAATTTACGAAAACGTGTTTTTTCCCATATAAAATACATGGGAAACTTTAAGGTCTTTGAGGCACCCCTAAACATCGACCGATCTCAAAATAAAAAATAGGGGTACTATTTTTTCAATATACAATAATCCTAGGGGGTGAGAGCATAAGATTTCCGAAGATTTCGTTACGATCGTAGATAAAACATTGTAAGATACACATGTAAAAAGTCTTCATTGCACTCGCATCCTTTAAGACACTCACTCGTACCTCGCTCGTGTGTTAAACCGTTCATGCAATAAAGAATGGCTTTTTACACTTGTATTTTAAATATCTATTATATACAGTATATGCATAAATTGTATTGCCAAATGAAAAACTTTTTTATTGCATCGTATTGCAATATGTACATTTCATATGTTGTAAAAACCTTGGAAAGTAAGCTATTGCTATAGCACCACAGAAGTGGCTAACAATTTCCTTTACATGTCTGTAAAACTGACATGTAAAGTTATGGCCAACTTATTTTTCTGAATAATTTAAAACAGTACGTTTTATCCGATTTAAATTTAAGTTCTTATAAATATATTTAACGCTAAAAACATATTTTTTATTTAATATTAGTTTTATTTTTATTTTTCCGTATTGTATATTTAATAATTACAATGGAATTAATTAATTTCTAATTTTAAAATACTGAACGCATACATTGCCATCTAGCGACAATGAATGAAACCTTACTTAAAATTTCTTTTGGTCGATAGATGGGTCTGATTGAAATTATGACAGTTTATAAAAAATTTATTTTAAAATTTAAAATTACTTTTTAATTTGATTACGTCTTAAGTCTAATTATTGTGAATAAAATAGTATACATGTTTCGTTGGTAAAGTTTCCATGCCTCGCGATATTGTTTGACCTCGACGTACCCTCTCGGTCAAACAATTATCGCTTGGCTTGTAAAGATATCCTTTACCAACTCAACATGTAATATACTATTATTATCGGTTTTTTGAAAAAAAATTACCTACTCTTTATAAAGTTTTGCTTCACTTAAAAACTCAAATGAGTGAAACCTGAAGTGAAAAAAAGAATGCCTTCAAATCAAATCAAAAACTTATTTAACAAGGCTTATTTTAGTAACTTAATCACTGGTATTACAATTCTTTATATAAAAAGAATTTTTTTTAGTTCTTAATATTAATGAATAATACTAAAATTATCAATCGTCTTGTATATTAGGGCGGCCGTTATTTTGCAAAAGTTAGAATTTGTTAGGTCCCTCCCCCTAGATCCCTTTAAAATGTCAAAAAAACGTTCTGTTCAAGATTTCAGCCCATTTGGTCAATATTAACCCGTGCCACCAAAAGGTTAAAGTTTTAAATGGGATTTAACATGGCTTTGGTGCACTGCTAGAAACTTTTTTATCTCCCTACCTTTTAACGTGAAATATTGTATACTTATGTTCTTGAAGTTGCTTAACACGAATCTGAAGCCAAAAATACTTTGGCAGTTCCGCCAAATGCTAATTTTAGTGAAGTTTTGCTAATTTTCTCGATTTTTTGACTCTGTGAACTGTCAAAAGTTTTGCTGACAGTTTGAATTTTATCATATTCGTGTTCAGCAGTTTCAACAACATAAGTATATAAATTTTCAAGTTAAACCATAGAAAGATAAAAAGTTACTCCAGTCTCTAGAAATGCACCAAGTGCATGTTAAATCCCATTTAAACTTTAACCTCTCGGTGGCACGGGTTAATATTGACCAAATCGACTGAAATTTTGCACAGCTCATTTTTTTGACATTTTAAAGAGATCTAGGCGGACCTAAGGACCTAAAAATTTTTAACTTTTGCAAAATAACGACCACCCTATTGTATATGCAAACAAAAAACAAAAATTAAAAAGAAATGCAAAGATTAAAATCGAAAGGCACTCTTTTTTGATCATTCTATTTATAATAGGTTAATTTTAATGTCAGCATTTGAGATTTTAAGTAAAGCAAATTTTTTTTTAATAAAAAATGTTTTCTATTTGGCAAGAGAATTTCTGTACACACTGTGTACAGGTGTATAAAATGATCTTAAAACTTTTAAGGTTATATTACTCGAGCATCCTGCACAGTAACTATAAAACCATAGCCACGTTCGGCATTGCAGACCTATTGACTCGAAGAGCACGGTTTCCATAGTATCCATTACTGCAAATAATTGTAACTATCACAATAGATCTTTTGGAGCAAAAAGAGTTACAATATCGAACGCAGCACATACATACAAAGAATGAGTCATCACAAATTACCTGAGCAACAGCGGGTTGCTTTCAATGTATTATTGTGTTCTATCTCTCTCTATTGTGTAACGACTATATGAAAAAAAAAAGTAAGCAATAGAGAAAGCTCCCGCTGTCGCCCACATACTTTGTGATGACTCATTCCTTGTATTTATGGTTTAAGCAAGATATACAGGGTCTTCATTAAGTTTGGAACTGGCTTAATATCTTCAAAACTATTAACTGGATTAAATTGAAATTTGGGGTGTGCATTTTATAAATTAATATCTATTGTACCTAATTTTTTCACCTGCTTTGCATCGTTACTTTACGAGATACACAGCCAACTTGATTTTTTTTTAAATAGCAATGGGGGTCAAATCTGACATCATTTGAAAGCTTATTTTTTTCTGAGTACCATTATGTAATACACGTGTTGTATCATTTTGACAAAAATCGCCAAAAAAATTAAAATCAACGAAACATGTTTTATCCACAAAATCAAAAGTGTTGAATAAATTAAAAATTAAAATATCTAGTGATCTTACAAAATTCATAGAAATGTCAAAAGTTACACATTGACAGTAAAGAAATTGTCAAATATGCTTGAATTAAGCGAAAAAGAAAGAATAGTTACTTATGATGATGGCTATGGAGATAGAAGGCGTAGTTATGCAGAAGTATGTGCACTTTTTAACGCTGCGCATCCTGAACAAGATCCAATTTGTAAATCTGCAGTAACAAAAACTTTGAAGCGGTTTAATGAGACAGGAAATGTTAAGGAACGTATAAGAGTTGGACGTCCAAAAACTGTAACGAATGATGAACAGTCTTTGAATGTCATGTTAGATCTTGTGGAAAATCCTAAAACATCATTAAGCGAAGTTGCTTTAAATCACCAGATGAGTATAGGATCTGTACACAAAATAATGAAACAACAAAAATTCCATCCCTACAAAATCCATTTGCTACAGGAACTTAGCGAAGATGATTTCGATCGTAGAATGGAATTTTGCGAAATAATGTCACAAATGCTTAATGAAAATGGTAATCTTACGTCTTCAATAATGTTTTCAGACGAATCAACATTTTGCTTAAATGGGCATGTCAATCGACATAACTGCAGGTACTGGTCAGATAGCAATCCACATTGGATGGAACAGGTACATACACAACATCCACAAAAAATTAACGTTTGGGCAGGGATTATTGGCTATAATGTCGTGGGCCCATTAATGTGGAACACTATTTGGTTGCAACAGGACGGGGCACCGCCTCATTTTGGTCGTCAGGTCCGGCAACTGTTAGACAACGTTTTTCCGGGCAGATGGATTGGACGCAGGGGACCCATTGAATGGCCTGCTAGATCCCCTGACCTAACACCCATGGATTTTTTTCTGTGGGGTCATATCAAAGATCGAGTATATGCTAACAGACCTGACAATTTAGAAGATTTAAAAAACCGAATTAGAGCAGAAATGAACAATATTACACCGGAAATTTTAAACAGGGTACATCAAAATTTTGCCCAACGGCTCTACTACTGCCAGGAAGTAAATGGAGGGCACTTCGAACATCTTGTTTAGCAAACAAAAACACCAAATGTTGCTAAATTTCTTTCAAGTTTATTTATGTTTTGTTACTTTTTTTTCTTTTTGCATTAAACCTTTTTAAGTAATAAATTTAATTTTGTGGATAAAACATGTTTAGTTGATTTTAATTTTTTTGGCGATTTTTGTCAAAATGATACAACACGTGTATTACATAACGGTACTGAGAAAAAAATAAGCTTTCAAATGATGTCAAATTTGACCCCCATTGCTATTTAAAAAAAATCAAGTTGGCTGTGTATCTCGTAAAGTAACGATGCAAAGCAGGTGAAAACATTAGGTACAATAGATATTAATTTATAAAATGCACACCCCAAATTTCAATTTAATCCAGTTAATAGTTTTGAAGATATTAAGCTAGATCATTAGTTCAAAAGTGATCACTAGATGCTGTAACAGCGTATGAAGAACCAAGGTCCATTTATGTGTACGTATTTTGAAGAAACGCAATTAGAAACAAAAAGAAAAGATGAATGACAAGTACTGAAATCAAACGCAATTCCTAAGTTATTTAACATTTCTAATATAGTTACAGTTAATAAGAAACGGAAAAGATTAGATAAAGAGATCAATGTAGTTGCAATTAATTAAAAAAAATTAAAACTTTTAAAGGCAATGAAGAAAAATGCCATCTAATTGCCAAAAACAAGCATTTAAATAATCATACTGGATATGTTGAAGAAAAGCCTAAAATAATTAAATAGTGTGAAAGGATTGAAAGAGAGAGCCTCGATACTTAAAAAATAAATCTATAACACATACTCATGCAAATACTAAACATACTTTAGAGTGCTGCAACATACTGAATGCAGATTCAACGTATACAGAAAGCGTATCATCACAACTTAACGACAACATACTGAGAAAGAAGAAGTAAGTAATAAGTCGGAATGAACATGAATTGGAATGGAACTTGGGAATACATAAATTAAAGGCGGACCTCGAACGAAAAAACCGTCAATTTTAAAATGTGCAAAAGAAAATTGCATCACCTCAAAAGAAACAGATATACTATTCACTTCAGGATTAAAAAATACTGATGTGGTCGCTGGAAATTTTGTAAATGGCAGTACAAATACGATTTGCAGGGTAATTTTCAATTGCACTACCTATTTAATTCATTTACTTATTTACATCCACTTCCATCATATTCCATTCTGGGCAGATGTTAGATTTCCCTCCATGGCTTTTATATATTTTTTGCCATATTTGGATAACAAAAAAGAGAAACTCAAATAATGTTCGAAAGAGATATGATTAATAAATTAATTAGTATCACAATTACAATACTCTCTTTAGTTGTTATTGTACGCATAACTAATACATCTTCGCAATTTTAGACCATCATTTTTTAATGTGTTAATGTTTTCATGGTATTATTATTCAGTAGTAGTAGTTAGTTTTATTCAATAGCTGAAAATAATTTGAATGCCTAATGTAATATTGATTTGACAAATTCATGACAATTTAAAATTGCCGCCAAAATGACGCCATTTTTGTACCCATTTCAAAAACCAATAATGGAAACCAATGAATTCCATCGTTTAGCATCGTGGTCATATTCGCAGACTATTGAAAATTTTCAAAAAATGAGGAACATAACGACCAAAACGTTGACTATGAAAAGTGTGCAAAGTCTGATGAAGAATGCTAAATCCAAAACGCGTTGTTTTTCTAGACAAACTTTCATAAGCAAATATTGTATATTGATTAAATTGTGTAAAAATTGCCTAAAGATTAAATAAAGTGCATTTGATTTTATATCTGCTTACAAAGTTATTTTTTTAAATAATATTTGTGGTGTCAATTATTGCATGCACAGTCCTTATTCTCTGTTTGCATATGACCACAGATTTGATTATATATAAATTATTGTGTTTGTATAAAGGTGTTTACAGTGCATCTTTAATCGATTTAGCTAAAGCCCATTTGTCTTACCCTGATTCAGTTTCAGTTGTAAGTTCAACAGTCCAAGTAGTAGTAAGGAAGTATATTGGGATTATGGGAGCAGGACAGGGTGGCAAGGACAGTTAAATTCAAGGTTTTTTCCCGGTTTTCCAGGTCGTAAAATATCATTTTTCCAGGTTTTTCCCTTCAATAATTTACGTATAGTCACATTCATAATCAAATGGTATAAATTTACTTTAGCGGGCACGCCCAAAAGGGGCGGGAGTGGCGTCAATCGACAGGCCTTCAAGAAAGAAGTCGAACGGTATGTGATCATTATGGTGAAACCGTCAAGCGCGGAAACGCCTTCTTAAAAAGTTACGCCACTTTTTGTGACTCATGTTAAGTTTATGGGAAATTTTTTGTTGCATTGAAATTCAATGGCGCCATAACTTTAATAATGTTCCGCACCTAACCTGACCTGACCTACTCTATCCTGACCTGATATGATCTGACCTAACCTAACCTGACCTGAAATTTACCTAATCTGACCTATCCTAACCTACCTTAACCTAATCTAACGCCATATTGAATATTTTCTATCAAAATAAATAGGAATTTTTCGTAAATCAAAATATTTATTAAAATCAATTAGGGGCACGCCCATAAAAGGGCGGTTTAGGCGCTGAACGTCAGCTTAAACTCGCAAAAAAACACATTGATTTCGAAAATCAAAGTACATTCAATTGAGTGATCATCTCGTTTGTATGAACGAGCTTGGTTTTAATTCGTTCACATAATCGAGAGACTGCTGTATTTCGGTAATTTACCTGTTCATTGAATCGAACATTTTATTGTTTAAATCTTTGTTGTTCATATAAACGATTTGTTCATTTGATAGAGTATTCACTCCAACGAGTGGCTACTATACTATTCATTTTCAATGAAAAAAGGTCTCTCCCATTCACCTAATGTAGGTAGCAGAAAGAGGCGTAACTTTTGAACGGGGCATTTCCGCACTAGTGTAATTCGACTCAGCTCGCCAAGCTGCATCCGTTCTGCCCGCTAAAGTAAATCTGAGCTAGTAAGGTAAAAGTAAAGCCTAATATTTCTTTGTTTTGAAAAGTTTTAATTAATAAAGAATAGATAACTAAAAAAAGAGAAAAACTAAGAAGTATTAAAAATGTAATAAATTTAAACTCACAGGAAGCGTTAGCTAACACGCGATTAGTAACGCGTCTTAGTGATTACATAGCATTGATAGCAGTACACATGAGGCGATTAACGTCGCGTTGATCGCGCGTTACCAAAAACACTCAACCATCGCCAGTCATTAGTATGGAGAATCTATCACTAAAATCGCGTGTTTGAATGTGTACGCGTCTTATGCAATGATATGTACTCACTAACGCACGTTAGCTAAGTAATCATGTGTACCGAGTCTAATAACTGGTGATGCCGCGTTAAGCGCTTGCAAGTGTATGGTCGAGTGTTGTTGGTAACTGCGATCAACGCGTAGTTAATCCCTCATGTGTGATGGGTCTTAGGCTTAAGCTTCAGTTAACGCGAAAAGAAATTCCCGACTTTGATCGCTAATTCAAGGTTTTTCCCAGGTTTTGTCCCGGTTGCGGAAATTCCCGGTTTTCAAGGTTTCCAGGTTCGCTGGCCACCCTACAGGATTATGGTAGGTACTACTCATTAAGGTGGCTGTTATATTGCAAAACTTAAAATCTTGTAGGTCTCCCCCACTAGATCTCTTTAAAATGTCAAAAAATGAGTTGTGCAAAATTTTAGCCCATTTGGTCAATATTAAGCCGTTGCCACCAATAGATTAAAGTTTTAAATGGGATTTAACATGGGTTTGGTGCACATCTAGCGACTTTGTGTCACAACTTTTTTATCTTACTATTTTAACATGAAATATTGTTTACTTATGTGGTTGAAGTTGCTTAACACGAATCTGATGACAAACAAACTTTGGCAGTTCCTCAAAAATGCTCATTTTAGTGTGAAGTTGACCGCTTTGTTGACAGCTGTCTACTGTCAAATGTGTATCTGACAGTTTGAATTTTATCATATTCGTGTTCAGCAGTTTCAACAACATAAGTAAGTCTATAAATTTTCAAGTTAAAAATAGAAAGATAAAAAGTTATGCCAGAAAGTCTCTAGAAATGTGCCAAATCGGTTTATTTTTTTGACATTTTAAGTAGATCTAGGACCTAAAAAATTTTAACTTTTGCAAAATAACGGCCACCATACTACTCATGCATCCTAAGTTTAAGGAAGTTGTGGCTGTAGAAGA
Organism: Agrypnus murinus; assembly: GCA_929113105.1. Lineage (NCBI taxonomy): Eukaryota > Metazoa > Arthropoda > Insecta > Coleoptera > Elateridae > Agrypnus > Agrypnus murinus. The sequence continues at coordinate 170,066,025 of OV816024.1, read as the reverse complement.
ATATGATGAAAATGTAAAAAAATTATTGCAGTTGATAGATTTTAATGTACAAAATTATTTCCTAAAAACTCTTTAATGTTTAGGATGTTTGTATATGCATAAATTGCATTTAAAAATAACATGCGATCTTATGCAAAATGGTAAGTTGTTGATACATTTATTATAAAAACTTCATAAAAAATGATGAAAAATTTTTTTACACCAAAACATTTCACGTAAAAACTTTGTAAGGTTGTGCCTTTAAAGTTTCAAATTTGTTAGGAGAATAGTTTTATCAAAAAATAAACTAATACAAAGAATTTGTCGATTGAACGCTTGATATGTATGGTAACAACGTCACATTGCAACAAACCAGCGGGAAACTTAAATATTTTATATAGCTACATGCAGAACCACTGGCCGTTCGTAATTTACATCTCGAAAACCAAATCAGTTGTATTAAATAAAAAGATACATAATTTGAAAATTTTCTACTTCTACGTTTTAAATGAATCTGAATAAACAGTGTTTCATTCATCGTTTTAATATACATATATTTCTAATATTTGCAAAGATAACCTCAAAACTTGAGTCAAAGTAATTTACTGCATTGACTTGTTTTCAACAGAACAACAAACGAAATACTGGTGCCAACTTAAGGCAACATTGTCACTTTTTCACTACTCTAGAAGCTTATAATTTATTTATATTCTAGAGAGATTTCTTTATTTTTTAGTGTTTACATGGTAATATTAATTATTTTTATTAATAAAAAAGTAAACTTGAATGAAATTTCTGCTTAAAAGAATTGTTTTTTCGTTATGTTTTCGAGTTCTTAAATTTGGACTAGACAGTCAAAAGTTAATCTCTGACTTTAAAAAGACTAATAATTAATTAAAAACATGTATAAATAATAACTAAATTGCTTTAAATGCATTCTAATAAACTAGTATTGTTTGAGCAATTATTTGAGGCAAGACATGTAATTATTTATATTTATCAAAATAGCACAGCTCCATAACTTTTGGTTCAGACTATCCCAGCACAACTTCCTTAAGATAAGGATTTCATTGGATGTTAAAGTTCTTCGCACTATATTCAGAGTACTTAAGAGACGATCAAACACAAATCTTTTCTCAAGATTTTTCATGCACACAAGGTCTGTGTCCTTAAACAAAACTCCTGTTGTATTGATCCACACTTGCAGTTTATCTGCCCCTTCTGCAAAATATCAAAGCGAAAGAATTGATGAATACTACCTTAATTTAATTGCAATTCCCAAAGAAAATATTTATATATGTAAGTAAATCTGATAGAATATTTGTAATGTAATAAGTGGAATGAAAATAAAATAATGTTAATTTAATTTGTTCTGTAAAAATTAAATTTCAATTAGTTTTATTACTGAAAGTGTTTTAAATAAAGAAGGGTCACAATTTAGCACTTTAACAGCGCCACAAACCTTACACCTCTTCTATTTGAAAAAGTTTTAAGTAATTCGTATGACAGATTCGTATTACAAAGAAATCTACCAAATCTAAATTATTGCAGATTATGTTTCTGTAGATGTAGAATATAGTCCTTCAATGCACATCGCGCCATTGAGTCAACATACCATAAATCTTATGTATCTTGGGTTTAGGTATAGACCATGTCAACTCAACTGTCAAATTGACACTCTCTGTTGCTATGCAACACACTCACATAATATATCCAACAATTTCATACCTATTATTGGATTATTACACAGAAAATAAATAAGGAAGATACAAGGGTGTGAAGGGGAGAAGTAAAACACGAGTTACAATCAGCCTTAAATAAGAGATAATTTGCCGGAAGAATATTGGGACGCACCTATAAATCTAGATGGCATTGTATAGCACCAGAATTAAACAAAATAAAGTTGATATGCGGTAGGTAATCATGTGCACAACCAATGAGACGTATGATTTAGTTCTAACATAACCTTCCATTATGACAATTACTCTACTGCATAAGTTTTACTAGAATGCTGAACCATCTTTGGCGCGTTCCAATAAGGTTGGAATAGTACATTCTGTAATAGATTAGAATGAAAATTCGATGCAAGTGGAAGGTTCCGAACACGAGCTGACAGCGAGCGAGAGGAACCACAAGCACACGAGCATCGAATTTCCATTCTAACCGAGTAACAGACCATGCTTTCTCCAAGACTAACAAGAAAATTCAAACTTAGCAGTATTTACAATTTGAAAACAAGAACAATAACCTTAAAAAGTATGACATTTAATGTAAACAATGAAATCAAGGCTAACCGTTTTTTTAATTACACTGTTACAGAATATTCATTCCATATCTAGTGATGGAATCAAATACATGCAAAATACATAAGTAGGGTAGTGTTTTAGAATATTTATTCTACAAGTTAGAATCTTATGTTTTTATTATCAAAATTAATTTCAGAATTTACAAATTCCATAGTGGTCGTGAAGAAAATACAGGGTGTCCTACAATGCTGTTTACACGCAATATCTCCCTTATTTGAAAAGATAAAGAAGTCAACCAAAAACTATTGTGAATGACTCAAAATGGACCTTCAGAAAACATCCTTAAACATTGGTTGCATAGCAACGTTTAAGAGATCATGCCAACTTGATAATTTTTTCAAATTGCAACCTCTGTTTTTTTTCACGGAAATGTATTCCTCACTTCATTTTGCATACGGTAGTATGCCTTACTTAATTATCTAATGTGCATTTAGGGGTTGAAAAAAATATGATTAAGAGCTGTGTCTACAAGGGAACTACTGAGGCACTTTAAAGCCCGTGTAGAGTCCACAGGAGGGCATTTTGAGCATTTGCTTTAAGATAAATTTAATTAAAAAATCTTTTCCAACCCCTAAATGCACATTAGATAATTAAGTAAGGCATACTACCGTATGCATAATGAAGTGAAGAATACATTTCCGTGAAAAAAACAGAGGGTGCAATTTGAAAAATTAATCAAGTTGGCATGATCTCTTAAACGTCGCTATGCAACCAGCGTTTAAGGATGTTTTCTGAAGGTCCATTTTGAGTCATTCACAATAGTTTTTGGTTGATATCTTTATCTTCTCAAATACGGGAGATATTTCGTGTAAACAGCATTGTGGGACACCCTGTATATTATTCCACTTATTGCTTCTTTTTTATAGAACACCCTTTATGCATGTGTTTTCAAATTATAAAGTAATTACTGTATAATATTTTTGCAAGAGAGGATGCTGCAGCATGGGGAATTTTCAATCAGATTCTATAGTTTATAAATGACAACAATAATTGTTACATTTAACTCTCAACTCCTCCACCTTCAGAATTTATTACAAAAGTCAACAATAACAGTTAGTACATTACCTTTAATACGTCTTCAACTTTAACCGATCCATCACAATCATCATCCATCTTTTTAAGGACATGCTTGATTTGTTCCATCCTAGATTCATCGGGAACATCCTGTATCTTTCGAATTGCTGCCATTATATCATCAATCTGCAGTAATTCCTGTTTTTTCTTATCTTGAACTTCTTGTTTTTCATCAGCTGCGATTGCTTTCTTTAGTAGTTGTTCTCTGCTTTCCAAGTCTGTCAGAACAGAATCTAATTGAGAAATCATCTTATTAACTCTCTTAAATAGCCGTTGAGCTGCTTTGCTTTCTTTAATGATTGGTTTAGGTTCATCTGCTGTGCACATCTTTAGATCCTGCACGTCCTCTTGATAATCTGCCATTTCTTCTTTCAAATCTTCAATAGTTTCTTTCTCAACAACGAATTTCTTAATATCTTTGGAAATATTATCTAATGCATGTTCTATAACCTCAAGATCTTTAGCTTGCAAATGTTGTTCTTTCACTTTGGTATCTAAGACTTTTTCAGGAGCTACTGAAATAATCTTAGCAGGATCGTGTAAAAGTTCAGCCTTATCAACCAGAATAGGTGCTTTATCAACAAGCAATTCCTTTTCTTTCACTTTCTCCATTTCTTGTTTCTTTCTTTCTTCACGTATTTCCAATCTCTCTTCTTTGGCCTTTCTTGCTTCCTCTTTGATAACCTCTAGCTTAACTTTATTGTCGATCTTTCCTTCTTTCTCACCTATAGCAGCTTTAGTGTGCGTAGCAACAGTTTCTGGTAAAGCAGAGATAGTAGCTTTAAGTTTATCATGGGTTGGAATAGTTTCTGGCAACATCAAAGCTCTAGATAGCAGTAATAAAGATGGGGGAACTTTCTCATTTAAACTAAGATCTAGCCATTGACTTAACTGACTTCGAAGCTTTGCTTCCGATACTCCGTATGCTCTCATTCCTCGTGCTCTGCATGCTTGCTGGACTTCGTATAATGTTAACGAATCAATTCCTTCTTTTTGAATCATCTTGTCATCTGCAGCTAGAGATCTTAACTTCATTCTTAATTGGAAACGGAGTAAATAATTGGTTCCCAATGTTTGCAGCTCTAATACTCTGCAAAGGGCTACAAGTTGACTACGAGATAGCGAATCTAAAGTAATTTCATCTTCAAAAAGCTTCGAGTACTTCATTATTTCCTGATTTGTTACTTCTGCCCCTGATGTCCGAACTTTATGAAACCATTCGCTAAATGCTTTAGCTTGTTGCGAATTATGATCTGCATGTTGAACTGCCATATCGTCTAATGTCTGTTGCAGAAACTTTGCCATTTCTAGTTTCACTTTCAAGTTTTGTTTAATTTTATCTTCTTTTTCTGTAGCAGTTTGAAATGTTGAAGGTAACATGCCTGGGAAGAATTTTATGAAGAATGGCAGTAAAAATTCCATAAATGGTACTATAATAAATACTGAAAAGGGAACTAATCGAAACATATCGCCTACCGTCCTGATTAATAACCTATGCTCTCTTCGTGTCAAAGATTTTCCCCTTAAAATTCTCCATACTAAACCACTGGAGATTCTCACATCAATAAATAACAATCTAAAGCCATGATAATAATGAAGTATTTCATCTATGATTCTTTGTTTTAAAGGTTTCTTTATCACTGCTTTTTGTGGTACCTCTGACGGTAATTCTTCTTTCTGTTTTTTAATTACCTGTACTGTTGCTTCGACTTTAGAAGAAGGTTTCAATGGTTCCTTATCAAAATGCACTGATGACAATGATATAGTTCGTGCAAGTAGACTGTTATAGTAATTGTTGTGAACTAAAAATAAACTGTTAAAGCTTCCATTACTTAATTTCCTTATGATCAGGTCATTATGTACTGCGGATTGTTGATTTGTGAATGAATGATATTTTTTTTTATCCCCGTGCTGACTACATAAACATTTCAAAGCTCTGTTTGAGCTTGAATAATCTGAAACAAGAATTACAATGATAAGTCATGTTACCAGTCCAAACTTCATACTTAACCTATAGTACAGAATATTATACAATATCACATAATATGTTGAAAATGCAAAAACTCACTTTTTAAGAAACTGGTAGGGAAATTTCCAAAATGTGGTGAACGCACGAGGACATGCATTTTGTTAACACACGAATTTTGACAAATGACAAGAATGATTTCTAAAAATGGCCATCCACGATTTGTAGTCAAATTATTATTATAATTTGGTCAATAGGTGAATGTCACAACAACTTGACGTATGACTAGACGTCGGAATTTTCCAATCATAGAGATGACGTGATAGCAACTGTACGAATCAGTAAAATTTGAATAAATATTCCTGTTGCCAACTTATAACATGAGAATTAATCTGAAGTTAGTTTATATCTAAAAATGCACAGGCGCGTATTAAGCAGGTTTTTATGTATGTCATGTATTTCATTATAATATAATTTAGATTACGTAGGAGAGAGGATGCGTAATCACTTACACTCGCCTGTTATCACTTACACAAACACACCATAGGCGTCTCGTAAATGCGGTAATAGGGTTTATAATAAAAGTCGCATTTTTATTCAAATCTTTATTCTAATTAAAACAAAATCTTCAAAAATAAAGAATATTTACGTATTTATCATTTTAATTTCGCATTTTTATTCAAATCTTTATTCTAATTAAAACAAAATCTTCAAAAATAAAGAATATTTACGTATTTATCATTTTAATTCATTATTGTACTTGAAATAATAGTAATTTATGGTACAAGTGAGTTAAGTAAGATATTATCCACGAAAGAAAAATTTACCCTCGAGGGCCGGTAGGCCCGAGTGGGTTAATTTTTCTGAGTGGATAATATCCTTAACTCACGTTCGTCATACAAAATTTTATACAACACTTCTTTATTTAAGTTTAAATATCGAATTTGCAATATATAGTTAGTTTGTAGTTTTGACAGTAATAAATATAATTATCTCAAGCGCGATGACTGGATTTTAATAATATTATGCAATGTAAGCTGTTGATTGGTTGCTACCTATAATATCAGCGAATCACCATTCTAAAGTGAAATAAATAAAGATTAGTAAAAGTTTCACAGTTTTATTAAAATATAACCTCACAATATTGTTTCGACAGCTATGCTGTCATTATCAAAGGTAATATAATTATAAACAAACACGTCGCTAAGGTAGATACAAAAATAGGTAACTAGATAAAATAATAATAATAATCAGAATTAAATATATCTAATACTTCCAGTAACGAATGAGCAACTTGAGCTCAGTAATTCTCCGTTACTGGAAGTATTAGATATTTAATTCTGATTATTATGGGCGCCTGTCGTGCCAATGAATTATTGGCGATGCAAGTGCAAGATTTGCAGGATTTAGGAAAAGAGTTTCTTGTAACAGTGCCTAATAACAAAACAAAGGTTACTAAGAGGTTCACAATCACTGATAATTTTTATGAGATTTGTAAGAAGTATCTTGCACTACGCCCCCCTAATGTGTCGCCAAGTGTATTTTTTATTAATTATCAGAATGGCAAGTGCACCGTTCAAAGAATCGGTATAAATAAATTTGGCGGAATGGGTAAAGAAGTGGCCACATATTTGAATTTGCCTAATCCACAATTATTTACTGGACACTGCTTTTGCAGATCATCTGCGACTTTACTTGTAGATGGGGGAGGTGACATTACCGATTTAAAACGGCACGGAGGTTGGCGAAGTACCTCGGTAGCAGAGGGCTACATAGACGAAAGCCTAAGCCATAAAATGGAAACGGCTAAAAAAATTTTACAAGTTAATTCATCAACATCGCAAGTTGTGCCATCTACTATTACTACTTCAAATCAGTTCAAAATGATGTTAATTTTGACTTACACGGTACACCACTACAATTTTCCCATTGTTCAGTTAATTTTACCTTTAATTTTCATTCAAAATAACTTGTTAAATTTAATTAAAAAAATTTAATATAAAATAATTTGTTAACGTTTAATACAGAATAACTTTCTCAATCAGTTTTGTTTTAGTTAGTCGTAGATAAACCGTCGTATTTAACTCGCACATAATGGCTTTTCGTGAATAACAGCCTACATTATGTGCTTGTTAAATAATATAATAATAATAATAATAATTACTACAACCCATAACCTGCAAAGCAGGCCCCAGAAGCTATAAGCTTGTGCGGGAGGGAGGGGTTAATCATAATATGTTATGATTAACAATCATAACATATGATTGTTAATAATATACTATTTTCTACCCACAAGTGAGTAAACTTTAACTTTAAGGCTAGTATTTAGTAACCTATCGTGCGGCCGTGGACGACAGTATTTATTGATAACAGAAAGACATGTATGTCATGTATTATGTGTAAACACTTCCAAGGTTGCCAATTGAAAAAAAGGTTAATAAAATTTGAGTTATTAATATATTTGTTTATAATTATAATTATAAAATTAAGGTCTACTAATTACAATTTCGCAATTTTAAGACCGTCCAAGTCATCAAGTGTCTACTTCATGCCCATTCAATTACCCAGAAATCTGAAGATAGTTAATAGTCGACGAAAATCTTATAATAATGGATAAACTTGATACGCTTTTATTTATCAACTTTTCTAAAGTTAGGCAACACACCATTCCACGGGAAGGTACAAGTAGGTTTCCTTAGTCGGCTTCAGGTATAAATAGACCCTTCTTTTAAATATTATAAGAGGATTTTAAATGTGCTTTGTTGTAATGTAGAAATGTACACAAAATTACGTTTACTTTAGAAATTGTCATTGCTTCTTGTAAGGGTTTATTAGTTAGATCTACAAAAATAGATTATTGGTTTACTTTTTACTGTTGGAAAACTATTTACGGTTATTGTGCTAAGCTCCTGAAAGCGGTTCATTTAAATATTGTCTCCTAAGTTTTTAACTATTTTTAATGTTTGTTCATTTTTATGCATCTTAGCTAATTGCTAAGTACATAATTTCTGTAAAATTATTTAATACTCGTACTATTTAATATTGATTGTTCACAAATTAATATGCACCATGTCAGTAAATACCTATTCCAAAATACACTTATAGGCTAGTAAAATTAGACCCGTTTTGGACCGTTGGTGGAAATTAATGTTGGAAAGCGGGAGATCGTTTCGATCGCTTTGTTTGAGGTCAAATATAAGTATCCTAGGTTTGCATGGTCCCTCGACTCGAGCTTACCTGAGGGCATCAAAAGAACCACGAAATCTTCGGACCTTTTTTAGTTTTTCGCTTATAACTCCAAAGCGGTGCTTTCCAACGAAAACTTCACCATTACATTCTGCATCGGATGAGTATCCAACACTTTAAATTCGGTCTAGTGGTATGGTCGAAATCGACGGTCGAGAAACGACAATTTTACAAATTTTCGATTTTCCGTCAGACCAAACGCCCAGAGGCTTTCCGTATAATAAAACCCGTAGGACTCATTCTGATTGTTAATATAAGTCGAGAAATACCTAAGCTTTGATATTCTAGAGGTTGCCGGATTAATTTAATGGCCATTTTTTGTCATCCCCCATCATAGCAATTAGAATCAATTCATATGAAGTAGTGCAGTACTGGTCACTCGATCATTTCGAAAAAAGATAATTTTTTGTGTGTTATCACCCCTAAGTATTGGTAGATAAAAACCACTGTCATTTTATTTTTATTCCATTTGATTGAAATATGGCAGCCATATTTGTTTCGTGGTGCACGAAGTTTTCTGAGTTTTTTGATGTAAACGTAAATCTTGATATCTCAAGAACGGTTGGTCCTAAAGACCTGCGGTAAAAATGATTGTATTGCTCACATGTCGGACTACATGTTTTAATGATAAACATAATATTGATATGACGTATCACAACGACAACTTCAAAGCCCATAAATACCAAAATAGTAAAATTTCAGATTTAAAATATTTTATACATAAACTACCTCTAACCGTGTACGTTTAAATAGAAAATCCGTCCTAAGACTTCATTTTTATCTGGATATATGAAATATGCCCCCATAAAAGCGGAAATTTTTATAAAAACTTTAATCTTCGGGATTAAATCACACCCATAAGTAAGCGTCCTACAAAAATTCTGTTTAGATTTAAAAATGTAGTCCGACATGTAAGCACTACAATAATTTTTACCGCAGGTCTCTAGAATCAACCGTTCTTGAGATATCAAAAGTTACGTTTACATCAAAAAACTGCAAGCAACGTCGTGCACCACGAAAGAAATATGGCTGCCATATTTCAATCAAATGGAATAAAAATAAAATGACAGTGGTTTTGATCTACCAATACTTAGTGGTGATAACACACAAAAAATTATCTTTTTTCGAAATGATCGAGCGACCAGTACTGCACTACTTCATATGGATTGATCCTAATTGCTATGATGGGGGATGACAGAAAAATGGCCATTAAGTTAATCCGGCAACCTCTATAATATCAAAGCTTAGGTATTTCTCGACTTATATTAACAATCAAAATGAGTCCAACGGGTTTTTTTATACGGAAAGCCTCTGGGCGTCCGATCTGACGGAAAATCGAAAATTTGTCGTTTTTTGACCGTCGATTTCGACCAAACCACTGAACCGAATTTAAAGTGTTAGATACTCATCCGACACAGAATTTAATGCTCTTTAATTCTTGTAATAGTAAAGTTTTCGTTGGAAAGCACCGCTTTGGCGTTATAAGCGAAAAGCTAAAAAAGGTCCGAAGATTTCGTGGTTCTTTTAATGCCCTCAGGTAAGCTCGAGTCGAGGGACCGTGCAAACCTAGGATACTTATATCTGACCTCAAACGAAGCGATCGAAACGATCTCCGGCTTTCCAACATTTATTTCCACCAACGGATTCTATTTTACTGGCCTATTATTTTATTCAGATGGAAAAAAACTGGCAGAACATAGTTATACAGTAGCTAGTGCCATAGTGGCCAATGGCGTAGATACTGCAATGTTGATGTCACTAACTAAAAAACAAATTATGCTATTTCTATTATACATTTATTTTTCTAAAAACAAATATTGCAGGGTATATAATGTACTGTTTTCCTGAAAAAAAACAATTTTCTTCAATCCTTATTTTTTATAAACTAACAAACAATAGTATATTAAAGTATTAGTTTCATAAGACACGTTTTTAGCGCACGCGTCCGAGTCTAGAAAACGACCCGCGTAGCAGGGAGTTTTCTAAAGGACAAGTGCGCTAAAACGTCTTATGAAACGAATACTTTATACTATTTTTTCTATTTGCCTTATTTTTAATCATTTTAAAAAAGAAATACTTTAAGGAGGATACAGCGAAATGTAAAAATGTAGAGAATGACGTGAAATTTAAACCTCGAGTTCTTTGACACTTATTCTATTCGGTAACTTTTTTTTATAATCTTCTTGTGTACCATTACCGAGAAAAATGGAAAATAAAATCCAGAATTTAACATGGGCTCTTATGGAGACCATCTAACCTTTAACAGTTTTAACGAAAAATTATGATGAAGAAATGTAGGGTATCTGATAAAAAACTAAAATGACATACTCTCATATTCGAAGAACAATGCTGCTCAATATTTTTGAAATCTTGTGTCTAGTTAATTCACAATAATAATTTAAAGTAAACAAAACAAGAATTTTTCACGACATATGTGGAAAGACAGCAGAGATGTGACAACACCTCATAGCGCGCGAATTCAAATAACAAAACAGAAAGATGACATATAATGACTGTTATAATAATCTATATTTTATTGTATTAACTAATAATCATATATTTTATTAATCAAATTATGTTGAACAATTCAGTCTTCTGCGTTAATAATATCAGAATACAAATGTTAATTCGACGGAAATATTGCAAAATGTAAAATTACCTTTTGCAATGTGATGAATACAATTTATCATCACAATCAGAATATCCACGAAATTAGTAATACAAACACACTAATTTTAAAAATATATGTATTAAACCTCAACAACTTTTTATATATTTCTTGTATCTGCTTAGCAGATTGTAATCTTTAGACTATACAAAAGTTAAAAAATAGAATATTCCCATCTGTAATTGCATACAAAATTACAAAACATTCAACATGTTTCCACTTATATTTTGGGATTGACATTTGGAGGTTAGGATGTCAACTCAATCGAAAGCTGAAACCTGACACTGCTACCAACAAAATCGATTGATTTCTTTGAGGTGTTGCCACGATTCTTAACCTATTTACATTTATATTTACACTTTCAACAATTAAACAAATGCACTCTAATCGACTTATTACTAAATTATTTTATTTTATACTGTCCGGTAAAAGGGTATTTACCGGACTCATTTGAGTCCGGTAAATGAATTATTACGTTACAAGGCCGGTAAAAAATTTTACCGGACTGAAAATCCAATTTGAGTCCGGTAAAAAATTTTATTTCATACTGTCCGGTAAAAGGGTATTTACCGGACTCATTTGAGTCCGGTAAATGAATTATTACGTTACAAGGCCGGTAAAAAATTTTACCGGACTGAAAATCCAATTTGAGTCCGGTAAAAAATTTTATTTCATACTGTCCGGTAAAAGGGAATTTACCGGACTCATTTGAGTCCGGTAAATGAATTATTACGTTACAAGGCCGGTAAAAAATTTTACCGGACTGAAAATCCAATTTGAGTCCGGTAAAAAATTTTACCGGACTGAAAATCTAATTTGAGTCCGGTAAAAAATTTTACCGGACTGAAAATTTTAAATGCATTTTTTTAAAAAATGAACAATGTGAGGCAGTATGAAATAAAACGCCTTACGTCATACTTCCGGTAAACCATTACAGTAGCTCGTTTCAACATTCGAGACTCGGCTCCTTCGTCGCCTCGTCCCGAAACGTTTTCAACTCGCTACTGTAAACTTGGGTTTACCGGACTTATAACGTAATATACTATTACCGGACTGAAAATCTAATTTGAGTCCGGTAAAAAATTTTACCGGACTGAAAATTTTAAATGCATTTTTTTAAAAAATGAACAATGTGAGGCAGTATGAAATAAAACGCCTTACGTCATACTTCCGGTAAACCATTACAGTAGCTCGTTTCAACATTCGAGACTCGGCTCCTTCGTCGCCTCGTCCCGAAACGTTTTCAACTCGCTACTGTAAACTTGGGTTTACCGGACTTATAACGTAATATACTATTACCGGACTGAAAATCTAATTTGAGTCCGGTAAAAAATTTTACCGGACTGAAAATTCTAAATGCATTTTTTTAAAAAATGAACAATGTGAGGCAGTATGAAATAAAACGCCTTACGTCATACTTCCGGTAAACCATTACAGTAGCTCGTTTCAACATTCGAGACTCGGCTCCTTCGTCGCCTCGTCCCGAAACGTTTTCAACTCGCTACTGTAAACTTGGGTTTACCGGACTTATAACGTAATATACTATTAATATATACAAATAATTAATAAATGCATTATAGGCATTCATAATAAAATGATTTTGTTCAGTTTTAAGAATGTTAATTTATTTTTTTATCGATTGGTATTTCTTGTATTTTTTGGTATTTCTATCCCTCGAGGGCCGGTAGGCCCAAGAGGGTTAATTTTTCTGAGTGGATAATATCCTTGACTCACGTGTGCCATACAGAATTTTATGCAACGCCTCTTTTTTTAAGTTTAAATATCGAATTTGCAATTTAATGTTAGTCTGTAGTGTTTGACAGTAATAAACTTAATACTCTAGCACGATGACTGGATTTTAATAATACGAGGTCAGGCTATTAAATAACGAGACTGCGCGCACAGAAGACGTACTAGAGGGTAGGGGGGAAAACGAATGCAGCGTTGGATAGCTAGAAGTGTCTACTATGCCTATTCATGAAAATTTGTTCTAAATTGACATTTTTTTTCACATTTGCAACCAGATAGGGTGACCAGCTATTCGAGACGTATTCCAAATGTGATCGTATGAAAGAATTGTACAAAACCTGTAAGTTGCGTGTATTTAGTCCAATACAATTCCGCATAATAAATTCCATGTTTTTAAACTTGTGTTACAAATTATTTCAATGTGCATATCTAACTTCAGGGAAGGAGTAAAGTAAACCCGTAAATCTCGAGTCCCATATTTCTTCCGCAGCGGTATATTATTCATATTATACGGATCAAGATTATAATTTTGTCTTAAAGTGTAAGTCATAACGAAGCACTTATCAATGTTTAAAAGTAACTTATTATTTACACTCCAGTTGTAGACATTATAAATGTCCTATTGCAAAAGTTGCATGTTTCCTGAAGCAATTATTGGACGTTAAAATATCAGCGTACAAGAGACACGAGCTGTACATCAAGTGTTTTGGGAGGTCGTTTATTAATAACACAAAAAACAGTGTACAGAGATGACCTTGTATTGAGATAGAATATATACTACTGCCTCTCTGTGATAAGGAAGATTGAAAGAATTTGATCAGATCTGAATAAAACCAAAGTTATGCAATATATTTAGAAGAACACCATGATCCACCTCATCAAATACTTTAGAGAAGTTAGTATATACCATATCAATTCGGTTTTCCTGTTCAAGTGAATGACTTATACCAACACAGAATAACGTAAGATTAGTAATGACCGAGCGTTTCCTAATAAAGCCATGCTGCTCAGGAGATATACAACCCTTAACATGTGCATAAATTTTCTCAAATAAAATAAATTCAAATATCTTTTCTGGGATTGAGAGTATTGAGATGGGACGATAAGTACAGAAGTTATCTGTATCGCCACTTTTGGGTACAGGTACATGTTTCCATATTGTAGGAAATTTATTGTTGTTTGGAGACTTATTGAGTAAATAATTAGCAATGGATAAGTAAAATATTCCTTACAGGCCTTGTACACATATACAACATGAACCAGCCGATTTCTTAGGCTTGCTCGTTTTGAATGCACGAAGCACGATTCAGGTCATTGTTATTAACTGTTAAAACCCAGAATACTATTGCTAGGCATTATTGCTTCTCTTTTATCATCAAATTGAAGTGAACTACTTAAGTTATAGGTTGTATTCTACTACGGAGAATCAAAACTAGTTGCCTACCATACCTACTGCTTATTTACAATTATTAGTTGTATTCTTTTTACCAGTTGTTTGTGTTACTACTGAGACCAAGTAAGATGCCAAAAACTAAGTCTAAACTCAGCAGTCTTAACTCTCAAAAAGGATGCGAATAATAAATTATTATTATTGAAAAAGGAGTGGTTGCTTTCATCTGTCACAATATTATTTGAATAGGGTAAGTTCAGGAGAGACGCCACCCATTTTGCTTGAAGGATTCCAATAAAAAGGTTTTTGCACTTATTAAAGATATTTATTTCTTATTTTAATTAAACATTTATCTTCTTCAATAAATAAAAGCAATTATAAAGTTTTCTTAAGCAGAATCAACAATTATATAAAAAATAAAAAGGTTAGTAAAGTGGCCTCTATCCCACATGTTATAGGAGAGATGCCATACTTATGAGGGGAGAAGCCATGTACACTACTTCTTCATTTTTATATATTTTTTTCTTGTATATATTTTCTCTCCTACATTCGTTACAGTATGGGGCGTACATTGTACAATACTCATTAAGCCATTTTTGCAAGACTTGAGCACTTGATCCAATCGGTTTTAGTTTTTTAACAAAATAATTTTTCCAGCACTCTGCCCACGAATTTTCAGCATCACTCGCTGGTCTACATTTACCAGGCTCAGAAAGCATTCTTCATCATCTTCATCTTTACATCATTCCTTAGCTGTAAAATCAGTTATCACTTTATATGGCGTCTCTCCTCATTTCGTGTGAGAGATATATTCGCAAAATATATTTGTATTATTTAATAAAGATTCCCACAAACAAATGAATTACCTACTTACTTTGCTTTTACCTCTTTATCTACACTTGCAGTATACAAATAAGTATCAGACGCTTAAGATTTTAACGTGATTTTTCGTTGAACTTTTGTTTTAAATCTTTATGGACACATCATGCGCAACAACAATCGAGCGTGTGCTAATTTGATTTCATAGATACAAATAATGTTATTGAAATGCTATAGAACTATATCTCTGTCTTTTTTAGTTGTGGAGATATGGCAACTGTGGCATTTCTCCTGACGTGGCGTCTCTCCTGAATTTTCACTATGTGTTAATGTTACCTTCATAGTGTTACCAAAATGATTTCATGGTGTTATGCAATTAGTTGTAATTTATTTTTTCGCAGATTGCTCGTCGAAAATTTGTTCTTATATGAAAACTAAATTTTATTGCATACCAATGTGCAAATGTCCTTGGTTAACCAAAAGCAGACATCGGAAAAGATTCGGAATCCGAGTAGTCCAAGTGAATGCATTTATTCAGTTTTTCTATCTTAATGTCTTCCTTTCAAATAGTTAATAGATAATTGCACAATATGTATTTTTAATTTGAGTTGACTATTTTATAAAAATCCATAAAAAGAGGTAAAAAATTTTAACTCTAAGATATGATTTTTCTTATTTTGCCTTCTCTTAGTTAACATCTTTAACTTATTACATACAAATTCTCTGTGGTTACGTAAAAAGTACTGCTGTAATATAGTTGTAGCTTATTAATTGTATGTATGTAAAACCACAGATGTTATTTTAGGACGGCTTTTAGTTATTGATGAATATCTTTGTTTGTATGAATTTAAGAAATAAATAATAAATATATACGCAACTGTTTATGGTATGCAATGTGTAAAAGCATAAGAAAATATAATTTGTTTACCGTAGGTGAGACATAATTTCAACTACGCATTATCAGCGTGTTAAAATTCCTTTTCCTTAGCCAACAGCAAAAACGACACGGGTTGCTCTTTACATTGTTTTGCAAATATCTTGCTATTTCCATGCTTGTATTATTGTACTGAAGGAAGTTTAAGTAGGGGGAAGAGGCATGATGCAATTGCTGGGCTGTAAACGTGAAATCTGCAGTGGCGTAAGAAGGCTACAAATTTGACAGCACACATTTAAATACAATGCAGTGTTGGGTTCACTAAATTGTTTAAAATACTATTCAGGGCACCGTTAATATGAAACTCTTTTATTTTTTCCATTAATTACTTTAATTTATTTGTCACCTTAATTACAATTATTAAATTATTAAATTGAAATACATAATCGTAACATTTCTAAGAAATCTGCAAATTCTGTAAAAAAATGATAATTTCTAAATTTTTAATTTCAAATTTCACGATTATTGATTATCTGTATGTAAGTAGTTTTTACATGTAAACGCCGCGCCGAGTGATTCCCCTAAACCAGGGGTTCCCAAAGTTTTGTCTAGGTGGGCCAAATTGTAAATTCCAAAATATTTGGTGGACCAAAAAAAGTTTTATTGAGAAATACGTTCAAATCGACAAAAAGTTAGTCACGAGGGAAAGATTTATACTAATTTTATAACATAATCGTTCTTTATTTATGACAATAATTACTTTTTATTACAACCTGTTTATTAACACATTTCAAAGACAGTTAAATATATAATTATATAATCTTTAACTTCTTATACCTTTCGGTCTCGAGGTGCCGGACACACCGAGCTGCAGAGTGGATATGTGGTGACGAGGCAGCGGAGTCATGTAGGCAAGTACACTGCGCTCGTGGTTTACCCATCCAACTATTGGCCGGCGCGAACTCGACTTAACTATGTTAAGCGATGTAAATCCACTATAACCACTATAGCGTACTGCCAACTAAAAACAATTAAACAAAAATAACTAAATAATTTCAAATAAAAAATAATAAATTCATCAATCTGAAGTGTGTGACTTGTGCAGTTGTTGGTTTCTTTCAATAACATCATTGAGCAATGGTTTTAAGTCGGTTGAATGCATTCTTAACACCGCTTGTAAATGCTCATCAGTTAATTTGGATCTCAATATGGGCTTATCAATACTCTTGATTGGGAAAGTTTTTTCTCAGATAAGATTTGAGTACTTTTTTAAATATGTAAATAAATTATCTCTATGAAGATCACGGGCCGCATTTCTAGGGTTTAAGGACCGCATTTGGCCCGCGGGCCGCACTTTGGGAACCCCTGCCTTAAACGGACAATAACTCCGACAGTACGAATTTAAAAGTTTACTGCGTAGCGATGACAATGCATGTATACTTCATAAACCGTTTTAGAGATGGTTCTGTAATTATTTAATTAAAAAAAGAACATTTTTATACAATACGTGATAACACTCCCAATATAAATACAAATTAAGTACTACGGACCTGATGTTCGAGTAAAAAGTTATTAATGACGCAAATTTAAGGAAAAACTACTTTTTGTACGACTATGCTATTTCGGATTTACCATACTCGGTTTTAGAACAGTAGGTTATATTTACTGGTTACTAAGCAACAACGCGTCGGTAAGTAATTACTTACCGTTCAGTTCTGTCAAAAACAGAACGGTAAGTAAATTATATGTAATTTATAAAATAAATGATGTCTCTTTCGTGAAAAATCATTTATTTTCAAAATAATTGGACTATTTAAAAAATGTATGTTTTTGATTTAAATTTACTGTGACAAAATACCCAATAAATAATAGTAATTACAAACGTATCCATGGTAACGAAAAAAATATCGTGACATTCAAAAATAAAATTACAAACGTATCCATGGTAACGACAAAACCTACTTAATGTTTGGTGGATATACATTATACAGGGCAAAAATAAATTATCTATTTTTTTTTTACCATTTTCGAGATATTTCCTTAGTAATATCTTTGTATTCATAATGGTCGTACAAAAAATAGTATAAGCATCTCAAACAGTAAGGAGTTTACCGATCTCCTCCAATATTGGCGACTTCGCTTTGTTCAGTCGCCAAACATTGTCGTCGATCGGTAAACTATCCTTACTGTTCTTGATACTTAATATAACGCATGTTCATTTAAATTCGTAATCTAGCAACCTTTGGAATTTTAATGAAAGAAGACAGAGCGACAGATATAATACGTCGCAGATAGAGACAGGCAATAATCCAAAGGTTGCTAGATTACGAATTTAAATGAACACCCATTACTATAATGATGCATTATTACTCCAGGTTTTTGTTTTTTGTGATATCTAATATCACTTCTACGCCATCTAATCGAGTATCACGACGTTTTTATTTGTTTTTAATTTAGTTTTTAACAAATAAAATCTTTATCGCACCGTTTGACAGCCAAATTTAAAACTTGACAAGTTGTGCACACTTGAGGCTTCATGTGCACACCTCTTGTGCCACTTCCCCCTATTAAACTTCCTTGGTTCTATGTAATTATTTAATTAAAAAAAGAGCATTTTTATACAATACTTGATAACACTCCCAATATAATGATCATATTAACATAAACATACAAATTAAGTACCACGGACATGACGTCCGAGTAAAAAGTTATTAATGACACTAATTTAAGGAAAAACTACTTAACGATGCATTATTACTCCAGGTTTTTGGTTTTTGTGATATCTAATATCACTTCTACACCATCTAATCGAATATCCCGGCGTTTTTATTTGTTTTTAATTTAGTTTTTAACTGTTTTTGACAAAGAAAATCTGTATCGCAGCGTTTGACAGCCAAAGTTAAAACTTGACAAGTTGTGCACACTTGAGGCTTCATTTGCACACATCTTGTACCAGTTCCCTTCTTAAACTTCCTTGATTGTACCTATGACAAAAACACTATAGTGTTCACAGAGAATCTACGCAAAACGTTTACTCCAATCATTTTTCAAAATATGTACACTGGCTTGCAAAAAATTCGCGTACACCTATTTTTGATTGTATTAAGTCGGTCTTAATTTTTAAATTGTCAGTGTCAATCAGTTAAAATTATTTTTTCTTCAAACGTAAAATAATTAGGTCATAATTTGACTGAGGTGGCTGAGGAAAAATGCAACTTTTCCGCCGGCGACATTTTTACTTTTCATTTTCCCTCCATGGAGGGAAAAGTGTTGCTATGGAAACGCTAAAATAATAACAAACAGCAATGAAAATACGAATTTAAACGTCATTTTTATTTGTCAAACTAATATTAAACGTGCAATTTGTCAATGTTGCATTTTGAAAATTAAAACCATGCAGTACTGTAGAAGTCTGTGCAGACGAAGTTAGATTTTCTGCAATCAAATGAGATGCTGATGGTTCAATAAGATTTGTCTTGCTGGCACTAGGTGTTATAACTTCATTCAAGTTTAATATTTTACTTGCATTATCATTTTTATTTCGCAGCGACTCCTCTATGTAGCCTTCCGCTACACTACTTGATTTTCAGCCCCCGTGTCGCTTTAGCGACTCAATATTACCTCCTCCATCAATTAATAGTGTAGCCGAAGTGCGTCTTAAAGAATGGCCTGTGTATTCTTTTGGATTACTTAATTTTAAGAAAGTTGCAACCTTTCCAGGAACACTGCTAATACTGTGTATTCCCATTACACTTCTGCAGCATTTTCCATTTTGATATTTTAAAAAGAATCTAGTTTCTGGCATATATTGTAACCCTTTTTTACTTGCGATAAAGAAAGGTTACGCACTGGCGTGCGGCAGCTTTTCATCGGTGAGCGGGATACGTGGGTCCACTGAGTATGAAGCAAAAAAAGGGCGCCATCCAGCTTTTAAATACGCAAGAAAACTTAAACAGTATAGGAAAGCGGGAGAACCTATTTCTCTTGGTAAGTATTATTTTTAAACAACTGTTACAAAACAATTTAGCATAAATTATCTTTTATTTTTTCAGGTATGGTGGTGTTATTCCTCAACAATAAGAAGCACAAATTTTAAATGCATTTATTAATAGTAACACATATATACACATAATAAAAAAAAATAATTATAGAGCAAAATAAAGAAATAAAAAAAGATCAATGTGAACGTAGATATGTAAATAAATCTAATTACTCAGATGTAGTACTATTTCTGTTACATATTGTAATCCTCTAAAATGAATTAATAAATCTATTAAAAAATATGCAAAAATTTAATTAAACCCTTTCTTTAATTCAAACAATTTACATTTTAATAAAAATTGAAAATTGATACCGAAGATTTATCAAAACGTAGCATTTATAAATTGACACAATAAAATGCAATAAAAATTGAAGTTATCACTCGAAAGCGATATCAGAAAAATTCCATTTATAAAATTAATATTACTTTATAGATTCGTAAATCTTAATATAAATTATTATCTTTAACTATAATTAGATAAATGTAAGATTTATGAAATTATTAACCTGATTAGATGAATCAATTAAAGCAAATTTAAATAATATAAAAAAATACCAACAAAGGAAAATGTTCACTTCTATTGATGGTTCGTATGATGTAATCCTACGGTGGTTGATACCGACTGCAGATACAGTACCGCCTCGAAAATTTGGCTACTGGACCTATTCAGCATACGATAACGTCTCAGAGATGAAGGTATGATTCAGCTCGTGCACCAGGAAGAGTGGATTCCCTTTTTTTCACAAAACGGCTGCACAATTTGGTGCATATGAGTAGGCGTAATGTTACAGGGTAGCCTAGGTTCCCTAAAATCGTAGTGGAATAATAGAAAAAATTCAAACAAGATTTGGAAAAAGATTGAATAGACTGCAAAAAGACGTACCTTTATAAGGGAAATCTTCATCAACAAAATTCCTCAGCAACAATCAAAGTCCAAACAAAATAGTTATGGATATTCTTCACCGAGAAATTTATTTACAATAAGATGCTCATTAATAGAGTTTCTAATGAAGAACGCTTGGTCAAAAACGTGACCAACAACCAATCCTCCGAAGAGAGGTCTTTTCAGCACGCATAACAGAGAGCGAAGCCCTCTCTCGAAAAATCAAACGCGCAAGGCCGTCATTCCCACCAATGAACATTGATAACGATATCCAAATTTGAATAAGAAAATCCATTAAACAATAATATTCTAAAAGAAATTATTAGTAATTAAATGTAAACTCAGGGAGTCTACATTTAAATATATACGACGAAAATCCATCAATATAAAAATTATAAAGAGAGAAAATGATACTTTTCAAAACCGACAAAATATTTAAAATAAATACATCTAAAGGTGAGTTCATACGAGGACCCTTTCAGTAAAAGAACAAAATACGGAAAAATAAATGTTACAATATTTTGGTCTTGACGCTGCGTATTTTCGATAGATTTTGACGTAATTTTCTCCAATTATTGTGAACGATCGAACTTTTCTAGTCTTACTATCCGGAATTTTAATCAAAACAACATTCCCCATGTCCTCTATATCTGTAGTTTTCATTTTTACCATTTCATCACATCTGCAGGCTCCAGTTACTCCAATTAATAAAACAATCTGAAGAAATTACATATTTAAACCACAAAATTAAAATTACCTAAAACGTATTACCTTTAATCCTAAATACAAATCATCTTGCGTTTCAAATAAAAAAGTTTCGAACTCCTCCTTCGAAAAAATTCTTGATTTTTTTGCAGAATACCCTTCGTTTGATTTTTTCAAGAACGCGCGTAACTTTAAACATTTACTTATATCCATTCCGTTTTTAATTATTAGTTGCGATTTGATCATGGAATATCGCGACCACATGGTCGATGATTTCCATTTTTTTTCTTTAGCCATTGTGTTGAAATATGCTAGAAACACATGGCTTGCCTTCTATTACCCGCCTCACTACGTTCGGCGGGTAAACTCAGGCGCTATGAAAAGTCATACTTCTCCTCCGCATAAAATAATATACTATTGTTTTATTTTTCTAATGACAGATTTATCCGTCAAAAATGTAATGTCAAAAGTCAGAAAGGTCACGTTTACATAGCAAAAACTATACATAAAAACTCGGTTACTTGATTTTTAAAGTGTATGCGATTTTTTTGCAAGCCAGTGTACTAGATTTGAAGATATTAAGTGTTAAATGTAATTTTGTTAAACCTTAAAAGTGCTGTTTTGAAAAAATTTACTTTAAAAGTAAGAGTTCTCGTAATAGCCTAGTCGCTAGGTCGTAAAATAGGTCGTGTCGTTTTGATTTCTGGGTATGTTGTATGTACCTAGGCACTAATTAAAAATCTTCGATTTATCCCCATAACATTTTTATGTAAACCTCATACGTACCGAAGTACAGAGCTCTAATGGTACGAAAATTGTTCAAAAGTTACGAAAAAACACATGTCTTTGTCGAATTTAACTTTAATCTTTTGGGTGCATATGGAATACCATTTAGACAATGTAAGACGAAATTATGCAGAGCTCTTCAGAAACACCCTCATTTAATTAACATATAGCCAGTGTATTCAGAGAGCCAGAAGCTTCTTCTGACCAAATTGCTGAAGCAGGTGAGAAATCTTCTTGTGGCTTTGTACGGTGGGGACATATAAATACTCAAACACTGGATGATCTTCACTATCAACTATTTCAAATCAAATCCGCTAATCAAAGCTATTTCAAAATCAGTGATAAAAAGTAAGTTTCACCTTGTCAGACTGTCACCAACACACGACGCAGCCCGGTATCACGGAATTCCGCACCTACCATCAAGTCTAAACATGGTTGGGGAGAGAAAGAATCCTGTAAATTGGGGCTGAACGACAAGCACACAAGGGCTGACTCCGGTTAAAACTACAAAAAGTTTTTGTTTCAATTCATTTCTTGCCGATGTAATAAAGGGTGTACTAGGGCTTGTAGTTGCAAAAAGGGTGGTTTGACATGTTCTAATATTTGTAAGCATTGTTCTGGGCAATCATGTGAAAATGTTCCAGAGATTATTCTAAGCGAGGATGACACTCGGCGGTTGCATAAACCATTGTTTCTGTTTGTTTGTTTGTTTTTGGGCGAGGAATCAGGATGGCGGACCTTCGTACTCATCCTTCGTACCTCATGGCACCGATTGCTATGATCATTTGGCCAACCCTACTAGAATCTAGCCGAATCTGGGAGAATTCCACCCCCAGTAGGGATCTTTATCGTGCCAAACATCGCATTGACACGGGACCTACAGCTTTACTTCCTATCCGAAAAGAAGGCATGTTCTAAATTTTTCTCCGCCGGGGATCGAACCTGCGATCTTTGGATTATGAAGCAAACATGCAAACCACTAATCCACCGAGACTGGCTATCAAACTTTCTTTCGAAATATTACATTACTACCCGGTTGCAAATTCTCAAAGCTGTTAATAAAACCTAACCTCTCTTAAAATTCGCACTTGCATATTGTAATAAGTTAATATTAATGTCGAAATTCGATTATAAAAATGAAAAATCGTAAAGAAAATTCAACAAAACAAACAAACAAAGCCTTCTGTAGAATCTGATGAATTAAAGCAACAATTCAGTAATACTTTAATTGTAAGGAATATTATGTTTAAATCCTTCTTATTTATTAATTTATTATGGTTATAAATAAATTGACCAATAATGCAAACGAATAAATGCAACGAAACCGGTTGATTCATCAAATAATAATAAATTATATCCACTGTAAAAATCATTGTGCCTTATTAACTCACTACAAAAATAAGAAAAGTGCTGATATACGATCATACTTCTAAACTATTATTAAAAGTGATTGGGAAATTAGTGATTATAATTTATCCTCTTATAAACCGATAAATGAAAGTACATATTACCTACACTTGGATGTTTCGCTGATGTACTACTGAAACTATTGTTAGAAATACCCACACTCACAATGGGCGATTCAAACAAAATTTCAAACTGTAGACCAATATCATTTCTCCGAAAATCTTTGAAAAATGAATAAAATAATTTATAGATTATGTACCAGTATGATTAATTAAAGCTTTTTTCCATTTAGAATTTAATTCTACATTTGCAGGAAAACTATGGAGAGATACATTTTCTAATTCATACGAGCTACAGTTCGTAACACAACGCTTTCGAGGGATTTTTAATAATTTTAATATAGTTTATAGAAAATTACAATATATTTTACCACTAACAATAAGTAAATTATTGATGCTAATGTTTTAAAAATAAACAAAGGACAATCTAGATTGCGCGCCAATATTGCTTAATCACTACAGGACTGTACTACTACTAATTCGCTAATTACTAATTCGAAACAGTATTAAAGATTGTGGTTGATTATGGTTTTTTATTGTTAAAGTTCGTTTCAAAAAATTTTGTGCAAAAGCCATCTTCGAGCATTCGGGCAAATCAATCACCCGCTCGTTCTTCAAGAAATGCGCGAATAAATGCTTCGCGTACTTCGTAAATAACTATAATTATACATTATGATCCTATTGTAATATGTAATAATGTGTTTATAATAAATAATTTATTTAGAAGATTTTTTAGGTCAAGAGCATTTTTGAACCCGGCCCCGCAAAAGCTTACGCCGGCCCTGATTTTGATAAGACAATCATGTACTCAATTGTAGCGACCTTTCCACCAATGTAGCGACCACAGCTATACCAATGTAGCGACCGCCTCTGTAACCAATGTAACGACCGCTCCACCAATGTAGCGACCACCCTGCCACCAAATGTAGTGACCGCTAGCGTTAACGTAGCGACCCCGGCTTTATGCTTAACGAATACTTCGATCCCTTGATCCTTGCTCTGATTCACCCGTACGGATATAACCACGGCCGACTCGTCCTGCAGTTGGGTCCTGTAACAGAGCGTTAGAAGGGATTCGCACACCTCTCAAATAATAAAAGTCCAGAAAAACATTTACTAGTATTTATTAACTTAAACGTTATGATAATTTGATAAAGAAATATTCCCCACAAAAATTGAATATTTATGGATTTATAATCAGCGAGAGCAAGTCGCCCTGAACAGTACAATTATAACCATATAACAATATTAAAATAAAATATAAACAAACAGAATAAATACAACAATTTAAAATAAAAGGATTTACATTACCTTTAATTAATTATTCCTTATCACTGTAATCCGTATTTGAGGTAGGTAACAAGTCACTTCGCGCAACTTAACTTCGCGGTAATTTCGAAAAATAGGCCGGTCGAGACTAGGCCTCGAAAGTCTCCCCAGGAGGCTCTATTCGCGACTGTCTTAGTTGTTTTCTAAATTTTTGAATTGCACGTTCAGTAGAATAAAGGTTTGATATTTCTTACAATTTTAATTTTCCATATATTAGTATAAGTAGAATTAATATTTATTTCCACTGAACTTTGAAGTTGCAGAATAATCTAAATTTATTTTATTTTACTGATTCGACATTTAGGTGTTTTTGAATATGCTAGATTAATACCGGAAATTGAGCAGCCAGGACGTTACTATTTCTATTTATTGAATTAAATAAAAAGAATAACAAAATAACTTTAGTGCATTTACCTCAGAGTTCAATGAAATGTTTTTATAAGTTTTGTGCAATGTTATAATTTTATACGCTAAGCAATATCTCTTTATTATACTGTGTGTTCAACTAAAAGAATTCCAAAAATATTAAATCAACTCTGTAATTTGGAAATTCCGGTTGTTACACAATCAAGGTTTTACTGTTTCTATTACAATAAACATTTTTTATCTTATATCAGAAGAAGCAACTAAGCTGTCACCTTTTTTTAAACTTGAATTTTTTCCTGCCTAACGTGATTTTTTCAAAATGACAGTGGATGTCATTGTATGCGTTATCAGTTATTACCAACATTACCACATCGAAAATACCCGCGTGTACATTTTCCCATTTCTTTAAAGTAAATTGTAAATTAAGGCGAAATAGACAAAGTAGTATGTAAAACACGTGTTACAATTCCTTTTTGTAATACTCGTATATTGCTTAACTCGCCGCCTCGCGGCTCGTTAAGCAGACTTATACACGTATTACAAACATCGTCATTGTAACACTAGTTGTACAATATACTATGTTTGTTGTTATTGCACTTTTTTTTTGTTAAAATTAGAAACATTTTTTTGAAAAAAATAAATTCTACATATCGAGGGCATCAGATCAGAATCAGTATCCGCCAAAATGTTTATCTTCAATTTTTGTCGTATTGATTTCTGGTATCGACCTGCGTGTTGTCACAAACGGGCGAATGTTTTGTAAGGCCAGATTAATGCCTTGCAAAACATACGCCCGTATGTAACAACACGCAGGTCGATAGCAGAAATCAATACGACCTAATAATTTGAAGATCACACATTTGGCGGATACGCCCCTCTGATCTGATGCCCTCGATATAAAAAGTGTTGATTTAGCTAAAGAAATATCTCTATTAATAAACAAGAAATCATGGCTCCCTATTTTTTCATATAAATCTTAAATAAAACGCTTTTTTGTCTGAAAATAACATAAAAACCGCAAGGTTTCTATCTAACCCCTACAACAATCTCATAGATATATTATGCTTAAAGTTGTCACTACTTTGAACTAACAATTTCTCGACATTTCCAGGCTGAGATTTAAAATTAAATTACTTTTCTTGTATGGAAATTATTTTCTTTGTAATTGAAACTAAAATTAAAAATGATAGTATTTGCAGCTACATAACTTAAAAAAACATGAACATGTGTTGTAGCTTTTATTTTAAAAAATCCTAAATTGTAAGAGCTTTTTCTTGCTAAAATTCAAATTCTGCTGGAGTTATAAAAAACCGCCCGCATATCCCCGCTTTAAAATTTTTGTTAAAGAAAGAGCCAAAGCATCCTGGTTATTTTCATACAAAAACCAAATCCAACTCGAACCAACTTAAAAAGTTAAAAGTCGTTATTGTAGGCACTGCAAGAAATATTTACCGGTATTATTCGTATTATTCCAGGCATAGTTGTTAATGATGCAACATTGTGTTTTTGCACTCTTTATCTCAACTGTTAGAAACAACTAAATACCACGCCTTAATGTAGTCGGATGAGGGAAGATAACACAAATCAACACTCTTCACCAACTTATATTTATTAATAATAGAACTATGTCGACTTTACACTTTAAAAGAGTAAGCTAGAATGCCTTTTATTATTCTTCAACACATGGTCCTGTAATACGATGATATAACATGTAGTGAATCATTCGGATCACGTCATCGGGTCTGCATTAAGAAGTTGGCTTTTTTAAGTGTTACCATGATCCCTACGTACGCAGAATGAGGTTTTCTAATAACTGCAATAAAAATTCAACAAAGCTGAAAGCATCATAACTCATAACAAACAGCATGATTGAAACCTTTTAGTAAAATGGAGATTATTTACGAATAAAATATTGGCAATTATTGTAAAACGTTATAAGGACTGTTATTTCTTAAGGGATGGTAATCTCGTTTATAAATGCCGACTTAAAAATATCACCTAAATTCTTAATTGGAAACTATTAATTGCGCTTACTGAATATTGCCCTAAAAATTCCCATAACTTAATACATGTTAATTAACAAATTGCATAATCAGATGCGGTATTGTTTTCGTTAAATTGATTTATGTTTGTTTGTTTGTTTTTCTTTGTTTTTGGGCGAGGAATCAGGATGGCGGAGTATCCTTCGTACCTCATGGCACCGATTGCTAGGATCATTTGGCCGACCCTACTAGAATTTAGCCGAGTCTGGGGGAATTCCAATCCCAGTAGGGATTTTTAACGTGCCAAACATCGCATTGACACGGAACCTACAGTTTTACTTCCTATCCGAGAAGAAGGCATGTTTTTAATTTTTCTCCGCTATGAAAAATTACCAGCTCGGCCGGGGATCGAACCTGCGACCTTTGGATTATGAAGCAAACATGCAAACCACTAATCCACCGAGACTGGCAATTGATTTATGTATTCCCCTGTTTTTTAATACGCAATTACAAACGTTTCTTTAAATGGCTTCATTGCACTATGACACTTAAAACAATTGTATTTTTAATTAACCCGTTATTTGGGAGTAAGTATTCGTTCGTATAACGCCGCCGCTGGCGTTATTATTTATTTCACATTAACACCAGAGAAAAGTGCTGCTTGTAATCTGATCTGAACTCATATTTACACAGATGTTGATCATATCCTGACCTAGATTTCTTATTTACTGTTTTTAAAAACCTTTTGTAATAAAAAGCTATAAAACGTGCTTCATTTAGCTTTTTCAGCAAAACAACGGCTGTCATCGTACGTTTGTTTAGACTAACCGATCTTAATTCTAAAACAAGTTCAAGACCTTCAGTTGCAGAATGCGATTATACTTAAGCAAGGTTGCCAGATATCGCAATGGTTTTTTCTAAATTACTCGAAAGCCTATTAACATAGAAAAAAAATTATTCAGACTTTTTTGTTCCTTTTGATGTCTTCTATCACCGCTTAAAATTAATATGCCTTCTATCTGATGACACCCTGTATAATATTCTGCTGTAGTATGTAGAAATTAATTTACTATTTATTTGTACGTTCTTAAAATATTTAATTTGGTTTAGTAGTTTACGAGCAATAGGCTTTTAAAGTCAGAGGACTCTTAGAAAAAAAAATAGATAAGTAGTAATGATCTATCAAATTGTAATAGTATATTACATGTTGAGTTGGTAAAGGATATCTTTACAAGCCAAGCGATAATTGTTTGACCGAGACGGTACGTCGAGGTCAAACAATATCGCGAGGCGTGGAAACTTTACCAACGAAACATGTATACTATTTTATTCACAATAATTAGACTTAAGATAATCAAAATAAAAAGTAATTTTAAATTTTAAAATAAATTTTTTATAAACTGCCATAATTTCAATCGGAGCCATCTATCGACCAAAAGAAATTTTAAGTAAGGTTTCATTCTTCGCCGCTAGATGGCGATGTATGCGCTCAGTATTTTAAAATTAGAAATTAATTAATTCCATTGTAATTATTAAATATAAAATACGGAAAAATAAAAATAAAACTAATATTAAATAAAAAATATGTTTTTAGCGTTAAATATATTTATAAAAACTTAAATTTAAATCGGATAAAACGTCCTGTTTTAAATTATTCAGAAAAAACAGTTGGCCATAACTTTACATGTCAGTTTTACAGACATGTAAAGGAAATTGTTAACCACTTTGGTGTTGCTATAGCAATAGCTTACTTTCCAAGGTTTTTACAACATATAAAATGTACATATTGCAATATGACTGAATAAATTATGTTTATCGTTTTTTTAAAAAATAAAATAGGTTGAAAAATTTTTAATTTAAAAATAAAGGTTTACAAAACGTTTGTAATAGGTAAATTTGTTGCAACTGAGATTTCGATTTAATAGTAGTGTAATTTTCTTTGAACAAATTTTCGAATTCTTCTGCAAATGCAAACTATACCTACTATTAGGTTTGGGTATGATAATGATTATTTAATTATGGAAAATTCTATCCTAAAATTATATAAGTATTATTTAATTTAAAAAATAATTATCATCTCATTAAAGGAAAAAATTTCTGTAATGCCATTTCTACTGTTAGAATTTCATTTTGCATTTCATAAAAATAATGTCAGTATCACTTGAGGTTTGCGCATTATAACACCTTGGTGTGGGGAATGTGTATTTACCTCCTTTTCAACAATAACCTTGGATAAATTCTTGCCCAAGCGCAGTTTGAGCGGGATTCTTTCTGATTGGCACTGGCCTTTGTGCCTAGCCGCCATGTTTTATTAATTTTGGGGTGTGTTGAAGGCAAAAAGGGTGAAAACATCAACCCCGTTCAAAGAGGTGAGTCCTGTTTATTGCATTGTTATGCAGTGAAGGTGGTGTATTGTTTTTATTTGTGTTCAATGAAACTGTCGTAAGTAATTCTATCATTCTTGTAGTACTACGCACGCACGCCATGAAATCGTGGTGAAGGTTGTAAATGCGTCCGTAGTACGCTCTTCATTGATTTTGTTTCAAAGTCATTAAATGTTTGCATTCTTTTGTTTTTCGGTTGTTTTTTATAAGTACAGCCTCAGTATTGAGCTATGATCAGGCTTTATGCGTTTCCATAAGATGTACGTCTTTGTTTGGTTTGGTAATAATAGGTTTGATGTCATTAGTCATGTTGCACAAAGCTCTGCGCTGTAGATTTTGTACTTTAGAGTAGGACAGTACAAACAAAACGTCTTTACTAAACACTTCAGAAATGTCATTAAAAACAATGCATTAGTTTTCGTTATTGAAATCACCACGAAAATTCTTGTTTAGTAGTGCACGCCATTTGCGTATCGTGTGAGTATTGTTTTTAAGTATATGTAGTTTAAGTACGTATTAACGCAAAAATATACTTTTGCGTTATTTTATTACTTACCTATCTGTAGTTTTAATAAACAAAATTGTTTGATTATATGCATGACTCATGAAGTATCATTACACGTGGAAAGAAAGACCTTGATGAATTGGTGTTGCATAACATAAAAAAATTATTTCAATATTCCAGAGCTTCAAAGGTCATTTTTTTAGCTACTTATATTTTTGTTTTAGCTGTTGCCAGTTTTTCATCTTTATCACAAAAATGTATATTTTTACCTTGCCCTTCAAATATTTCTCTAAGTCTTTGTGGGTGTAATTGAAATGACCACATTTGTAATGGGCTGATAAAGGAGTCTATTAATGTGGAAATTCCCTCCCCTCTAATTTCTAAAGTGTTAAGAACACTCACATTAACAACAAATTATTAACATTTCATTTATAACAAATTATACTTTTCTGTTTTGTTATCATAATCCAGGAAAATAATAATTCTAAATTCTTTGATACGAATGCTGTAATCATCATGTGTATAAATAATTCTGGCAATGAAGATAAAATAGAAAGTGATAATTGAATGAAATGACAAGGATGTGTAAATAGTTTTCTTCTTAATTTAATTTAACTGATTTAAAATACTGTGATTGGTCATTTTATTTGGTTATCTTTAACATACTGAAAGAAAATTAATAGTAATAAAATTGAACAAACAACATTAGGCTTTGTACTACAAAATAAACAAAACATAATTATAAGTAAACTAAACAGAATAAGAACACTTTGTTTTCAGGTTATAAATTGAGAACCTCCTGATTAAAACTGGACTAGAATGTTGATAACTTTAATTTATTATCAATTTCCTGGTAGACATTGTTATCTTTTGTAATTTTTTATAATAATTTTCCCTTTAAAAATGGAACATGTATTAATGCCAAAACTTGATTATCTGGATATATTAAATATTTCATGATCTAGTTCTTATTCTTTATTTGGTTTTAAAGGTCAATTTCATTTGTTTATTTAAAATGTAATTGCACCTAAAGCTGTCCCGTATGTATTAATGTATGTACGTAAATGTATCAGTCTATATTAAAAATAAGAAAATGTTACTAAATAAACCAGAACACCACTTCGATGGTCAGCATCGCCATTTTCCAACCAGTTCATCAAATAATTTAGTAATATTTTCTTATTTTTAGTAGATTAATGCACTTGTGGATCTATTGGGTAGAGGCCAGCATCAGGTGCAACTG
Organism: Agrypnus murinus; assembly: GCA_929113105.1. Classification (NCBI taxonomy): domain Eukaryota; kingdom Metazoa; phylum Arthropoda; class Insecta; order Coleoptera; family Elateridae; genus Agrypnus; species Agrypnus murinus. The sequence goes on along the minus strand of OV816024.1, from coordinate 170,034,263 downwards.
ACTATGTTTAATTTTGAGGTCCTAGATGCACTTAAATATTTTTAGTTTATTAATTAGAAAAAGTAAAATGCATTGTAATCGATTTCTGAGTAATTGGATTATTAGTCTAATTACTATTTTTATTTATTAATTGACAGTTGGATTTTTTGTAACAAAAGAAGTAATTCACCTACTTTAATTACTTTTTCATTACAATCATTGATAATTGTTACATTCTAACAGCGATTGATTCACTTTTTGTCAATCAAATTATTTCAACATTCAAATTTATTTATAATTTGACTATTATCAACTATTGATATCAAAATAACATTTTTTCCTCAACTTGAGGGATGAACCACCTAACTAAATTGAGATTTTCTAGTTTCCTGCATATTTCTTATATTACTTGAATAGTTAATACTGTTGGTGTACTAAGTATTGTCAATAAGACTGTAGTACTGCCAAGTGATTCCAATAATAATTTACTAGTATCATCTTTCATGTTAGGTATGTAGAATTCCTGGATTATCAAATAATTACACATTGTGATTTTTTTACTCTGTTGGCAATAAAATACTTTAATTATGTTGGCAGTCACAATTGGAAGGTATTATCTGTCCAGCTTGAGATGAGCTCAGGTCATCGATGGTTTCTATGTGGTATAAGAGTAAAAAAATTTCTAGTTAAATCATCATAAGTAATTGAACAAACTGAGATTTACAAAAATGTCATAACAAGTGATTTTTTGAGGTTCAGTGTTGGACCTCTCCAGCCTTCTTTTAGATTTTAATTGATATTTGTCATTTTGAAAAGTTTTAAAATATTCAGTAGAAAACTAATGTAAGAATTTATGAAAATCTGTTTTGGCCAATCCAAGTATTTATTTATCATTGTCCTAAAAATGCCACAATAATAACTTATGAAATAATACAATTGGATTAACCAGATTAGGTTTCCGCAAATGCCTAATACTGAACCTTCTTTAGTTTTGCAGAACCAATATAATACATAGGAATCACTTTTATGTGACTATTTTTTTAAACACAATAACAAAACTATGCTAATTAGTCTTTTAATCAACTTAAATGCTATCAACAACTTAATTAAAATTAATAATAATGATAATATAATAAATTTCACCGGTCACTGTTGCTGTCTGTTATCCTTAAAAACATCTATGAGCAACTCATTAACAGTTATAACTAGACCTCTCTCATGTTCATATTATTCTTTAATCCTTCTTTCGGTACTTGCAAATTCATCTACTCTCAATCTCAGCAGAACACTGCTGCAACCTTTGAGCCCACATTGCAAGAACCTTCTCATCCCCATACCCATCTCTGCCAATGTAGTGATTGTAATATTTCTTTGCATGAGTTCCATATTAATTCAGTAGAGTTGAATTTGCAGTGGTATTCTGCCCTGCTAATATCAAATGCGGTAACTGCAAAACTACAATTTATAAATATACTAGACAGAATTTCAACGTCTGCTAAGAAAAAGTATGGTATATTTCTGAGTTGATGTTTTGCAGTTACCACCTTCGATTTTAGCAGTTAGTATTGTGGCAACAGAAAGGCGAAACCTCATTATTAAATCATCCATTTTTTATAATGTTTTTCTTTTCTATGCGATTTTAGTCACAGCTAAGCCATTCTTAAGCATTTCCGAACTCATCTCTCCATGATATTCTTGTTTTATCTCTTGTACACAAGATACAGAAATCAATGTCCACTGTTTTCTTTTTCTCTCGAAGCAGTTTAGCAAATTCAGCAACAACTGCTGAGACTGCGAATGCAATGTCTTGCAACGAGACACTTCTTTAATTGAGTTTACTGTCTCCAGCCTTTAATTAGAGCTATAAAGAACTGTTGCTTATTATCATTAGTCAAATACTACAAAACTCTCGAAAAGCATTTATACAAGGATTGTTCGGTAACTACGTGGCCTAACACAGAGATGGTGCGAATTTGCAGGATACTTCTTTATCATTCTGTAGAATTATCTTTTAATAGGTTAAATATGACAGTACAGAGCGATCTGTCAATTAGTCTGTTTTTGACATTACGCCAAAGTGAACGTCTTGTGCGATTTTGAAAACAATGGAAAAAACGGAGTTGATAGCAGTGATAAAGTACTTTCATTTGAAAGGCTTAACACCAACCGAAATTAAAGCAGAGCTGGATTCAACACTATTGGAATCCACTCCTTCGTTTTCAATGGTTAAAAACTGTTTTGCCGAATTTAAGCGTGGTTGTAGGAGCACAAACAATGAACCCCGTAGTGGACGTCCAAAAACTGCTACTACCCTGGATATGATTAAAAAAGTCCACCGTATCGTCTTGGATGACCGTCGAGTCTAGAGTGCTCGAGATACCAGACATAGCGAGTATCTCAAATGACAGTGTGCACAGAATTTTAACTGAATAATTGGAAATGAAAAAATACTCGGCGCGTTGGGTGCCGCCGTTGCTGAAAACTGAACCGTTTAAGTGTTTCTCGCGACCTTTTGGTACGTTTTCGCCGCAATCCGAAGGACTTTTTACGCCGTTTCATAACCGTCGATGAAACCTGGGTCCACCATTGCACTCCCGAAACCAAAGAACAATCCACGCAATGGACACACAAAGGTTCTCAGCCATCAAAGAAGGCAAAAACAGTTTTGTCAGCAGGAAAGGTTATGGCAACTGTGTTTATGGATTTTCAGGGAATTATTTTGGTCAACTACTTAGAAAAGGGGAAAACAATAAATGATGAGTATTATGCCAATTTGTTGCAACAATTAAGCGACAAAATCAAAGAGAAACGGCCTCATTTGGCAAAGAGGAAGTTCTTTTCCATGAGGATAACGCACTTGGCCACAAGTCTGCGATTGCAATGGCCAAAATTCATGAATTGGGATTTGAATTAGTGACTCATTTGCCCTATTCGCCAGATATGGCTCCCAGCGATTAGCATTTGTTTCCAAATCTTAAAAAAATGGCTCGGCGGTAAGAGATTTTTATTTAATTCCGAGGCAATCGCTGCTGTAAATAGCTATTTCGAGGACTTTAATTCATCGACCTACAATGAAGGCATGACTAATTTGGAATATCGTTGGAATAAGTGTGTTGAGCGAGCAGGAGACTATATTGAAAAATAAAATGTTTTGTGTCAAAAAAATTGCGTTTTCTTTATTAGGCCACGTAGTTACCGAACAATCCTCGTATATCTACAAGAAATAACCTCAGAAGATGTCCCTTGTATCAACCAAATCTAATGGTGCCTGTGACATCTATTACAAGTGACATTGTTCATAAACGCATGCACAATGGTTTTTTTTTTTTTGAGGTTAGGGTCGTTAGGGATAAAGCAATGTTAGATGTTTCCAACCTTCTTTTAGATTTTAATTGATACTTGTCATTTTGGAATTTTCTCACAACAATCCTTAAAATTGATCTATTTTATTTATAAATGGCGACATTAAATGTTTCCAGAATAATTCTACCAATATACCTATGTGTCATTTTTATTGTTTTGTGGTAATATTTGTATTTGATCTAGGAGTTTATAGGGTTGGCAATAATGTGTCCTACATAGCTAGTCAAATTCACTCCCAACAACCCAGAGAAGTGCTAATGTAATGCTATCCTCGTCACACTCGTAAACAATGAGAGTAAAGCATAAAATGCTTTTTGTGAGAACTTCGTGTAAAGATGATGCAAGGCTCATCTTTAGCTGGACGGATAATATTTGAACTCTAATAAAACAAAATTTTGAAACAAAAGACAAATGTCAAATTAGTAGTTTTATGTAAAAAGAAGAGTTAACCTTCATTTAGAACAAAATGACACCCAATTTTGAGTATTTGTTATAAAGTTCATTATTTATGCTAAATAAATTACTTTTTCAAATAATATCTTATTGTTTGTAACTTGTAAGAATGCAAAACTATTATAACTACAATACGAACGTTAATCTCCATATCATTCACATGACCCATTCGAACTGCTTTATTTTATATTTAGTTGTAACTACTCTTAATGAATACATAATCCACATCTACAGCTGCCAATAATTGGTCAGTACCAATGCAATTAAAAATAATCTTATTTGATAACCTGGCAATTGTTCTTTTTTTAAATTCTTATCATATTTTCTTTGTACCTTTTTAGCAGAATTTTGTACTAAGACTATAGTTACATTGGCTGCGTGTTTGTCAGTTCTTCGGTAAAATTTAAAATGGAGGCAGTTGATGAGTAAATGCTATTACAAAATCCATTATTACTCTTTTTGGCACTACAACAACCCAGGATGTATTGGGTTGATGATATTTTTACAACAGGCGAAGAACTTGGAAAATTTAAACTTTTTTCTGAGTTACTAAACGATTCAGAAAGATTTTACGAATATTTCAGAATGAAACCAGTAACATTCAATAATATTCTGGAAAGAATTAAGCACAAATTACAAAAACAATGTTTGGAACTCTGGAGAAATTACTTTCTTCGACTAATCCCACACAGCTTTTCTTTCAAAAAATAATTGGATTAGTTTATCGAGATCAATTTTTCAGACTCCTACAACTATGCAGGAAAAAAACAAATATTTTGTTTATAATTTTTACTTGCATGAAGTCGTGCGAACTCATACGACCAGTATGCATGCAATTTAACAGGTTTATACTTAACTCAGTAGTTTTATTCCGCACATACGTATATGTATGAGTTTGAATGACTTGATTGACTTACGACCACGCAGCCAATGTAACTGTAGCCTAAACCTCATAGCTTTGATAATTATCTTTTCTGTTCCTTGATTCATATCATAATATGATCTAATTTCGTATTCTACTATTACAGTGTATTGTCTAGCATGCTGGACTTTCACCCAAGTGGGCCAGGTTCCACTCCTGGTACTGTAATGATATTCATTCATAAAATCAATCATTACATACATATACCCTCAAGAAGGCATTGAATGCTAAGAGATTGCCATGACAACAAGAATAAACAAAAGCATAAAAAAATATCTCATAAAGTTACATGTGTTTTATTATCTTCTAGAAGAGATAACTTATAAGTAGTGTACAAGACCCACATAAACAATCTTGTATTACTACATTGGTGACCTTCCGACGCTAAGAAGAACTTAGATAATCAACACCATATCTTCAATATTCCATTGCTCTGGTTTTCTGTCTCTGCCGACAAACGCAACCTGCAACCTGGAGTTCCTAGAATTGGTTATTTGATTATCTCACGCAAACAGTCGACTTTCAGAAGTTTATAAATATCCTTTTTTATCATTTAAATAAGATAAGTAACTTAAATATTTTATTGGTTACGTTTCAATATGGCAAAGTTAATAAATTTAGTAAAATTTCCTATTTTTGACAGTTCGCATGTACAAATGTCAATAGTCCTGATTAATCAATACTTTGACTTCCTACATATTGACAACGAGATTCAAAGATATAATGTTCTGATTTCAAACTTGCCATATAACATTTTACAACTCCATTCGAATCTAATCATGTTTATTGATAACAATAAACTTTCATTCGAACCATACACCACATTCATCAACGAACTATTAAAATATTACTTGGGTACTTCTATGGAGAAACCTCCATTCAACCCAAAACCAAAATCAAATACTATCTCTTCTCCCAAAGAGATTACAGATTTCTGGTTACAGCAAAATGATTCACCTGAATCTTTTGGTCTAGTTAACCTATTTAAAAACGAAATCATTTCTCCTCATAATTTCATAACTACAAACTGTAATCAAATATCGCAAGATCCGTGTTCTAACCCCCATTTAAGTGACGATACTCAAAACGTCATTTATCAATCTAATGCTCTTTCAGATACACATGCATCCACTAATACTTTCTGTGTTGATAAACCTGACCATTCAATTATTAAAAAGCACGTTTCGCAGGTTAATACTTCCATTACAGAAACTATTACAAATAATTGAATTCCAAAAGTACATTTATTCCACAACCAAACAGAATCAAAATCTCCAACAAACATTAAAAAAACATCACAGTCAGAGTACAGCTAAAATTGAATCCTAACCAATGCGTTTTAAATCGGAAAATGCAAGAGCTTCCGAAGGCCGACAGTTTGGGGATATCAACCGCCGTATCTTCTATGAAGACTCCCTTGGATCCAGTGAAACATTCCTGGAATCTACAAACTACAACACCTCCAGTTCCTGATGGAAATCACATCAATAACGTTCCTCAAGAACCAAAAACTACGACACCTGTAGTAACAGCTCCTGAAAAATGTCTTCAGCAATTCTCGGACACAACGATGCCGACATCTCTCGTTTCGCCATTGGAACGATGCCATAAGAAGAGATTGTTCTTGGATATAACAGGATTAATATCTTTTTTTCTTTATTTAATTTTGATGCTTAGTTTGTTTTCTCGGATAACCATCAACGAACTTCGCAACAACCTTAACCAACAAAATTTTGTTATGTCAAAACGCGAAATTTTATGCAAAGGTCACGCGATTAAACAGCCTTATTACCTCGTAATTAAAACAATGCGAACATTCGACTTTTTGCTAACCGAGAAAATTACAACAGTGCAATTGCTATTGACCGTACTCAAATTATCTTATCATAATAGCAAATTCCATTTTGCTAATAAACTTTGGCATTATGTGCAGTGTACCAATTTTCAAGTTATACACAATAAACACAAGTGCAAAAATAACAGTAGTGACTTATATTTTGCCACGTGAGCCTAGTCAACTCGACATTACATGAAATCCTGCATTGATAACATTCAACTAGTCAATCCTGAATAGCATTTGGACCTCCCAAATATATGTGCTACCGGATTAAGCTTCAAGTGTTCATTCTCCTCAAATAACAGGATACAAGAAGATTCAATCTTACTCTCCAACAGGCAATTTCACCTAGTACTTCCTACAATCTTAGGACAATGCTATGAATGCTGCCTCTGTTTTATGAGTACAACCCCAGTTCTTCCATTCCTACGGATAAAATGAATATAACTACATTTATCAATGTTGACCACAAACTTACTACTTAGGCTAACGCTTTTAGATTCAATTAGCATAGTTATTTTTAATTTTAAAAGTTACAACAAATAAATCGTAATGCAAGCATCACTTGTTCACGAAGCACTTATTATGTTGTTCCTTGGTTTTGTTCACGTTCCTAAATTTTATTTCTTTCTTTCTAGTAAGAATTACAGAACGTCCTAACAAGTGATTCCTGTACATCAAGTTTATTTTAATTAGGTTAAGTTTGAGGCAACACCTTGCAATAAGCAACTCATGTTTTTGCCTTAAGCAATTGATGCCTCCTAATAGCTATCAGCAGCAAAGGCCTTTCAATTCTTTGATTATTAGCACCTAATACTTAGCATAAGTTTTATTGTCATAGCATGTAAAGAATTTATTGAAAAGATGCAAACGACCTCAATTTTTTTGTAGCTACTATACATTAAACATTCCGATACATACAAGTACGACATTAATGTATGCTATTTTTTTTTGTTGAGGAATGCATTAAATGCCCTTTTGACTCATGGCTCATTTCTTTTGGTACATGTTCAGCCTTTTTTTACCCGGGGTGTCATGTAATGATATTCATTCATAAAATCAATCATTACATACATATACCCTCACGAAGGCATTGAATGCTAAGAGATTGCCATGACAACAAGAATAAACAAAAGCATAAAAAAAATATCTCATAGAAGTTACATGTGTTTTATTATCTTCTAGAAGAGATAACTTATAAGTAGTGTACAAGACCCACATAAACAATCCTGTATTACAGTACATATGAAAAGTGCATAAGTTCCGAAAATGAAAAAATTGAGGTGTTAGGTAATCTGGTTAAATATTATTTTTTCTACAAAATGAATGTGAGAAATTCCAAAAATAATTAACAGATGTTGCTTAAATAGCAAAAATAATATCAGGCACAGGTGCAAAAACATTGACAGCAATATGAAAAGTGTTACATTTCTTAACAGTCTTTTCGGACTTATGCACTTTTCATGTGAAGTTGACGATTTGAAATAGTCATAAAAAAATTCAAAAATTTTATTGTAGTAGAAACTGATTATTCATTCTAACGTTCACTTGTTCATATATCATGAATCATTGTTTTGGCAGCCTTCTGCAAAAAGATTATCAACATCATGTCCAACTTAAATGTATTTTTTCATCAGTGTTGAAAAATAATAGTAGTACATATTATTTTGCAAGAAGCTTGACCGTGACTTTTCTTGTCAAGCTGAGAGCTGAGGTAAATATAGTTCATACCCCCACCTTAATCAAAATGCAAAAAATATATATACCATAATTTTGTGCTAATTTTGTACCAAATTTAAAACTTTTGTGCTCTTAGGATAAGGAAAATACATGCTACTATATTATACGTATGACTTACCACATTCTAATAGAGCATAAAAATCTTAAATTTGGAACTAAATTAGCACAAAGTTGTACATATTTTTTCCATTTTCGACAAGGTGGGGGTGGTAACTATATTTCCTCGATAGCTGATAGAAATGTACTATTGATTTCATAATGATCTAGGACAGAAAGGCTATATGATGCTATTTTATTCCATTTTTTCAGTGTAAATGTATATGATAAAATATTAAAAACAGCATCATATTAGCCTTGCTGTCCTAGGTCATTATGAAACCAATTGTACATTTCACAATTTGTGAGTGTCCCACTATATCTTGCAAAATCTATTTTTCTTGTTAATGTCTTTTGCAAATGCTAAATTTCTAGTGAACTTATCTTGATAATAAATTGGCAGTAATGCAAGACTACACAAGTGAGTGACAGACAGATGTTTTCCAGCTTATATAATGAAAAATGCAACAAAAGATGTCTTATCAAGTAAATATTTGATAAGACAAAGCACTCTGATACATACTGTTAAAAAATCAACTTTTGTAACATATGACAAGAAGGCAAAACAAATTGGTCTGGATAATACGGTGTTCTCACCACAATTTCTGATTACACAAGTTTTTAGTAATGAAATGGAGTCATCCCTTTCCAAATATCTAAAGAATTGTGGAAATATGTCCTGGACAAAAAATAGCATAGCTGGCTAAGACTGATTCACCGGTTTTATGTCGCGTCATGCAGATTTATCTATTAGAACTCCTGAAGCAACCAACTTAGCAAGAATCTCATGGCTTCAATAAATAAAAGGTCGGTGACTTCCAGGATCACTTGGAAAGCGTTTGAAGCAGATTCAAATTTACCGCATGTGAAATATATAATTTAAATGAAACAACCGGTGACAACAATTCAGAAAAACCAGAAAGTTATTGCCATAACAGGACGACATCAGCTGGGACAAGTGACTCTCCGCGGAAGTGAATAATTGATAGCACAGTAGCATTTGTGAAAATGGAACTGCTTTAGCCTTACCTCCGTATGGATCTTAGCAAGAGTAAAATATGCTGCTCAAAGAACGCTCGGTGGTGTCCCATTTCATATTTTTTATATTTGTATGTTTTTATGTTTATATAAAGAAATAAATTTTATTTTTTGCAAAATATATTAATTATATTTGAACAACGTAAATCAATTTTAGTTAAGTATGAACATATCTCTATTATATTTCGTAAAAAAAGTAACATGACCAGTTCTTAAAATTTCCAAAAATTGCCCAAACTGTCCCGCTTCTGTAGGGTCTAGAGGTGACTAATCTATAAAGTGCTCATCCCACAAAGCCGTAAAACATGGCATTTTATTTATTTATTTATTTACGGGATTACCCCAATACATATATAAATAGAACATGCATAGGTAAAACGAATATAATAATAAGACACTAGATAATATAACATTAAATAGATCACAGTATATGGCTTAATTAAATTAAATTGATCACAGTATGTAGTTTAATTAAAATATTTAAATAGACAGACTTAACATATAAGAGTGTTGGCTTAATCCATTTCAATTCAGGCAGAAGTGATACAAAAATTCCTAAGCCATGTCTGAGATCTTCATGAAATTTAAATATGTTATTCTACATAAAAAATTAAGATACCCATATTTTTTCGTTTGTCCCAAAAAAAATTTTGGCCAGGAGATACAGCCCTTCAAAGTTACGTTCAAGGTCGCCTTAATATTTTACTTGGCGCGACATCAATACAGTAGAAAATTCATATCTCTGGAAAAGTAATAGAGATATTTTAATTCTGTTTTTTGCATCTGAAAGGTTGGAAAGTTCTGCTTCATTTGAATTAACAATCAGTGTTCTAGCATCAATGGTGTGGTTGTTATGCCCACAAATCTAAAACCAAAGTGCTTTTGTATTTATTTATTTTTTCAAAAACCCCATCTTTAAAAATTCTAGTTTTTTGCTGTATGAACACTGAGGACCTGTATAACAACTGTACCAAAGGATTTGTCTGCTTTTTGCCTCCTTTAGTTTTTATGGACATTTTAATTTTAAGGAAAACAATTTAATTTATTCCGAATCTAGAAGGTTCACTGGGTTACAAACTACTTACATTAGGTTTTTTCTTGAAAAGTTGTTTTACAGCATCAGTATCTGTTGCTGAAATTTCATGCAGTCTTCCGGTTAAACCTTTGGGAACAGGAGGTTCAATTATTTTCAATATATTCCTCTTTGGGATGGCACAACTATGATATTGCTGGTTATTTGGGAAATGATAACCACTAGATGGTCCATGAGGAATCATGAAATTGACCATGACTTCTTCCATTTCAGCAGTTACTTCAGCCACCCACCAGTTTTCATCGTAAATGCAAGCAATAAACGTCCCATTTTGAATGTTGTTGAAATTTATAGGCTTCTCTTGACTTGGTATGCCTGTTCCTTTTGCTGGAAACACTGAAATTGAAGGATGAGCAGAAGTTCTTGCAATGCTTAATTCTTTTGCTCCTACTTTCCAGCTCCAAATGTGACACTTCTGAATTCCTTGAATTGCTGGTACTTTCTCCCACTCACTAAGCCTGTTGGCACGAAAATCCTTGATATCCTCAATAGATGCCAGAATAATAGTTATAGCAGTTGTGTAACTTCTAAGTGTGGTAGCAAAGTCTTCAGCATTTTTGATAACATTTAAACTACCACGTGACAGGTTATGTTTAGTAGCCAAGTGCTTCAAAACACCCCCCACACCATCACATGCGCCTTTCCCATGTCCAGTGGCACTGAAAGTCCATGTTCTATCAACTGGAGAAGCAGCAAATTCATGGAGCTGAAAACGGTTTTTGAAGTGACTTGCTGCACCATCGCTGATTAATGAAACTTTATTGATTGTTCCAATATCTTTCATCCCATTTTCAATCTGGTGAAGAGCAAACAAAGCCTGTGAGGAGTCATGAGATCTGTCATCTGAAACAACACCAAAGCTTCTTGTTTTTCCATTTAGGTAGCATACAGCTGTGAAGATAGTAACCTGCTGGTTTTGCCAATGATATGATTGAATTTCACTAGGAAGAATTGTTGTCCAGTTCTCAGCAAATTCTATGTGAAGAACTAAATGGCCTTCTTCATTTTGTGCAGATTCCTTTACAGTTTGAATTTGTTGTCTCTGAAGGTTTTTAATCTGGAAGTGAGTGACAGCTTTGATAGTCCACTTTGACAATTCCTGAATAAAATAAGTGATAGAAACAGTCTTCTTCATTAAGTCGTTGTCTTCCCAAATTGCAAAAGTGACTTCTTGGATGTCGTAGGCAGAATGATCAAGTTTGAGGCTATCATCTGTGATCCCATCTGCTCCTGGACAATTGCTGCATTCTTGAAATAAACATTCCATGGTACTGTTCTCACATACTACTAATGAGAGCAAATGAGTCTTTAATTCTTCATGAGACACAGTTGGGCATAAATTGTTTAAAGCAATGATACAGAGTTTAAAATTCTCACAGTAAATACAAACACACACATCTCTAGGATGTGAATAGGGGTGTGTGGAATAACCCATCTTGGTCTAATGTTATAAAAGCTGCTTCTTCCTAATTTCCGCTGTGGATGTTTTTGTTTAAAAAGTGTGTACATCTCATGAATGCTTCTTGTTAGATACCGTTTAATTTTCACAACCTTCACACCATTTTCTGTTATGGTTATTGCATCTTTTTTTTTGCACTTTGTCTAGAACAGTCTAGTTCATCATTGAGGAAAAAAGCAAGTGCTGCTTGAAGATCCTCTTCATGCAAAGGATGCCCACTGTAAGCATCAGGACGACCATAAATACCTTTTGTTTTCATAACACTTCGGGCTTTTTCTATCATATGTTTTGTTGTTGAAGGGAAGAGGTCTTGAATTTCTTTCTTTGAAAATGCATGGTGAGGTATTATAGTCACTAGTCGAACCTTCTCATTATAGGAGTTGCAGGTAACAATGGCTGTGTTGACATTACTCTCCCATACTTTACAGTTTTTGCATGGGTCAGATTGATCTGAATCAGAATCAGGGTAGGAAGAACGAAAAAATTTGATTCGCTCGCAAAAGAATAATTCTTAAAAGAATTTAATTTTTTATTCGTTCACGAAGTTTATGTTTTAGTTCTCTAATATAAATAAATTTAGTTCCCGAGCGTATCATATTTGCTGAACGTTAAAAAATATTTTTCATTCACAAATTTATCACGTATGAATCATTCGCGATTTGAATAACAACGCAGGTTTAGTATAATATGCGAAGATGCAGTTTTGTATTGCAAATTTGTATGATGCTGTCGAATTTTGTTTGCTAATTTATTAATTGATACTCTTGTTTTCGAATTATTTGATAGCATCGTGAAATTTTAATTGATTATGTACTCTTTGTTTCTGTCCCATTTTTTTATTTAATGCTATAGATAAATGTTTGTTTAATTTTATTACACACTGTACCGACTTTTTCGCAGGGTAAGGAAATTAACACTCGCAAATGGAAAAAATTCGATTCTTTTCTTATTTTACCACTCGTGAATGAAATTCGTGAATGAGATCTCGTTAGATGAAGAATTGTAGTTCTCTGTATATTAATAAAACTACATATTTAATTCTTTACACTTGCGTTATTTTTTAATTCTCAAAAATATGATTCGCTAGCGAACGACATTTAATTGACCTATAAGAGAATTAAATTATAAAATAAAATTAAATAATAAAATTCCGGAACGAATAAAAAATTCAATTCTTCGAAGAATTATTCTTTTGCCAGCGAATCAAGTTTTTCGTTGTCCTTACCCTGCAGTTTTATTTATAATTTATGAAATCAACCAATTTCATACAATATGGATAGAGAGAAAAAAATTTAATGCTAATATAATGATAAAGAAACAAATCCTTCCACCTGTCTAGAGTGTGAAAATAAATTTAAAGGAAATCTATTAACTTCTTCATACAACATCTACATACATACATAATCAATTAAAATTTCTTGATGCAAACAAATAATTCGAAAACAAGACTGTCAATTAATAAATTATCAAGCAAAATTCGACAGCGCCATACAAATTTGCAATTCTGCGTGTATTAATATAAAACTGCATCTTAGCATATTATTATAATAAACCTGCGTTGTTATTTAAATCGCGAATAAATTTGTGAACGAAAAATATTTTTTAATGTTCAACAAATATGATAGGGTCGAGAACGCGAATTTAAACTACTAGAGAATTAAAACATAAAGTTTGTGAACGAATCAAAAATTAAATTCTTTTAAGAATTATTCTTTTGCGAGCGAATCAAATTTTATACATATATTTATAGAATCAATATATGTATTAAATTCTTTTTCATTTGGTTGTACAGGTTGCTTAAAAAATTGGTCATCATGGAAAATTCTGAAAGGTATACCTTTACCATAACAAGTCCAATGCAATACAATAGGAACTCATGCTTATTCATATTTATAGAAATTAGTTTGTTTTGGGTTTATGGGTTTGTTTCTGTTTTCGAACCCCGTTTGATAATACTCCATTAGTTGATTCCCCATTTTCGTTTTCTTTTTCATCAAGAATTTTTTTTTGCAAGTTTAGCGAATTGCCGATTAATGTTTCCAGTTTGATTTCCTTTCAATTTCTTCTCACACTCTAAACAAGCTTAATATATTCGGTTAAATTAAATTGTTTGTGTCGGCCCATATCGTATGAAGTTGGTCAATGATTTTATATAAATAAAACTGCAGAGTAGTAAGAACTGTAAGTATAGTATAAGAATAATAAGAACTGAAAACGAATGATTCATTTCGGTTTGTATACGTTCACGAATGGAATTTTTTAAACAGTTAATTTTGCATTCATTCCCGAGCGAATAAAATTGCCGACGTTAAAATTTAATTCTTGAAAGAATGAATCATAAATGTTTAAATATAAATTTCATTCCCGAGTGGTAAAATAAGAAAAGAATCGAATTTTTTTAATTCGCGAGTGATAATTTCCTTACCCTGATCAGAATCACTCTGACGAAAAGATGATTGGTCTATGTTATACACTTTCGCAAGTTTCTCTGCTACAAAATCTTTCGCTCCTCCTGCAAACTGGGTGCATTTTCTTTTCAAATAGCTAATTTTTTGAGTTTGCTTTATGTAACTTGGTGTTTTAATGGGTGTCACATTAAATAATTTGCCTTTTTCATTTAGTTCTGCAAGTTGAATGTCTTTTGTGATAAATTCTTCATCAATTCCTTGGGCACTTGTTGTTGCTTCAGGTTCAAGTTCTGCTTCTGAGTGTTCTGGCACTTCTGTTGACCTTAAAACATCAGAGGCATATTGTACTAGGTCCAGATAATAAGAAAAACAGTTCGCACACAGAAAGTCATCTTCCGACACATCTTCATTTGTTACACTACACAGCCTTTCTGCCAATTCTCCAACTCTGTTGAAAGTTTGACCACCTTTCTTCTTGTACTGAACTTTTTTGTGGCGTTTTTTATAATCAGCACATTTAATTCTCTCTAGAAAACTGTGATGCCATTTTGACACAGAATTTCACTGAACAAGCACAGGAGTTTTATTTAGTCTGGATAGTAAGTTATGTTGAATAAAGCCACAAATATGGAGGTGAAGTGGTAAGGTAGGCTCCCTGTGCTCTACTACTTCATTATACAGCCAATTTCATCAGCAGGAAGGAATATAATACTTTTATAAACATATCTGAGAATATGAAGTCATTGGAAGGTCAAGAATTCCAAATAATAAACATAGTCATATAATGTCAACAAATATCCTCTTACAGGAAGGAATGTTTAATTTCCTTGTCACACTAATTAGTATCACTCTCTACACCACAAATTCAAATACTGGGCCTTAACAACAGTCAGAAAAGGGCTTGTATAACTTACTATATTATAATTATGTCGTATAGGAAATAGGATTGCAAAATTTCAAAATTAAAGTGTTATTTGAACTGGGAATTTCTTGCATGAGATATTAATATAGCATTAATATAGAATTAAAAAATTTAGCATAATGGAACTAATTTTATCGAGTCCTAAACTTTCTTAAAATGGCATGTAGGCCTAAGTAGCATCAACTAGCACCTGACATTGGTTAATTTTACTGTTGTCAGGACTCAAGCTGCACACATATTTTAATAATAAAAGTAAAATGTCCATAAAAACTGAAGGAGGCAAAAAGCAGACAAATCCTTTGGTACAGTTGTTGTACAGGTCCTCAGTGTTCATACAGCAAAAAACTAGAATTTTTAAAGATGGGGTTTTTGAAAAAATAAATAAATACAAAAGCACTTTAGTTTTAGATTTGTGGGCATAACAACCACACCATTGATGCTAGAACACTGATTGTTAATTCAAATGAAGCAGAACTTTCCAACCTTTCAGATGCAAAAAACATAATTAAAATATCTCTATTACTTTTCCAGAGATATGAATTTTCTACTGTATTGATGTCGCGCCAAGTAAAATATTACGGCGACCTTGAACGTAACTTTGAAGGGCTGTATCTCCAGGCCAAAATTTTTTTTGGGACAAACGAAAAAATATGGGTATCTTAATTTTTTATGTAGAATAACATATTTAAATTTCATGAAGATCTCAGACATGGCTTAGGAATTTTTGTATCACTTCTGCCTGAATTGAAATGGATTAAGCCTGTTATTTTTGAAAAGAGTTACTAAGTTGTTTCTTAAAATTGAATAAGTTATTGTTGAAGAAATCAATAATATCACAAAAGTTATTGCCTTCACGCAGCATACAAGTAGTTGGTGAATAGTAACTATAATTGGAGGAGTGATAGGGAACGTGAAATAAATATTTTTGTCTTGTATTTCTTGTAGGTACATTAAAGGTAATGACTGATAGAATTTCAGAACAGTCAATTCTATTAGTAATAATTTTGTATAAAAATAACAAAGATGAAAAAGTTCGTCTATCTTCGAGTGTCATTAAAGAGATGACTTCACGCACATCATTGTAGTCATATTCACCCACTCTCCAGTTTAGTTTGAATGCTGCAACTTTTAGGAATTTATTCTGTACCCTTTCCAACTGGTCAATGTATTTGTTATAGTAGGGGTTCCATATTAGAGTAGAATATTCTAACAGTGCATGTACCATAGTGCAATAGAGTAATTTTAAAGAATAAATAGAAAAATCAACTGACGACCTTAATATAAAACCAAGCATTTTGTAAGCTTTTAACGTTATGGAGTTGATATGGATGTTAAAGCAGAACTTCCTATCAAAGATTACACCTAAATCTTGACATTCTGATTTCCTAGGAAGAATATTATTATTAAGTTTGTAATCAAATTCAAAGTTTGAGCGTGATCTATAAAAGGAGATGGAGAAACATTTGTCTTCATTTAAGTACAAGTGGTTTACTTCGCACCACATTGCAATACTATTTATATCGGTTTGAAGCAGAGAGGAATCATTGTAATTATGAATTTCTCAAAAAAATTTTAAATCATCAGCGAATAGCACATTTTGACATACATTTTGAGTACTTGATGCTTTCAAGAATATCGTTGACAAATAAGCAAAATAGTAGAGGTCCGCAATGTGAACCTTGCGTGACACCAAATTTTACGATAATTGACTCGGATATAAAATTTGAGATACGTACAGATTTTACCCGACCAGTCAAATAGCTTTCTAACCATTTATATAAATAACCCTTTATGCCAAGGGCAGATAATTTTTTAAGTAAGATAATATGAGGCACTCTGTCAAATGCCTGTGAGAAGGCCGCATCTATAAGATGTGGGCATTAAATGAAGCCTTCAAAAATAGTTGTTTGAAATTAATTAATTGACAAATATCTTTAGAATAGCTTAACTAATCAACACTAAAGGACCCCGCACGTTTCTTATGGAAATTGGATCTCGGTTAAATTGGCTGAAATTTTGATATGTTATAGTTTATATCATCCCGATCAAAAGTCTCCATGGCCACGAAGCTCTAAAATTAATAGTTTCGGAGTTACAGAGCACGAAAGGCAGTAAAAATTCATACTTCGGTTTATGGATTTTTAACACATACAGCCTCGGTAACGTCATTTTTTGTGTACATTTTTTATTTTTGTTTTGATTAGCACAGGTAATTATGTTGTTTTGCTTTTGTGTGAATTATGTGAAATTATACCGGGTGTCCCCATTATATTTTACCGTATTTATAAACCTATGTAACTTTTGAACGAATTGAGATAATGAAATGCAGTGTTTACTAGTATTCCTATTTTTTTAAGGTTTTTCTGAATATCTGTATTTTTTCTAACTTCCTGTTTAATCGGAAATGACACAGCGTATTTTCGGGGATTGGGCAACTTTGTGATTTCAAATGGAACACCCTGTATATTTTTTCACAGTTGGAAAGCCCATTTTTTCCTCTCCGAAAGTGCAATACCTGTCATGGTTATTACACAGGGTGATGGTTTTATAAGTTCTTAAAATGCATACTACATCTTATTGAAATGCTACGAAAAAAGATTACCAGCATTACCGCCGAGGTGTTAAGTAGAAGCTATGGCACCTTGGTAAAGCGAATAAATAAATGTATCCAAGTTGATGGGCGGCATTTTGAGCATCTTTTATAACTAACTAATGTTTAATGATTTGTTTATTTCTTAATTGATTATTGTTTAATAAGTATCCTGTTACCCTATGTTAGATCTAGTTTCATATGCATTTTGAATATCAGCAATTGAAGTAACATGTAATTGTCAATAAACTAATTTGACCTTTACACTGATGTTTTCTTTCATTTTCATAGTCTACTTTCTCAATATATTTTTTCGTACCATTTCAATAACATGCAGTATTCACTTTAAGAGCTTATAAAACCATTACCCTGTATAATAACTATGACAAGTTGTACTTTTGGAAAGGGGGGCAATGGGCTTTCCAACTGTGAAGAAATATACAGGTTATTCCATTTGAAGTCACAAAGTTGCCTAATCCCCAGAAAATATGCTATGTCATTTCCAGATAAACCGGAAGTGGGTAAAAAACGAAAAAAAACTTTAAAAACTTAGAAGAAGACGTAAACACTGCATTTCATTATTTCAATTAGTTTAAAAGTTATATAGTAGGTTTATAAAGGGTCAACATATAATAGGACACCCGGTATAATTTCACATTATTGATGATATAAACTACAACATATCAAAATTTCAGCCAATTTGACCGGGATCCAATTTCCATAAGAAACGTGCGGGGTCCTTTGATTTGTTTATCTATTTGTTTGTTTTTCAAGGAGGAATCAGGCTGATGAAATATTTCTCATGGTACTGATTACTATGATCATATGACCAACTTTACTGGAATTTAGCAGAATGTCACAAACATTGCATTGATAATTTTAGTTATGGGGGCACTACGGTTTTACTTTCTTGTTCAATTCCTTAATCTCTGCTATCAAAGATTACCAGCTTGAATTCACGATTTGCAACTTTTGGATTAGAAAATACACATGCTAACCACTAATCTACCAAAACTGGTTATATGAGGAATCTGGGATGAAATTTTTGCTGGAATGTAGGGCTTTTAAGCTACAACGGCACTAGAGATCACATAAGGTGCAGTAATCTGACCATGCAAAATCTATGCATGTGGATAGATCTTATCTCTCACCCTGCTGCTGCTATGGTCATAGATGTACATGTGGCTTTCTAAGATTATAAAGAAAAATGCGTAGAAACACAACAATAATTATTTATTAGCATGTTGGATAGTGTTCATATGATTATGCTACATGTTTGCATGGTAGAACATTTGCCATTTCATCTGATCTCTTAACACTGCTGCAATTTGAAGCCTCACTTGAGCTCTGTTGTACACGGTCTTAGGATATTGTGCGCTAAGTTCCTCATTCCAGATTCTTTGTGCAATGGCTGTCCGATAACCTAGTCATCTTTGATCTCTTTTTTGCTATTAAAATTTGTAGGAATATTATGCTTCCCAAATTTGACATGAACACCTTTACCTCTGTTCTGGTACATTATGCAAAACCATTTGATTTAAATTTTAAAGATCTTGAATTATTTTACAAACATAATCTCTCAAGCTGATTAATAAACCTAATATATCCTAGTTGTTTTTAGTATATCAATTCCATAGTACATATACCATATTATTAGGATAATTGAAAAACGAGAATTGTTTCATGGGAGCTTTTCAATCTATTTATTGGAATGGATTATTCTCCATGATCAGTTTATGTTAGTGGGGGTTTTGGCTTTTTTCTTCATTTTCATTCACATATTTAATATCTTTACGCTTCTTCTGCAGTATTGAATCTGAATTTTGTTTAGACCTGTTTATGTTGTATTACATTTTGTCCTTCACTTCTCTGAATGTACCTAACTAGCTGATTCTTTGTGACTTTATTGCTCTTATTGCGTCTTTTCCCTTGATTATCCTAATTAATTTATGGTTCATTCTTGGTGCGAGTTTTCTTTTCAGTTGTTCTAATCAGTCCTAGTGTTGTTCATAAATATCTTCATTTTATTATTCTTATTTACTGTTCATCCCTTTTTGTTAGTATTTATGATGTGGTTAAAATGATTGATAAAACATGGAATAGTTATTTATGTATTAAGGGCATGAAGAAGCTTTTATGGCCAGAAGCATTATTTCTAGCCCGAGGCGTCAGCCGAGGGCTAGGAAAGGGCGGTAGGGCCATAAAAGCAAGTTATGCTCGCTATACATATACTATTTTATGCACAGATTAAGTTTTTATATCAAATCTATTATTGGGTAACAATATAATTAAATGAATACGTAGATACGTCAAGCCGCTGTGCGTATACTGATATGCTTATACGAAGTACGTTACCATAGTTACTATTTCAAAATATTTAATTTCAGCTTATTTTGATTGGTGAGAAGTTTACAAATTATATTAAGAACCAATTGAGTTCTACAAAAAACTTCTGACGTTTAATTGGCGTTTCGTTATTGCCCGTCTGACCATAAAGAGGCCCTTGGGCCATAAAAAGATGTTTATGTTTAGATGAATCTTGCAATAATAGACTAATTATAATACATCTGTGCATAAATATGTTTTTTTTATTTTAAATACATCTTGTTTACAAAAATTATTTTTTGCTAATTTATCAAAATATATATTAACATCCTGCTATATCTGTAGATATTGCTTTCTAATTTTACTTTGATGAATGATATTAAATGCATAATAATAATCAAAGGCATTAAATAATACAGAGAAAGAAAAACAAAATAAGATATAAATATACAATGAACTTTATATTATAGACCAAGAGCCAGCAACGTATTTCGAGTTGTCATTTCAACAGTCTTGGAAATTTGGGTACTAAATCTTATATACCTGCTGAACACTAAAAAGTCAATTCTGGCAGCCTTGCGGCCGGGTTATACTACCCCAAAATTACTAAGAAGGTGAGAAATAAGATTCTCTCTCTAACCCGCAGGTCGCTATATAACTGTCTCGCTCGCACTAACATGTAAACCTACATACACCTACTTTATTTATTGTGTCAAAATTTCAAGACTTTTAAAATAACAAAAATGTCACTTTTTAAATCAACATTTACAGCGTTCTAGCAACATTTAGAAGGGGAGGAAATGTTCTGGCAATATTTTTTATAAATAAAGAATACTATCGAAAGTAAGCTCCTGAAATTTCATGACTGTTACTTTAAATAAATGGAATCTTATTTCTCACCCTCTTAGTAATTTTGGGGTAGTATAACCCGGCCGCAGGGGGCTGCCAGAATCGACTTTTAGTGTTCAGCAGGTATATAAGATTTAGTACCCAAATTTTCACGACTGTTGAAATGACAACTCGAAATACGTTGCTGGCTTTCCGTCTATTACTTTTAAATTTTTTAAAGATGTGTAATCTGATAATCTGATCTGATAATGTTCTTCCATTTAATGAATGTTTACCATCACCAAATATAATTAATAATAATTAGTTATGACACTGTTATTTATGTTGTAATTATTACATCATTAGTAAGGTAGCTTCTGTATTTTTCTTCTGTGTAATAAATGAATAATAAGTTTGTTATTGCGGTTATTATTTGCATTGTCTTTAGTCATATTTGTTGATGTTGTTGTTTATAATATAAACATTTGGATTTAAGAATTTTAAAATTTGTGTAATCTGGGCTTAATAGAATATGATAATTAACTTTTCAAAGTTTTGTTATAAACATATGATTAATATGTTTTTTTTTATTTTCAGGTCTGCAATGGGGGTCAATATATTTTATAAGTATCGTAAATAAAGCAGCACATTTGTGCTAGAAGCATTTTTTTATGTATTTTATTTTAGTTGTTGCTTCACAATTTTTGTTATGCTTCTAAGTACCTATAATTTATAAACATTACAACAAGCCGAGGCAACTACACGTCTCTACAATGAGTAGATGTCGAAAGATAGAGGCTTGTTGTAACTTTTTCATACTTTGGGAACGGGCTCACACTGCAAACAAACTACTAGACCCCTTAAAGGCCGCCACTCATCTCCATTTTCAATATTAAGGTAGGAATTACATTTACTGCTGCACGGTATGTGTTAAACAGTCTATAATCAAACCAATTTGCTTATTTCAGGTAGCATGAAGTACCCACAACTGGTATCAATGCCCTCGGAAATTTCTGATTGGCTTGAGGAACAACTGGAAGCACGTGGGATTGATGCTGTAGTATACACTCGCTACATTCTCAGTCTTCTCCGCCGTGATCCTGTGGATGTCGTGTGTCCTGATCAAGATTTGCATTTCACTCAACCAAACAAGGTATTAAAATCATCTTTTTAACAAAGTAATCATACAGTACACGAAGGTGTTAAGTTATTAATAACTAATTGATTTTTGCCTTAGAAGTTTGGTAGTTAATAGTTTTTCATTTGATTCATGTTTCTTCTTTTTTTTTTTTGTTGAAACCATATATTTTAATTGCATGTAGGAAGTGAGGCGCTCAGGAAGCGGTCGCAAACGGTTCCGCTGCTTTTCAGAGTGGCGGGATCATGCACAAGCTGACGCAGAACAGCTGAAGCGTTCGGCTGCAATAGAGTGCCTTATGTCCGCTTCTGACCAGGTACTTACTGTTAACAGCTCTGTAGAATAGATGAATCTATGTTTTGTGGGTTTGACAGACAAAAAAATGACTTTAAAATGACTTAATAACTAAATTCCTTTCTGATGTGTCATTGTGAGAATGCTACTGATTATTCACAAAAGATACAATTTTATTTTATTTGAATTCTACATTTAAAGGCCCTGTCATGCTAAAACTGCTGTCTTCAAACATTGTGAATGTCATATCTGAGCTGTACAATATTTTCTTATTTGTAGATGGTAATTCTGCCTTAGATTTTCACTTGTAAAAATTATTTTGCTGATGCAAATTTCATTTAATTTATTTTAACCTAACACAAGTCTTCTTATAGCAAAAGTTATCATTTGCAATTAAAAATTTTATCTTTTTATCAGTTGATAAAAGCTTTAAATCTATACATACTTAATTTTTAGTTTAACTGTAGTGTACACATCCAAATCAAAGTTGTCTGATTTTTTGCAGTTCAGTAGTTTAAATGCTCAAAACAAATTCTTGTAGTTTCTCATTATTAAAGAATCAACCATTTTATTTTTATTGACATGGAAAAGAGTAAGTAGATAAGATAAGAAAAATACATGGAAATTGATAATTATTTATTATCTCATATCAATTTTGTAATGACAAGTTTATACAAGTTGTACCTTGATTTTCAAATTTCTGTCTTATTGGAATTTCAAGAAATGTTATTTCTATCTTCACTAGTGTTCTGCTTTAAAGTGGCGTGTAAGTAAATCTTTAGGGTTGCACAAGAGAATTGGCAAAGCTTTCTATTAGAAGTAGAGAAAGTAAATTTTCTAAAGATGCTTCAATGATCTTCATTGTCTAGGGTACATGTAATTTTGCAAGATTAAAAAAGATCAGCTACTATCCCAGTTCAAATCTTTCGTAGGCACTTGTTACAAAAAATAATATTATTGTGGAGAAATACGTCTTAGAACCCCATACAAACAATTTTTTCCCTATTATTTTAAATATGAAAAGAATTAAATGTGTACAGTCAGTTGCAATAATACATGAAACAGCAAACAATCTTGCTCAAAACTAACTTATTACTAATGACGGATAAAAATAATTAGTTTCTGTGTTAAAATGAAATAAAAACATATTTCATTTTATAACACTATTTTTTCAATTCTTGAGTATAACAACTCGTCTGAAAAAATCTGATCATTTTATCCCCACTACTAACTGCCACCTAATATAACCCAGCATGTGTTTTCGTTGCTTACTGCTAATTATTCTTTGGCACTGGTCATTACAGTATTTATTATGCTCTGATGGAATATCAGAGGCAGTTGCAAATAGTGAATATATCCTGTATTGTTTGTTGATGTTGTTTAAAGAAGTGCAATAGTACTTATTATATTAGTTTGTGAAATATTTGGTTGTTAAAGAAGAGTGTTATACAGGATTAATTTCGAAATTCATTATACATTTGAAAATGGTCAGATAAATAGCATTTAAAAGAACCTAGAAAAAACAATGCAAAAAAAAACCATTGCTAAGGTGAGTCTTTGTTTACATAATGTTAATTGGTACTTTTCCCTCTCCAAAATTAATGTTAATAAAAGTTTTATAAACTAGTCGCACCGAAAAATAGTATTCGATTTTTTGGGCTAAATAGTCATAACTTGACGAGGATAAGTAAGACCCTTGTGAGAACTTTTAAAATTGCCCCCAGTTGCCTTGACGTGATAAGTCATAACATTAACTTACATAAAAATGATTGTATAAAACCTTGTTCTGTGAGCTGCGAAAAATAGGTTAGAAATTTGAAAAAATGCGCTGAGTCTAGTGATGTAAAAAAACGGTTGTTTCAGGCTGAATAAAAAACATGAAAAAAACATATTTTTTTGAAAAAAAAACACTTTCTGTTTTTTTTTCAGGTGACAGGTGCTTAATAATAAAAGCTTCTTGTAATGATTAGGGAAACAAGAGACCAACCGATTACTTTTCAAATATACATATATCAATGACTTATAACCGTCAATTTAAGATTCGAACTGATGGGGAGGATTATTATATTTATAAATCAATAGATCTTAAAACAAGATTAGGACATAAGTCAATATATTTACTGTCATTTAGTTTTACTGCAAAAGTTACATATTTAGTAGCTATTTTTTAACGTTGAATTATATCACAGTGACAATTCAACACATTATCAACCAGTCAAATGTCAGAAATTTAATCAAACCAATTTACAGCTTGCTGATTACAACAATAATCACCATTGGTGGTATTTACAGAGATAATTTGTTAAATTTTTACACGAATTTCACGTTTGGTCTCAATCTTTTTTGGTAATTTTGGCCATCATATTAGATTATACTTGTAGTTGATTCAGACGATAAGTGCGAGTTGTGCTTTGCATTCATCAATTTTTACCTACAGGCTCGTTGTTGTTGAACTGCAGTTTGGTTTCACACGTACACTGAAAGATGAATTAAATGAGACCCGTATAGGTATTCTAATTCAAATAAAATCGACGAATTTGATGAAATTTGAAAATAAATTGCATTAAAATGTTTAAGTTCGGTCCTGATATATTTAGGCAACCCAACAATCACCTGTGCGCGCAGCTGATTTTTTAAGTACCTATACGAGTCTCATTTAATTTGTCTTTTAGTTTACATATCATTGATACTAATCTTACCACTTGTTATATTACAGCTGACAATCTCCTTAAACAAAAAATGAACAAAAATTTGGCAATCAGTTGGACAATTTATTGCAAAGCTAATTGCTGTGTGTGTTATTATTATTATGCGTTTAATAAGAGTATTATTCAAGATTTTGGGATACGCATAGTTTAGCCAAAACAAAATAAAATGTGATCCATTTAGATTGCCAAAATATGCATAATACACTTGAACAATTACACTATTACAAAACTGCATGTTTTCAATTAATAAATTCTGACATACATATCTAAGTACCTGTTAAATATTAAATTAAACAGTTAGTAAGAGCAAATCTTCATATTATTAAAATAGAACTATTAGCAGTTTTAATAAGCCCGTAATATCTGAAATTGTCTATACTAGAAAAAAAAACAGATTCAGAAAAAGAAACAGACACATACTTATGATTTAAAAAAAAAACGTTTTTTTTTCAAAAAAACCTTTTGGTTTTTATTCATTTACATCACTAGCTGAGTCAACATACAAGTAGTCAACAAGAAGTTACCCCACTTCTTGTGCCCCATATTAAGTTTATGAGAAATTCTTTTTTGTTCAAATTCAATGGTGCATTAATGCTATGCTATGCACCTAACCTAATCTAATAATTCTCAGTGGTAGTCACCAAATGGCGCAGTGAGTTTCTAAAACTTGCCTTCTACTAACCTAACCTAACAATTTCATTAGTCACTTTGGTGAGTATCGCCAAACAGTGCAATGAGTTTCAAAAACTCGTTTTTTACTAACCTAACCTGCTCCGCACCTAACCTAACCTAACTTATTCTAACAATCTTCATTAGTTACTTTGTTGAGTATCACCAACTACGTTTTTTCTAACCTAACCTAACGTAACCTATATTAACCTAACCGGATCATGAAACTCTCCAAAAATACCATTGATTTCAATGTACTATTAATTGATTTTCAATGAAAAAAGTTTTTCCCAGAGACCTAACATAAGAAGCAGAAAGTAGCGTAGCTTTTGAACGGGGCATGTTTGCATTTTGGGACTAGTGTCATTCGACTCAGCTTGTCAAGTTGCAACGAAAGGGCAGGGTGCATTAAATAAGCTGCCCGCTGTAGTAAATATCAATCCGCTGAGTCAACTTCCCACTAGGATTGTTCTTATCTTGTTTGGGTACGAGTATTTAACCCCAAAATATCAAAAAACTATTTTTTCAGTGTGGCTGGTTTAGGTTTTCACTTGTTTTTTCCCTCAATTCAACTTATGTATTTATAAACTTCAAATTAGAAAAAAAAACAATTAATTAAAGCAGCTGTCAGACACTTTTCTGTTAATCTCCGCTGCTGCTCCCCAACTATGCACTCTGCTCTGCTAATTTTGTTTCAGTGTATGTAGAATGGGAATGTTACTTAGGCTTGATTTTATGTAAAATGCATTTTAATTTTTGCCCTTCAGTTGGTTGCTACATAAAACTGTTTTTGATCATGTGGTTCAGATACCTCTTTGGTAGACCTATTACATTAGACATAAGTTCCTACCTGTAATGATTTTCTACTGCTTTATTGGAAAGCCCAACTGCTTGTATTTTCCTGCAGATTTGCTTATTTTTTACATTGTGGTGGAGGAAAGCTGATAGATAATAAGCATTTAGAATTTTAAGATTAGATCTTTTCCCAGGCAGGCTAGTGCTTCCTAGGCTTTTGTACTTAAAATACAAGCAACCATATACAGAACATGCTCCTATATCGACGATATGGATAGTATGGTATATTTGGCATATTTATAATTTCATGGATCTTTTTAAAAATTCTTTAGAAAGTATCTTAATACTAAAAAAGTTGCTAAAAATTCTCTGTACTGTATTTTTGGATTTCTTGTACATGGTTTGATGATGACACAAATTCTGAAATAAGTTTGTGCAAATTTTAACTGGCAGGCCCTTTAAACGGTTTTTTATTGGTGATAAATCTTATGAGAATTGGTGGCGGGCATTACTAATAGAAAATGATCTGAATAAAACAATATGACACATTATTGTCTTTACCACATTTACTAAGGTATTCATTTTAACAATAACTAAACATAGTGCATGCTGTGCTGTTCTAATGCTGCTTGTTTGACTAATCAAATATATTAGCATCTAATTTTTTATTTTGTTACTAGAATTGTGGAATCGAATCGTTGGTCGATGAGCTCTGTGAAAAATTGAAGGAAATAAAGAGTGACTCAGCTGCAAACACTAAATCAACTGCTTCCAGTAATAGTACCGATTTTCAAAGTATTTCCCCTCAAGATTTGGCAAGACAATACTACGCAGCCTTTCCCCCATTAACACAACACCACCGTGCACCCGGAACTCCTAACAGTATAGTAACATTAATACCCAAGTGGTTCTCATCACCAAAGAAGAAAGGTGCTCGCAGGCAAAATCGTTCAGCTAGCTTTGATGAAAAGCTCCATTATAAAATTGATTCTGATACTATGAAGTCACGAAGTAGTGGGAAGCAAAGGCTGGGTTATTTCAGTCGCAGTAGAAACGATCTTGGTTATTCTCGCAGCATGGCTAAATCAGTAGAACGTTCAGAAAGTATGACTGATTGGGATTTGTTTATGTTTACCAATAATACCAAGAATAAGCTGTCAAATAACTCAGACAATTTTGGTAATATTGTGGAAGAGAAAGTTTCATCATCACAAAATTTGAATGCTATCGAAAAACCATCTAAAGTAGATGAAAATAATCGAAATGCTTGGAATGATGAAGAAAGTATGAATATTTGTGATGATTTACCAGTGGATATTCTTGAGTTGTTAGACTCTCCCAGTCCACAAGATTATACTGTTGAGATGATGAATTTAGCAAACATGAGAGATGCGGGGAACAAAAATTTTATTCATTGTGGTACCAACATCACTAGTTCAATTTGGTCCATTAATGCTGTTATTGATGATGCCACTGTGTTTGATAATACCTATAATACAGCTTTGGATGCTGAACAGCCAGAAACATTGTTGGGCATGAAATTTAAATCTTTATCAGTTGGAAATAAAAGCATTGAAAGCATTTGGTCAAATCCTGATATAGCAGAAAATGAAACGAATATGTTATATGAAAGCTATAGCAAATCCAATATGCCAAATTCACTTGATGAGGATTGCTTTGAAAATAATGGGTTTTCATCAAACAATATTTGGAGTACATCTACTGGCGGCATGGAAAAGTTTGAAAAGTGGTCTGAAGCTGAATATTTTGATAATGATCAGTTTATAAGGAATATAGCAAAAAGCTTCCTAAAATTGAATCATAACAGGGACGAAAGCTCTTTTATAGAAGTTATCCCAAGGGCTGGTTCAAACAATTTTAATTTTTTAAATAAGTCCGCTGATATGTTGGGAACGGTTAAAAAGCAAATATCTGAAAAAGAAGAAGAAAATCTGCTAACATCAATGCGCAGTCATTTCAAGCCAATAACTTCTGTGGCTAATTCTAGTGCAAATCATAATCAAAGGCGCTATGCTGATGGTACGAGCTTTGTTATATCTGGTAATTTAGATAATCCAAATTATAAACGTAGCGACAGTGGCACTCAGTATTTGGAATCTGATTATGGTTCACCAAAGAAATTGCTTGAGTATAAAAACAAAATGGAAAACTGCTCTACAAAGCCAACTTTAGTTTTGAAATTCTTCATCTGTCAAAATGATAAAGCTTGTCAAACAGACATGGTTGATGAATTGAAGGATAACGATATGGATAACCCACAAGAGGTAAGTTTATTTGTATTAGATTTTTGAAAGTTTGGTATGGTTTACTATTTGTATCAATATTTCCAAAATTTTGTACTATTGATCGTCTCACGTTGAGACTACAGTGTGTGTTCTTATGGACAACGGGGTTGCCAAACATCTTGCAAGCAACTTTTAAAAACACTTTTTAAATATTGTAGTTGTGTTAAAAACACTTCTTCTGACAGCGGTAGTAAAACAAAATTTCGAAACTTGCTGTTCATATAGTGCGCGTATAAAGTCTGGAACTATCGAAATAAATCTTTTATTAAGTATTTTTGAGAAAAATCTTTGAACACGTCGATTTTTATCTTAAAGGAGACATATTTTAGTATAATCGTTATTTGTAGATCGTCTTTTGTTTCCGAGTTATGACGATAACGAAATCTTTTTTAAATGGAAACCCTAATCTTTTATGGATTTGGAAAGATAATGTAATGCTAAGAGCAAATATGCTAAAAAAGTATGATACTGTATTAACCCATTTCCAGTCAATGTTGCATTAACGCAACACTCCAGATGAAATTTTTTTTAAGTATGTTGGGTCTAATTTATATCTGTTTTTATAACTTCTGTGTGATTTTATAGTATGAAATTAAATGTAGCATATTTTTTTCTATGTAAATTCAGCTTTTATTTTATCAAAATTACAGCCTGAATTTATTGAATTTTGAATACTATTACATGGGTGACAGAAACGCCGTTAAAAAAATTACTTGTACAATTAAAATTTTTAATTTTTATCTAGAATGGCTCTGGAAAGATTAAAAAATGTTACTGTTGATATAAAAAGTAAAAAACTTATATAGTTTCGAAAAAACGTGATTATAAATTAGAGCGTTGCGTAAACGCAACATTGGCTTGATGAGGGATACAAATGTACATATCCTGCATTGTTAAAAGTTCCTGTATTTTTAGTGTTAAATGGTGAAATGGGTTAAATCTGTTGTGGTTACAGTGTTGTTTCTTGTGCTAGTAACTACTTGCGCAAGAAGCAAATTTATATTCGAAAAAGGGTATAGGATACTACGCCGATCGGACACAACTCCGACTGTGGACACTACGTCGCCCGCAAGCAGTGGACACTTTGCCGACCATGGGCGCTATGCTGACCGCAAGCGGTGGATACTATGTCGACTGCAAGCGGTAGACACTTTACCAATCGTGCACAACCTAAGGTCATATTGTAGAAAACATCTCCGAGATTATATTTGTGAAAACCATATAAAAATTGACCAACAGGTTAATTAGTTTTAGCTTTTGTGGAACTTTATGTTTGTATTCACATCAGAATTGTAACTATGGACGGCTCTTAAGGGTCTCCCGTTTGTGAACAGCGCTGTGTCGAGGTTCGGCGAGGTCTACAGCGATATTTATTTAAGGGGTTGGCGTCGTCTCCAAGTTCGGTAAAGTGTCCATCGCTTGCGGTCGACATAGTGTCCACGGTTGGCAAAGTGTCCACCGTTTGCGGTCGTCGTAGTGTCCACGGTCGGCAAAGCATCCACTGCTTGCAGTCGGCATAGTGCCCACGATTGGCAAAGTGTCCACAGGATGTGGTCGGCGTACTTTCCAAGGTCAGCTAAGTGTCTACATTCGTGAAAGTGTCCAGTAGCAAAATTTATTTGAAGGGTCGGCTTAGTGTTATCGGTCGGAAAAGTGATTTAAACCGCCAGTCAGCGTAGTATCCACGGTGAGCATTGTGTCCCCGGTCGGAGTTGTGCATTGGCGTAGTAGTGGTATCCTCCCAATGTTGCGTTTACGCAACGTTAAATTTTTTTATGTTCTAATATATTATTTAATTTCTTTTTGTATTAAACAGCTTCAGTTAATGTTAATAAAAATATCAAAACACAAAAAAAATTAATTTGTAGTTTTCCTTTAGTAGTGGTTTTAAATGGGTTAAGAAATTTCCGAGATATTGCTTTTAAAGTTTTAAAACAAAAATTAAAAACAATCAAAAGCTCAAAGTTTTAATATAAAAAAGAATTCTTTTGATTAAGAAAACTAAATTGATTGTTATTCAATCAAAGTTCAAATGTAACCATGTAGTGTGTAAAAGTAGCCATGTAACAATAGACCTAGCGTTAAATTTATGGCAGTTCTTAAAAGAATTTTTAATTTTTTTAATTAAAACTTGGAACTCTTGATTGTTTTTTAATTTTTGCTTTAAAACTTTAAAAGCAATTATCTCGGAAATTGCTTTCCAAATCCATCATAAAAAATTAGGGTTTCCATTTAAAAATATTTTCGCTATCGCCATAACTCGGAAACAAAAGATCATCTGCAAATAAAAATTACACTAAAATATGTCTCATTTAAGATGAAAACCGACGTGTTCGAGGATTTTTCTCAAAAATATTTAATAAAAGATTTATTTCGATAGTTCCATACTTTATGAGTTAAAGCCAGTACTATTACAAAACTAATAATTTTGAGTATAATTAAAAGTCAAACTTTTATTTCGAGTTTTTGAAGTTTAGGTAAATAAAAAAGTACAACACAAGTTATAGTTATTTGATTTTTATTAAATAAAGAAACATTAAAACTAATAAATTATTGTATATACTGTTTTACATCACCCCAAACTAATTGAATGGCATTTAACTCTCAATGGTACGGAGGTAATCTTACTTTTGGAATGGCGTATTCTTTTGCACATTCTTTAAGAATGTATTTGTCGTAATTAGATTTGAAAGCTTTCACCACGTCCAATAGATCTGCTTTCAAGTAATCATCGTCAAAATATATATCTTTTGACCAAAGCCATCGTATTTCTTCTTTTTTCCAAGACTGATTTGGTATCTTTTCAATTTTTCGGCAATGGTATGGTGCATTATCCATTACTACAACTGATTTTGCAGGTAAATTGAGCAACAAAGAATTTCTAAATGAAGTCTCAAAAGTAGCTCCATCCATTTCATCATCATAATCCGCACTGTTCTTCTTTGCTAGAAAGGTCAACTCTGCCCCATTTATAAAACCTTGTTTGCTGCCAGCATGAAGTAAAATAAAACGAGGGCCACGCTTTGTGGGAGCTTTCAAACCAGTGGTTAATCCTCGAATGAAGGCGTCCCGATATGATTTAATTGACATATCCACCTATTGAGCTTTGATGCTGTGGCCAAGATTGACCCAAGATTCATCAATATAAACTATATTGTAATCCTCTTCTCTATATTTTTTAATTTGTCTTAAATAACGATGACGCCATGCAATTATCTCTTCTCTTTCAATTAAATAAGATCGTCGTCCTCTCTTAACATACTGAAAATTCATATCACGTAATAATCTATTCAACGTACTTCTACTAAAGTTGGGCAAGTTTTCATCGTCATTTACAGCTGCTACAATATTGTTCATCGTTTGGTATATATCGGTGGTATATTTTGCAAAAAAAACTCTTGCACCTTTCTTCTAATTTCACACCTAATTCCATTACAGTAGGTTATATTGCGCGATTTTGAAGTATTTTTATTCTTCGCTCTTTTTCTTGGAGATTTTATTCCATCAGGTGAAATACTTTCTTGACGTACTGAGAACAAAGTTTTTCCGCTAATACCTGTTTCTTTAGAAACTTGGCGAATAATTACTGATAATGACTGCTGGGTCTCACTAAGATGATATTTTATCAAATTTGACAAAATCTGTTTTTCACCAACCTTTAGTACACAACCCATTCTGTTTTTAACAATATCCGCCATACTTATGTATAATGTGCGTTATGTAATACTACAATACGAATAGTTACAACAAACAACACGACAATGTTAACAATAATTACAAACGATAAAACCCAAACAACTAAGCGAAGATCTATAGACGCACAAGCTAACAAAATTTGAAACCAAATAATTATTTCTGTATTAAGAAATTTGCTTATATGAGTTCGGTGACAAATAATACTGCCGACAAAAAAACGTTATACTATAATTTCAGTAAGTACAAACTGTATTATGTAGTTCCACAAAGTAAAAGTAGAAAAAACCAGAAGGGTTTATTGTTTACTAAAATCCTTTGCATTTGCTGCTAATCCTAAATATCCGTTTTTGCGACTTTCTTTTGAAACAAGTTGAACAAATGAATGATTTTGTCATGATGAAATCATTTTACTGTTAAAATTACGTTTGGGACTTCCTGTATTTACCTGTGAATTAAAAGATTAAAAAGATCATACAGAAGCTAACCAGCCGTTATTTTTATGTTGAAAGAATTTGAAGACGAAAGAATTAAACAAAAAAGTATAAGTAATAAAATATCGGATATTTAGATACATGTACGATGTAAAAATCCCAAGTAATGTTTAATAAAATAACAAATACATGTTAATAAGACTTTCTTTTAAATGCTTCTTTTGTATGGTTACGATTACACCTTTTTGGTTACTGTTTTCAAAGGTTTAGAACTTCTGGAATCTTAATCCACATTTCTATAGATTTATACAGTGAAATAGGTGGCAACAACGAAGCACAAACTTCCATAAGAAATTCATTGGCTATCTTTCCTTCACTGTAGTCCCAACTTGAGACTGACAATAGATTTACTATAATATAAACGAAACTATCATTACATTATAACAACCCAACTCTTACTTATTTGTTTATATTAAAATCTTTCATTTCTCCAAATTTTACAAAATTTTAAAAGACGGTAAAGCATACCATAACAACTTTTGTACTTATTTTAAGGTATTAATAAAACATACTGTTTGTTGTAGGTGCCCTGCAAAAAGCGTGTGATGAGTGAAGAGCCGGAGGATTTCTTTTTCCCTGGTGATGAAGAATTCCTTATGGATGAACCGAAACAATGTAACTGTACTTGCCCAACAAACGCAGACAAACTCGCAATGAACATGGATTTCTCTTTTGGTGATGATTTGGCAACTTGTCCGCTTCATATGACACGACCTGATAGTATGTTGGCTGAAATGTGGAAGGGTGACTCCAAACGATGTGATCAATGTAACAGTAATAGTTCATCCTGGAATAGTAATAACTGGATGAAAGCAGGATCTACAGAATCAGTCTGGAAACTAGATAGAGAATCGCTACGAAGCATTTGGAATGGTGGTGAAGTCTGTCCTGCCTGTTTACGTTTAAATGATGGAGGGTGTCCACCTCTAAGCTCTCAGCAGTCTCAGTTGCGAGAGGATATCAGTCAAGATGGAGAACAGTTGTTGTCAGACCTCAGCACACTACAAAAATCATATATGGAGCAATTACCTGCTGCTGAAATAAGTTACGATATATCCGAGTTAATAGCAGGGACAAAAGAACGCAAACGCCGCCACAGTCCTATATTGGAAGCTGCTAAGAATGCTGTTCCTGTGCATCGTGGCTCATGGAGTATTGCATCACATATTCAACCTGATCAGTTTATGCAAGTGAAGGCAACTGTCCCTGTTTTACATTCGGTCACGCTCTAACGGGTATTCGTTAGTTAGTTATAGACTACACACAGTGTTCTCTTGGTGTGCGTGGTGCTATTTCTACCACGCATACTAATTGCTAAATAAGCAACTGCCATATATGTTTGAGTGCAGATTAGAACAAGGCTGTTTTACAGCACTTAGAGAAACACCTGTGTGTTATTGTTGGTTTAATTTCATTTTAACGAGTAGCAGTTAGCAATAAAAAAACTTAAATATTATATTGTCATATTATAATTGCTACCAAAAGTTAACGAACACAAAAAGCATGAAACATAAGTGTTAAAAAAATTTAACCTTGTCTTCATGTAAATCGTCATATAGTTGTTAAATATTTTCATTAAGTACTTTTAAAGTTTTCATTTACTTTTTTTGTTCTTGAACAAAAGCCATTTTAAATGGTTCACCATTTGATTTCTTAATTAAAAATTAAAAAAAAAAAGTTATTTGAAAAGGACAAACAGTAGATGCAAGATATTTGCTAGGGAATCCTATAAATGTTATAATGTTTAATATGTAGACAGTTAATGTAACGTAATTAAATAATCTGTGAACATTTAGATATTTATAGGTTTCGCTTCTACTAAAATGTGTATTTTTGTATCTTGGTGCATGTAAAAGTTTTGTTTGTTGTTTTCTTTAATACCATTCATAAAATTCATTTAAAAATGTAAAAAAAAAATCTAAACAAACATATCACAATTTTGTGTTTTTAAATATTTTGTAATTGCGCAAAATGGCAGATGTTTATTAATAATTATTATAAACAATTGTTTGCGACTAAGGTTTAAAGTTGTAAAACTTGTATGGCCTCAGTCCTTACAATATTATGTGTATATAACAGTTAGAAAATTCGTGTAGAAAAATTGTTTTTAAGTTCATTATTATTTTTTTTTTATTAGAAAATCTGTCAAATTTTATTATTAATATGTGTACCTTATTATATTTTTGTTTTGTTTTTATTTATGTACAACTAATTATGACAGATTTTCTTGTATTTATCATCATTTTAGTTTCCTTTCTTGCGTACATGTGTCTTAATTATTGCTATTATAAAAAAGAAATGCATATATTAAAAAAAGTACATTTGGGCATTTTAGAGTAGCATGTATAAGCAAGCATTGAACATCATCTATAGTCAGTCATGCGGTTCGTTTGGATGTTGTATATTAAAATTACAAAAGTAATGTACATCATCCGACGATTATAGTTTTTTTTGTATATTAAATATATTAACTAATGGAAATGGTTATTTATGATTGTGGAGTAGCTAAATTTAATTGGAAAAGAAAAAATGACTACTATTTTTTATTAGTTCATCCGAACCAAAGTTTTATCTAGTATGCTAAATAAGAGTAAATGAATATGATCATAGTATCTTTCTATGTATTTATTAGGCTACTCTACAATCAGTTAAGATATAAATGTTAGTTTAGTATCATTTCTATCAAAATTCATCATTTTAGTTGTGAAAAATTAAAATTGATAAGATTTTGAAAGCGTTGTTTTGTTAATTTGTTCTTAGAATAATTTTTGTTTTTACTTTCAAAATTTTTTTATACAAATGTTAGATATGTTTTGTTCTTTCAAAGTCTTATTTTTCATCATTGTTTATATTAAATGATAATGTTAATGTAAACGTAAAGTATGTTTTCATGTATAAATGAGGTTATGCATGTTAGTAGTATGAGTGAGCTTGTTTGTGTGTATATTATAATAAATAACCTTTTTTTATTGCACCATTCTTAACATGGAAGTCGTATTCGACAATAACTTATTATTTACAAAAAGTGTAGTTAGTGAGCCCAATAATTTTCTTTGTGTAAGGTGTCGTGGATACGACTTAAACATTTTGATTGGATGTGGTGCCCTATAAAATGAATAGAAAAATTTGCAATAATATTTTTAATCCTTTTTTTTAAATGTCATGTTTCTAAAGAGTATTATTAACAAGAATTTACTTCATTTTTTTTGTTACATTAAAAAAAGTTTGATATGAAAAGGTTTGTGAATGTTTTATTAAGTTTTTGAGGTATGAGCACATGAATTAGAAAAATGTTAGTGGCTTGGTGCAGACAATTAATAATTATTCATTGCATAAAAATTTACAAAATATAAACTGAGAAATAATACTAATGAAAAACTATGCAATTCCTATTGTAAACTTTTGTACACTGTTTTATATTTGAATAATTAGCAAATATAAAATAATGTATTATGCCTGTTGCTTCATGAATAATTGCATAGTGGAATGTATTTTAATTGTGGTTACAGATCGGCACCATTTGTATAATCGAACAATTAGAATCCTATGAGTGTATGTAATCTTGCCGATCACATACTTTGTCCTCATTCTGCCTTAGTATCTAGAATTAATAATTGATTCTTTATTTGAGTGCCTATTTGAACTAGCATATTTTTGACCTTTTGCCTTACGAAACTAGCAGCAGTCGTTATTTTAAATCAATATAAATTGTTTTCTTGCATCGTCTACACTTTACTAAAAATGGCATTGTCGTAAACATCTTTCACATTGTATAACAAGTCACTTTTTAATTCTTCGAAGTAATAGTATTTGTAGGCGATGTTTATAAATTTTTTGCAAGTAGCTGTGATTAGTAATTTTGTCAAGAGCAGAAACAAATATTTTGTTAAAAATTGTAGAAGGGTACACATTGTACGCATTTTGTCAGTTATTTACTAATCACATCCTATTTGCATGTATGTAAAACATTATATCCCATTATAATAAAAAAAT
This sequence comes from Agrypnus murinus, assembly GCA_929113105.1. NCBI lineage: Eukaryota > Metazoa > Arthropoda > Insecta > Coleoptera > Elateridae > Agrypnus > Agrypnus murinus. Next base: position 169,997,120 of record OV816024.1, on the reverse strand, counting down.
TTCATCTGATACACTATGCGGTTTATAGATTAACTAAATAAAAAAAAGGTAGTTCATAACATTTTATGACATCTAATGGCAGCTTTGCTTAATGGATTTCTTTGCTAGAAAACAGCTGTCTACTTTTTGTTTTTACTATTAAAACGTCCATTAAGTGAAGTTGAAATCATTCAAAAAATATTCCGAAACAAAAACGGTACTTGTGAATTAGTTCTGCGTTTTTTTTCTGTAACATTGATCTGAAAAAATACGTTGACTTACCATTAAAAATAGAATTTCTTTGTTATCTAAGAATTTAATCGAAAATTGTTTAGGTTTGTCTTGTTGATTGTTCTTGCTAAACATGTACCTATAAATCTTTTAAGAAAAGAAATCTAATTGCATATTAATTTCTGACTTTAAGGTTGCTATATATCTGGATATTTTAAATAAATAAAGCAAGTACTACCAAACGTTGTTTTTTCTTTAATAATGTAGGCTAGTGATTCTTAACCTTTTCTATGTTGTGCGCTTCATTAATCAAAATTGTCTTGATGGGTTGCAGAGTTGAGCTAAGAAAAGTAGCTCACCTTGCCGAACTATCGACAAAAAAAATATTTACCCCCTGAATAATTTCTTACCTTATTTGCATATTTTGCTATCTTGTTATAGAGAGCTGTGCTGATATTAAACTAACTTAGTTTTTGATTGAATTTTTGTACAAAACACAAAACAGGGCAATGGGCATAAGGCTATAGTATTGCAATAGTGCAAACCATACTATTGGCACAGATAATAAACAGATACGCAGCCTCTTGAAAATAAATACGCTTACTTTTTTGGTTAGTTTGTGCAACTGAACTAGGTGGCGTGACTGAGCTCTGGGCAACTACATTTGTCCATACAAATAATGAAGTAATATTCATTAATTGTTTGATCAACTGCGACGTTATTATAGCATGCGCAAATTTACAGCCGACGCGGCAGCAGTATGACACACATGGTGTCTGACACGTGATAAAATTCTTCACTATATAAATACATAAAAGGGATGAAATTTTAACAATATTATTTGTCTCGCAGCGAGCTCTTCTTGGTGTGTTTGACTCGATTTGATATATTTGTGCATTTGTAGCATTTGTGCGGAGTGGATTAATAAATACGTATTTCTTCTTAATTTGTTTTAGTTTGAAGAGTAGTTTTGTTTTGGTTCGTTTCGTTTTGTTTAGTTTCGTTTTATTTAGTTTCGATTAGAATATTGTTCATTAGCAAATATTAGATTCCTTAAATATTTCATACAACACTTTCTTTAAGTACTTATCAATTGTTTTAGTCGTTTTAGATTCGATTCACTTGGAATTTCTCGCAGTATACTTTAAATTTTTATTCATATTATTAAGTATTTGTGGTAATATTTAATTGTCTTAATACGTTGGTTACCAGTTTTACGTGTGGGTTAAAAAAATAGTTGCTTATTCATTGGTATATGAATTGCTTCTTGTTGTAACAATGCCTAGAGGTAGCAAATGTGCCGTGAAAAGTTGTGAAAAGTCGAACCGGTTTTTCCCAAATTTGAATTATTTCTTCTTTCCAAAAAATGATATGCAAAGAGAAAAATGGATTCAGTTTTGCGGAAAGATTGAATTAGTTGGATTGCCATACGAAAAACTTCGCTATAGAGTTATATGCGAAGAACATTTTGATGTTTCCCAATTTGTTATAACCGAAAACGAAAAAAAAAGGCTCATCTCAAATGCAATACCAACTGCAGAAAATAAAATAGCTGAGGCATCTAATTTATCCCTACATCAGCCAAGTTGTAGCCAGGCAGATCCTGTTAAAACTTACAGCAAATTTTCAGCTTTTTTCCCAAATAATCCTGATGCTTCTATCTGTGTTTCACCCAATCGTTCAGAGACGGAACTTGTGAACGTAAACTCATCGCCGTTTAATACACCAACTAAAAGTAAATTGAGTAAAAATAAATATAAAAAACTAGGCAATAGTGATCTGTGTCGAAAAAAGTATTTAAAGCCAAACTAAAATCAAAAAATGAAACGTTTACAAAAGAAACTGAAGAAAAATTTAAAAGATTCCATCGATTCATCAGATATATCGCAAAGCGCAAAGACATTTTGCAAAACGCAACTCCTACCCAAAAAGAACTCATTGGGAAGAAGATGAGAAAAAGTTTTCTTTAGATTTACATTATCGTGCACCTGGTGGCTACAGATATTTAAAAAATCATAAACATATGAATTTACCATCTGAAAGTTCTATTCGTTTATGGTCAAATATTCCTAACTTTACTACAGGGTTTAACACACATTTAATTGACGCTTTGAAATATAAAAGTAATTCTTTTCATTTAAACTCCGAAAAATGTTGTAATTTAGTTTTTGATGAAATGAGTCTGCACAAATACGTTCAGTACTGTCCTAGTCTAGATATTATTGAAGGATATGGGACATTTGGGCAGAAACCCGAATTATGCCACGGAAGCATTGGTTTTTATGATTTTCTGTTAAAGCTGATAGTTTAGTCAACCTTGTTCCAAAATGTATTGAAATTGTAAATAATTCAGGTTTCGATGTTAAGTCTATTGTATGCGACCAAGGAAGTACAAACCAAAGCCTCATGAGAATGTTAGGCGCTCCTCAGGAAAAACCGTATTTCGCTATCTCAGATAAAAAAATATATGCCCTCTTTGATGTCGTACATCTTATTAAAAGCATAAGAAATCGTTTACTTGAAGCCGACTTTCTTGTGGCAAATAACAAAGTATCTTTTAAGCACATAGCCGATACATTTGCTATTGATATCAAATTAAAACATGCAAAGTTCTTAGGCCATTTGACGGATGCACATATTAGATCTAACAATTTTCAAAAAATGTCCGCTCACTTAGCAATGCAAATATTTAGCCATAGAACAGCATCCGGTATTAAAACAGCCATAGATTGCAAATTGATTGATCCAGGTGCTTCGCATACTGTTGAGTTTATTGAAAAAGTGAATCCATTAATAGACATTCTAAATAGTAGATTCCAATCAACGTCAAATCCTTACAATTCTGCAATTCGTCGGCTTCATATGAAAAGGGCATAAGTGCCAAAATTGAAAAAACTGAGATTTTAACGTTATCTGGTTAACTATTACTTTTTCTATAAAATAAATACGAGAAGTTCCGAAAATAATTAGTAGAAGTCGCTTAAATAGCAAAAATAAAATCAGGCACAAGTGCAAAAGCATTGACAGACAACATGAAAAATGTTACATTCTTGTAAACAGGTGTTTCGGACTTATGCACTTTTCATGTGACGCCGACGAATTAGCGAAAATAGTACATTAATAGAGGATCTAAAATATTTCGTTAAATGGATTGAGACTTGGGAGGTTATAACACTAGACAATAGAAAACACAAAGTACCACCATGTTTTACCGGACTTCAGCAAACCATTAACGCTATTATTATGATGTGGCAAGAGTTAAAAAATATAGATGTTCCTTTTTTACGAACAAATAAGTTAACGCAAGATTGTTTGGAAAACTTATTTAGTACAATTCGTGGTGCTGCCGGTTTCAATATGTACCCTACTGCCCAACAATTTAGGCATAGGCTAGAACACATTGTCTTTCACAGTATAGATCAAAGTTGGACTGAAGGAAATTGTCAAAACGACGGAGAATCTCTTTTAACAATTACAGATTATTTGAAATCCCAAAAAGTCTGTGATAATTTAAATATGCCTTCCACATTTAAAACCAATCAATCAGATCTAAGTGTTGAGTGTATAATAAATGAAGTAGAAGACGATTTAGATTTACATAGTGAGGTTTCTATTATAGAACTGCGTTCGATTTCCTATTATGCTGGATACCTAATAACTAAATGCCTTAAACCATTTCCATGTGAAAATTGCATTTTGACTAATATAACAGGTAAAGACGAACAACAAGAATCAGACTTATTAATACTCAACAGGGATTACACTACTAGCCACTTGTGTCTTCCATCAGAATTATTCACTTCAATTGTCGAATTCCAACTAAGCTGCTATGTTGAGATATATGAAACAATTAAACATAAAAAAACAATTGTCAATTTTACTCTTTAATCATATAAAGTCGAAAACCGATCTTCAATTTTCAAGCTGGTTTGTGAATCAATGTATTGAACATCGTATATATTTACTTAAGTTATTAATTAAAGTTAAGTTATTGAAAGATTCTCTTTGTGAATCTAGACGTGTTAAAAAAGCTAACAGTAAAACAAGACATAAGTTAAAAGTAGTCAAACATTTATAAATCTTATGATTCCATTCTTGTTTTAAAATAGTTAAGTATTTGTATACCAAGATCGCGAAATTTCTTTTTAGCATTCTGAGAGAATAATTGTAGCCGAAGCCAGGATAATCTCGAGGGCGCTAAAGAATTTCGCGAACAAGGTATACACATCTTTTTATGTGCAACCATAAAAAATAGATAGTTACAAATTCCATTGCTTTTAAAGACCGACAGTTTAATTCATTTTATAATGTTTGTTGAATTTATTTACTACAAATCAAGAAACATGTTGTACGTTACTTGAAATACGTAAATATAGTAACTATTCTTAAGTTTGGACTAGACAGTCAAAAGTTAATATCTGAGTTTAAAAAGACTAATAATTAATTAAAAACATATTGCGGTGATATCAAATCACCGTATTGAAAATTTTATCAACAACGGAACGGAAACGTTAAAAATAAATGTTTCACACATATCAGATTTAAATTAAAAGAGAGACATGTTATGTCGTAGGCATAATTAATATAAAGGCTATTATATATAGGACCATAGTTAGGTTCATTAATACTTAAATTAAAAATAAAAATTTCATGCAAACATAACCTAGTTTTCTTATGCATAAATAAATAGGTTTCATTTTAGAAAAAGGATAACATTTAATTAGATTGCTTGATCATAAATATGTTTATGCAACCCAAGTTACATTTTGGAATGGTTTCCCACTTGTTAGGAGGAAGTAATTTCCATATTAAAATTTACACATTACGATGTTTAACGTTAGATAGATTTTTATATTTTCCAGGAGGCCAGCTCAAGTTTATGTTGTTAATTAGCTGAAAATAGATTAATTAGGTCAATCTTGTTGTGATTTATACAATACAATTAACTTTTGAATTTGTTTATAAGATTTCTGATCACTTCAATTAATGAAGGTTTTTAATCCTGTCGCTCGTGTTAATATGACTCTTATAGACTTTTATCCTGTTTTTCCTCACCATTGTTTTGATGTAAGTGTTTAGAGTACTGTATGCTGGACATTTTGAGCATAATTTGATTAATGTTGATTTTATATTTAAGTTGGAATTTGTATATGCATCAATTGGTTTATCTATTGCAGTTCGTACTGTAAAAATTATGTTTGTATTAAATTGTAAAGATGTTTCTATGGAAAAAATTATTTGTATTACTTGTATCAAGTATTCCTGTAACTAGCTTGTAAAGGATGAACCTTGATTTGTTGAACTTTATATGTAATTAGATCGTAACGAGATATGTACATTGTCAATCGTTTTTCTTGAATATCTTCGTTATTATACATTTTGGGACAATGAATGTATGATACTTTTTTGATCTTCGTTTCAAGGGCTATAATTTTGTAATATTAGATTTAGGATTAGTGATGATCCAGAACAGCTGTGCCGGATTAGTGACGTCACAAGCTTACTCGATGTTTCATTGTTTTGAAAAAGTGTCATAGTTTTCTTTTGTTCTGGCATAAACTATATAAGTTGGGGCAAAGTGTAACAAAGTCAGTCGATAAAACGTACAAGGCTGAATCTATGCCCGGCTCCGGATAATATCTGTAATAAATTTGAGGTTATATTTCAGCCATATGTTTATGACGCAAATGTCATATATGAAACAAAGTTAAAATAAATTAAAGTATTACCTGAACAATTTTCAAGGATTAAAAGAAGATTTAATTATTGTGTAACAATTATTGAAAGTGAAAGTGATTGTTTTAATAAATTCTGATTGAATATATTTTTTGACATCGATCTACGTATCGACGATATTTTCTAAACAAGAAGTCAGCTGACAGGTTCTGTCACAGTGTTACCAATAAAAAAGGATTAATTTTTAAAAAGGGGAAAATATATCGTAATATACAAGGTTGGTTATAATGAATGATTCTTGTTAATTTCATGAATAATAATTAACTTGTAAAGTTCATCCTCAAATATAAAACTATTTGGTTTAGTTTATTAAGTTTTTTTGAGAATTTATTTGATTTGAAGTAAATAAAACAACTAAATTTCTTTTATAAAAAATTTATTTTCATTTTATGAATATTTTTATTTATAAATAAATTTCATTTGTGTTGGTTTGTTCAAACGAATGACAGTACTGATCCTATGTCAGGTCACTACAACTATTTCTAACGTTTGAGCAAACCTGAGAATTTATTCTCAATTTTCAATTGTATTATTTTCAATAACATTTTTTTTACTTTGACTTTCCATTTAAATTTTTATTTTGTTCATTAAATAAAGTTTATGTGTTTTCAATTTTACATATGTGTTTAATTGATGTTAATACAAGCATCCAGCATTCTTTTCTTTTGAATTCAGAGTTTAGTAGCAGTTGTCCAGCCTGCAGGAGCTTTAGTGCTTACAAAATAAGTTTTTCTTCCTTTCCAGGCATAAAAGTAAATAAGAGTCTCATAATTCAAATAATTTATGTTTTACTGAGCAAACCTGAGCTAGCTGAGAGGAATAAAGAAAAATATCTGTGGTGTATTCTGATTTCAATCCACCGTATATAATTTATGTTTATATTTGGAACGGTGGACATATTGTATTTTATTTTATCTTCAAAGATCACCGCAATATATTAATAATAACTAAACTGCTTTCAGATGCATTCTAATAAAACTAGTATCATTTGATCCATTATTTAAGCAAAACTATGTAATTATTTCTATTTGTCAAAATAGCAAAGCTCCATAACTTTTGGCTCAGACTATCCCACCATAACTCCTTTAAATATCTATTTTCTTGCATCATTGTATGAGTTTGCTTAACAAAAACTCCGATATCACCGTATATTCTGAAGATTAAGAAATTTCGAAAAACCTATTTCGGAAACTAATCATGGTAAGAAGTTCAATAAAAAATAATTTTTATAAGCTTTCAAATGCATATGGGTTTTTTGCCCCAGGTTAACCTGAAGTCAGCCATTGTTAAACTATGCTTCATAACTCGTATATTTATGGTTTTTTGATGTAACTATTAGCCTATTAATTATTAGTTTCAAGATCACGCCAAAACCAACATAATGGAAATCTCATAAACTCTTAGAATATAAATAGTAGAGTCAATTTTTGCAAAAAACATTCCCAAGTTCTTATTTGTACAAAATGGGGGTTTCAACCCCCCGAGGGGCCGTGCCCCCATTTTAAACATATAACATTTTATATTGGTCCAGTACTGAAGGCATTACAAAAGATTTCAAGTCTCTATCTTTAGATAGTAAAAAATAAGAACTTAATGCAAAAAGTGACTCTACTAAAAACTGTAGGAAGGAGCGTAACTACACTACGCAATGAGCTTTAAAAGCGACGGATATGACGTCACACTGACCGCCATTAGACACCACCTAAAACTGCTTTTCTCTCAAACTCCGACAAATAAGAAGAAGGGAATTACATTTCATAATTAAGTATTCGTTTGTTTAGAATATTAAACATAATATTTATATTCTAAGATTAATTTCAAACCTCTCTCTGTCTTCATGGGTATTCGGGAGACCACACGACGTTCACCCATAAAACTGGCTGTCTTCTACCCTATCCTTGTTTCCTCGGAAACTGGGCAATGGATGAAGCAGTCAGGTTAAGTGTGTGCTAGAGAAATTCCTGAGAATTCTCGACGGTTACTCATACCGATCAGGAGGAGCCCTGGTAATATGATACCGGTGTGGGCGGATTCGAATCTCGCTTGGTATAAGGTCATTTATGGTCACCGACGGAACCCGCTGCTTGACCGAGGCCATTTATCGTCACCAAAGGAACCCGCTGTTTGACTGAAGCTTAAGTGAGGAGAATCGAAGTGAGGTTTATCCCGCTTTTTGGCATCTGGGAAACTGCATGCCGCCGGGTAAATGTGCTTAGGAGCTATCCCGACCACCCTATGATCCGGACTGCAGCCGGGTACAGTGATTGGGAGAAGCTCTGAAAGCCATTACACTTAAGGAGAGTTGAAGCGAATATATAGCCTCTCACAATCAACAACTTCACCTTAATGGGTACACACTGGGAGTCTACCCAGACAGCATACTTTGTCTTAAAGACATCTTTTTTATGTCCATATTATATTATTATGTCTGAACGCCTGAAGATCAAGAAACGACGTCTTAAAGACGTCTTTTTGAAGATATCTTAAAAACAACAAAGCCTGGACAACCTTAAGACGTCTTTTAAATGTCTGTTATATTAATCTTAAAATAAATTGAAATAACATATATCATTACTATAAAAGTGTTTCCTAAAACCTTTGCTGTTTCTTACATTTGCTTATTTATAACAATTTATTATTAAATAATTTTATGGATCCTAATTTTATGAATAATAAGGTACTAATGATTCTTTACCTGCCCTTCGTCAATAGTGTACAAAAACCTAAAAGTTAGGATTCGATATTATATTTGGGTTTGTGCATGAAAACTCAACTTTCAAATTAATGAATTTGAATTACGCGCCGTGCTATCTACTAGAAGTTGATCTCATATCCGTTAGATGGCGCAGAAGAAGAAAAAGTTTAAAATTCCTGAAGCTGCTACTTTAATTATTATTGCGTTTACTGTCTCCTGCCTTACTGTGTGGAACTCCATAATCATGAAATATAATCAAATTAAAAGATTAATTTAAAGTTTTACAAGTTTTCAAAACTTGTGAAACTTTAAATTAATCTTTTAATTTGATTATATTTCTTAATTATTATTTGTAATTTTCCGTTTACCGGCGTTTATTAAGTGTTCACGTTTTAATTGTTTTAGATTGCGTATTTAAGTTTTGAAATTTTTATATTTTAAAGATTTTATAAAATAATAAGGTTTTTCAACCTACCGCCGTTGATGTGTATTTACTTGTTGGTAATACAGAGAACTTTCATCTTGTATATGTCTAAAGGGGTTTGTTTATGATCATGAAGACTGTAATAAGGAGGATAAACTCCGAAGGTGGGGGTATGTACCAAAAGCATGCACAGTTGAGCGACCCCCTATAGAGTCACTGCATCTAGTCACCTAGGCCAGCTGGTCGATCAGACTAACTCAAACCGCCGCCATATTGGGGCAGAGAAGAGTGATTTTTAATAATGGACAAATTAAAACCACGTTTTATGTGTTTGACATATTAGAGGTTTGATCTTTCAGAATAAGAAAAAACTTTTAAAGTAAAGAACAAATAATGAACAATTTCGTGCTTTGTTTGCCCCAATATGGTGGCGGTTTGCGGTACTCTGGTCGACCAGCTGGCCTAGGTAACTAGATGTAGTGACTCTAGCCCCCTAGAAGATACAGCGACTTCTCGTGGTAGTCTAATGTACAACCAATTCTCTCTCATTGTAGGATCCTGCGAAAGATTATTTTGTTTTATTTGAAAAATAACTTCAGTAATAGATGCAAAGTTATGTAAATTTTCCTTGGTTACATGTAATAAAGATGATTTGTATATTTTTATTTCTGATAGCACGAGTAACGTTATTTTATCGTTCCGTTTAATGTTAAATTAAAATTCTTTTAATGTTGATAATATATCAAAACTATGTTAAAATAGACTGTAAGAACGCGGTATTAATTCGGTATGAAATGCAAGATATTTTTAAATATATTATTTAAAAATTATGATACAATTAAAATATAATCTACAAAATTATTGTTCTCTGAAATATGTAATATAAAGTTTGTTATAACAAACAGTAAATTTGAATAATAAATCTAAAGAGACGAATATCTACGAGTTAACATGAAATTTAATATGAAATCTAATTCACTATTCATTGTCTATATTTAATTTTAATGTCAATTTTAATTTTATTCGGCAATTATAATTTTAACAATATTGTTCTCTAATTGATTGCTGTATTGATTTATTTGAAATGACGACTTTGGTCGACATGCTCCGAAGATGGTCGAAAAAGGTACCTTAAAGTACCAAGAGAAGGCGCTGAAAATCATAGGGGGCCGTTAAGCTGTGCACGCTTTTGGCTCATATAAAATGTTATCCCCTCCACTGGAGTTTACTCTCCTCTATACAGTCTTCATGTTTATGATTTATTAACCAAGCATCTTGCAAGACAAGCGTCTAGCCCCCGAGTTATCACTAATCTAATCCTGAACTTAACGCATGCGTTTTGTGCAGCGTCTTGACTTCAATTCGATAGGATATGTGCACAGTGTAAAAGGTTTATTTCCAAATACAAAATATATTTACTTAGGTACAATTGAGAGTTCAATTGCTGATATTCTATCTTTATTTACTGCAAGCTTGCGTTCCGTGCAGAATATAAAATATTTATTTAAATGGATTGCAGTTAATTTAGTTTTGGGATCTCTTTGTTCGTTAACATGACGCGTGCAAAAAGATGCATCACAACATATTTGACCTTTACTAAGTTTGGAAGTTGTATTACACGGGTAATTAATTGCAGTTATAGTTAATTAATAGTTATTTGTGATTACTGATTAAGTGTTTCCTACTTCAATGAGTGACCAAAAAAGTTAAAATTCTTTTAATCTTAAGTGGAACTGGAAAGAACAGCTGATTGATTATTTTATAGTCAATTAACTTTTAAATAGTTTTATATTACACTGAGAGAAGGAAATTGTTAAATCAAAGAATAAACCAGCATATTCTAAACTATAAATATGTGCAATGTGTGCAAAATAAAATATTAATTTCGGTTTGTTAGTTCAACAATCTGCATCTTTTGTTTAAAGGTTTAAACTGTTTTAACATTCGTCTTAAACAAAATTAACATTGTTGAGCTTATACTAAACAATTTCTAATGTTGTGAGAAATGTTTTCACCTATTCGCTTTAAGTTTTAAGAAAATATAAATATCAAACAAAACAATTATATTTAATTATCATTAAAACTTCATTCAAATTCACATTGATATCTATAATTCACATTAACTGTTATTCTTCTACCTGCTACCTTTTTAGGTGGCAGTTCATTAACCCGGTCCGTGTGAAAACGTTTTACATGTTTTCTTAAATTCAACTCTTGCCACTTGAACGGTGTACGCAAAACAAAGCTACTTGGCTACGCATGCGCTAAGTTCAGGATTAGATTAATGATAACTCGGGGGCTAGACGCTTGTTCTTGCAAGCATCGAAGGATTTTTTATTGTATTTCTCTGGCGGTTAAGTTTATAGATGTGATGTACTATATTAAAAAATAAAACATTTTTGATTCCTGTGAGTTTTGCGTTCTCGTGGCACCCGAAGTTAACATTATTAATAGTAAGTTATCTGTTTATTATTGTCTTATAACCTCATTTTTTAACATTGTTCATAGACTTGTATATTTCTTGAGTTTCTTCCTGACATTGTGAAGTGTTTCAGGTTAAAAAATTGCCTGATAAGTTAAGAGGATATTCTGTTTATGATCTGGTTAAAAGGATTTTAACCTTAACACTAACGATCAAGCTCGAGATACAGCTGGCTTATGGTAAGAAAACAAAAAAAGATTTTAGCAATTGCATAAGTTTTATATTAATAAGTGGCACTGAGTCTTAAGCATTATTAAATTATCTCATAGTATAATAAATTAATGTAATATATAGTAAATTATTGTATATTTTTTATACTGAGCAGAGCAATCAGGTCTTCCTAAATCCCAAAGAACACTGAAAATACCAACCAGACATAATTAAGGAGGGCCTTGGATAGATCATCTTTATTTAAAAAATGTAACTTTCTATTCTAAGAAAAAAAGACAATATATTTTTTGATTGATGTGAATTTTATTTCTATGCCTAGTATTAACATTTCTTTAAATGAACATCTTTAAGCAGATGTCTTAAAGATATCTTGTTAAAGACATCTTTAAGATGTTGTGATAAAGACGTCTTTAAGATGTTGTGATAAAGACATCTTAAAGACGTTGGGTTTTGTAACAATGGACGTCTTTAAGATAACATAAGGCGAAAATGGACATCCATAAGACGTCTTGAATATCTAAACTCCACATCTTTTAGATGTCTTTAAGATGTATTTGTGCTGTTTGGGTATAACGTGTAGATTTACGAACGAAGCTCTGTCAAGGGCCTACCAAGCCTATATATTGGTAGATCGGGGTGGCAAAACCATTAAAAAACCAAGTCCCGCCACAATTGAGGTTGGATTCGATCGGGCAGTGGCCCCAACCCCTGTCTCGGGGAGGAGCTTGTGAAGGTATGAAATAGGACTGGAGGGCTTTCTCTATTCAACTGAGTTAAGTTTGGGGAATAGTCCTATTGCTGGACGAGGTACTTCACCCCGTATGAAAGAGGACGAGAGGGTACCGGTGGGTGAGCACGTGCTAAGTCGATCGCTCCGGTACTAGCCTGGATAGCTAGTAGAGGGTGGATAGGCAACCTCGCTCCGACCAGTGAGCTGACTGGGAGCAATTGCTATGCAATTCGCGCGCTGATTGAGCGTATCTCAATTACTTCCTCATGGAAGGAACGTGGAGGTATGTTCACACGGGGACTCCACGTAAAACATTCAGATAATCTCTGTCTCCATGGGTCAGTAGGTAGAAATGACCTGTCGAGGCCGAAGTGCGTGTGGTTGATCCAACCGAAAAAAGGTGGGTTGACAGAAGCTAGAGACGGTGGCGCTTTCTTATGTTGTAGCTCTCCATTTTATTTTCCTGCGCCACCGTCTCTAGCTTCGGTCGACCCACGTTTTTTCGGTTGGGTTAAGCACACTCACTTCGGTCTCTACAGGTGGAAATCGACGCCGATAAGGTCGGAATGATGACTAACTCGCGGCACCAAACTGTCCCTGAAAGAGCAAAACTTTTAATGTCCCCTTCCGTCTCCTGTTCCCACTCATGAATTAAAAAAAAACGACAAAAGCCCGATCCGTGACGCCAGGCGGTTCTTAGCTTCAAAATAAGACCACCCACAGCTTTCAAAGTGGTCTGGGGGCCGAGAAAAAGGGACCGGTAGCTTTGTCTTCATGAATTAGTATATAAGATATTAGGTTTTAAAATTGAGGTTATGTAGTTTATGTGCACATTTCGAGACAGTGAGAACCGCCAATGGAAATATCTCATTACAAAACCGGAAACACCTACTTCGCCATAGTAGGTATTCCGTGTCTTGAGTCCATCCCTTCCCTTTTTATGCAAATGACCCGCGATCTAATTAATATTCAAATGAGGCGTGGTCTAATTAAATGCGCGAATTAATATTCAAATAAGGCGTGGTCTAATTAAATGCGCGAATTAAATTAATTGATCTAATTAAATTAATTCACGGTATCATTTACATATCTCCTCTCTCATTTACATATATCATTTCTCATATGCATGCGCGAACATATCTGCCATTTTGTATCTGTCATTTTCAATTTGTCATCTAGGATTTCCCGCCCTTAGATTCAAATTTTTAGTACTACTAATGCCATCTATCGGTGACGTCATATGATCGGTATAGTAGATTCCTCTCTCTCGCTCTCACTTGTCACTTCCAACTTGTCAATGTTTCCCGCTGAAAGATTTCAATTCACTCTGAAGTCGGTATAGTAGATTTCTATGCGCCTGTTGATAGGCAACCCGCTATATTTTTATAAAAAAACCAATGGAGCCAACAGGATTTGAACCGGGGACCGCTGGAATGGTAGTCAGCCAATGCATCCACTACACCAACGAGGTAATCTATTAAAAGACTGTAAACGGGTTATAAAAAAAAATTGTTGACTAGCGACTACGTACTCATAACATAATACATGTTAGTAATTTCATATTATCAGATATGATATCCATTATTATTATTAATTTTAGGTATAAATCTAAACGTGATACATTATTATTATTAAATTTATTTATTAAAATAAAAATAACTTAAAATTCCTAGAGCTCGTAACAATGAATCATTACACTAGAATGTTAAATGTTGCGCAAAAATTTATATGGAATTCGAATTAATCAATTTATATATCTCATCCCCCATTTACATATATCATTTATCATATGCATGCCAAATTAAATTAATTCACGGTATCATTTACATATCTCATCCCCCATTTACATATATCATTTATCATATGCATGTCCGAATTAAATTAATTCACGGTATCATTTACATATCTCATCCCCCATTTACATATATCATTTATCATATGCATGCCCAAATTAAATTAATTCACGGTATCATTTACATATCTCATCCCCCATTTACATATATCATTTATCATATGCATGCCCGAATTAAATTAATTCACGGTATCATTTACATATCTCATCCCCCCATTTACATATATCATTTATCATATGCATGCCCGAATTAAATTAATTCACGGTATCATTTACATATCTCATCCCCTATTTACATAACTGATATCTCATTCTGTACATCTCATTTTATATATTATTTGTCATCTCTCTCATAAATTTATTTTAAAATAAATCAGTCCTATTTGATATTTATCTATAGGTCGTCATGTAATTCTGCGAAAACAATTTAATATGTAGAAACGTAATAATAAAAATTTATTTTCAACTATACAAAGTAACTCTAAAGCTACTGTCAATTACCTGTCGGATTAGCTCTGATGCATTAGACCTGTTTAAATATACGCCATAAACATTTAAAATACGATTTTCAAGTAAAGCAAATTCTAATTTGAAAGAAAACAATTATGGTCGTTATGATTTCATACAATTTTATTTAAATGAAACGTTTAAGAATATAGAATACTGTAGAGCATTATTTTTAAACTTCAAAAAACATATCTATAGCTAAAACTGGTTAAGAAATAACTTTCAAACTAAATGTTTTTGCATGAAAATACGTACAAACTAATTAGCCATGTTTCGACATTCTTTAAAACTGCTTTCAAACCATAAATAAACAAACGTTCTTACGAATGACTGAAAGGAATTTAGATTTTCTAAATAATTTGTTAAGAGATCATCATCTTAAAAGCGACATAAATTATTGTTTTAAATGACAATTACTCACCCTTGTGTTAACCCGTATGCTAAGTATGTCCTAATGGTAAAACTGTAATCGACGAGATCTAATATCATAGTAACATTATAACAGATTAGGTGACCTAACAAACTCTTTAAAGAAATGTTTATTTACATGTATGAGATAGTATTTAACATAATGTCCTTACATACTGGGTTACGATAGAGACGGGTAATCATACGAGCTGCTGAAATGTATGATATATTATAAAATAACGTTTAAATAAGAGTTTACTTTAGATGCTACGAATATCTATATGGTGTATAAACAATAAGAACACATATTTAGAAACAGTTTACAAGGTAGTAGATATAACGAAAAAGGCTAGCATTTGTTCAAAATTACATTACGTCTAGAGGGCGATATGAATATAACTTATAGGATTTAATCAAACTAGAAAAATATCGATATATATATATATATATATATATATATATATATATATATCCAGCGTTGAGAAATAATTATACTATGCGTTTAAATGTTTAAGTTCATCATAGCCTGCATCTCCTAAAATATGAGCGTTATACACATGTTTGAAATTCAATTCATCTTGCTTAAAGAGAATAAGTAAGTTAGCGTTTTTGTGTTTCGGTATCTTTGCATATGTCTGACCTAAATAAAATGAATCAACATCCTTTATGTCTACTCATGCTAAAATATTCTCTAAGTTTTTCCTGTTTGTCACAGATAATATCATCGAAAATGAATACTGAATTAGGTTTCACATCATTAGGGGTGATTACATCATCGTTTTCGCCATATTTAGGTTGAAATAAAGACTTGGCGTATAGGTAGATATTTTCAAATTTTAATTCGTTTTCATTAGTTAGTAGACCTAACAAGACATTAGTTTTACCACAAGAAGAAGGTACACTCAAAATTGCTCTATAGGAAACAGATAAAAGCTTACAATGCTTCTTATCACCATCGGAATATTATCGAGAAACACGATCGTCTAAGTTAAAATTATTGATTTAAAAAGTAATGACCATTACTCATCCTTTGTGTTTCGCCAAATTTAAACGTTATTTTACAATACATCATACATTTTCAATAGCTTCGAAATACGCAGATATGTAATAATATACTATATACTCTTGTAGGTTCTTCAACGTATCTATAGTAAACTGTTATGATTAATAATAATCTGTAACCTTATTGTTTTTTATTACATCACAGGTTAGATCATACGAATATAATTCAGGTTAGATTAGGTTAGAGCCTACGAATACATTTTTAGGGCAGAACGTAGGGAGCAGAGTAAGTACAAAACAACATACTTTCATACAAGAACGTTTATTGATACGAGTAGTTTCGACGCCACTTAAAACATAATACATAACTTATATATATAATATCTATTAAAATAGTACATTTCGTATACACTAATAATGGTACTACATACTCGACTATAAAGTAAGCATGGTAGGTATAACAACAGTTTAAAAGAATAGATAGTAAATATAACTATATCTAATTATTTTATATAATACTATATTAACTAAGAGGTTATATACAGAATATATACGCCTGTATTCGACCTCTAGAGGGTTCATAAGACTACACTAGGCCAGACTAGACCAGACCAGACCAGACCAGACCAGACCAGACCAGACCAGACCAGACCAGACCAGAGCAGACCAGACCAGACTAGACTATAGATGATAGACAGTAAAATCATGAACAATTATACGGCCTGTAATATAATAGAGCTTACTTGATATTTTAAAATTAGTGGCTGAATCTAATTATTACAGAAATTCAATTGTAGAAACTGAAGTAGGTAGATTTAGGTCGCGCGACCTAGATCTAACCTAAAATATATTCGTAGACTGTAACCCAACTAATATAATATGTAAGTTTTTCGAATGTTAATGACGATTTTGTAAGTAGCTACAATGGTCTAACCTAATAAATATTTTATGAGCTAATCTTAATAGAGATTTTTTGTAAGTAGCTACATGCTCTAACCTAATAAATGTTTTATGAACTAATCTTAATAGAGATTCTTGAATCTTTGCAACAACCGTAGTCTAAAATTTATAACCTTAATATAATTTTTGGGGGTCTAACCTAGATTGCTTCATTTAATTTAATCATTTATATTAATATTATATCGATTTATCATGCAATTTTGGGTTTTAAAGTAAAGTTTAGAAGTTTAGAATCCTTAAAACTCTCTACCTACCTTTAACAATCAATTACAAAAACTGGATGAGTTTCTGGCGTATAGGTAGATATTTTCAAATTTTAATTCGTTTTCATTAATTAGTAGACCTAACAAGGCATTAGTTTTACCACAAGAAGAAGGTACACTGAAAATTGCTCTACAGGAAACAGATAAAAGCTTACAATGCTTCTTATCACCATCGGAATATTATCGAGAAACATGATCGTCTAAGTTAAATATATTTAGCGACTTCTTTTGCTTAATAATGTTCATTACGGTATATGTATATGTCTAGTCACAGTTTCAGCAAACGCATTGTATTCTATCTTCTATCAACGAATCATGTAAATAACAAAAATTCGTAACGGTTATGCATAGGTTTAATACCGTCAACAGCTCATTTAAAGGAAATGTTAGATTTTTAACAGTTTACGAGCAATAATCAAAGACTATTCTATAATGATGTAGTATTTATTTATAAACGTTACATAGTATAGTAGCTAAATACATGACTGACTGAAAAAGTTACTTTTATTAATGATGACTATTGAATTCGATCTGTCACTAGCTTAACCTTTTAATTTCCACTTTTGACCAAATTATAGTTGATCTGATCAAATATTGCTTACAAATCGGAGCTCTAATCTAATGTCTACAGTAGAATCCTTAAAACTCTCTATGAAGTTTTAGAATTGTCGATTACTAAGACACCCGTTTCTTCTGCCTCCTTTAGTAAATTCATATTGTTAGCTTCTACTTTGTCAACTGTTACTAGAATGCTGTTCTTTAGATCCTTTACCTCGCTCTATGTATCTGTAGTCATTACAATGAAAGTTTGTACTGTTGTATCGAATTGACGATTTGATTTGAAAATTTAATAATGTAATTTATCGTTTAAACTAACCCTTGTTTACTTCTATATATGTTTAATTAATATGTAATTAGTACATCAAATTATGTTCTTAATATGTTTTTCAATTTCCTTATAAAATATAACTATATATCATTGAAATAAAACATTATTAAAATATTAAAAATAATTTTATTTTATCACATCCTAAATATTTACACGACTGATCGCGTTTCTCGTCAGCTTCTTTTCAAACAATTGCAGTCGTTTATCATAAACCTAATGGTGAAGGAGGTAAATTCAAATTAAATTTAAACAAAACACTTTCCACAACTAATTTTTATTTTCATGTATATATTTCGCCCACCAGGTGGACATCATCAGTGAAACTAAAATGACAACTTACAATATAATCACAGTTTAAAAATTTTCTTAAGAAGTGGGGAGAAGTGTGAGCAACGTATTGAATAAGGGATTTAAATCAATATTGATTAATTTGTTTTTATTTTTATGCATATGAATAGCTTCTTTTATGCTTAACAATTTTGGTTGGTTAACTTCTTCTAATAAATTAATGTTTTTCATATTATGTCCCTTACCCAATACGTGCTCCACTATTGCCGATTTTTCGCTAAAATTGTTCTTAACACAATACAAGTGTTCTCTAAATCTAGTCTTTATGTTTCTTTTGGTCATGCCGACATATTTTTTATCACAATTATCACAGATGATTTCATAAATACCAGATTTTTCTAAGTTGTTAATTTTATCTTTAGTGCTACCTAAAAAGTTTTTAATTTTATAGGGAGCAGAAGAAAAAACAGGTGTAATATTTATTTCTTTAAAAACCTTAGTAAACTTATTACTTAGTTTATGATGAAAGATAAACTTTTTCTTTTTTTGTTCGTCTTTTTCTTTAGTTAACGTAGAAATATTATTTACATTTACCTTCTGTTTTTTCTTCTTTTCTAATTTTAAAATAAGTTCTTTATTGTATCCGTTTCTTATTGCTGTGTTAATAATAAATTCTAATTCTTTTTTATACCTGACCTCATTTAGTGGTATATGCAGCATACGGTGGATCATGCTATTAAACGCAGCCATTTTGTGGTTCCAGGGATGATAAGAATTCTTTGGAATATACCTTATGGAACTAGTGGGTTTCCTATAAATATCGAATTCCAAGTGTGAATCCACCTTTATTATTTTTATATCCAAAAAGGGTAAAGCATTCTTGTTTTCATTTTCTAGAGTGAACTTAATGGTTTCAAACTTGGAATTCATAACATTTAAAAATTCTTCTAAATTATCATCCTTTTTAATAATTGCAAAAATATCATCAACATAACGGTACCAAACTGCGGGAAATTTTTCGTAATCGTTTTTTAATGTAGTTTCAAGTTTGCTCATGAAAACTTCAGCAAGAAAGGGTGATAACGGATTTCCCATAGCAGTACCTTCTACCTGTTGATAATATTTCCCATTGAATAAGAAGGCGTTTTGTTTCATACAAATTTTTGTTAACAACACTAATTCTCTAATCTTATTCTTATCTAGTTTGATTTTTACTAGCCATTCTTCTAAATATTTTAATGTCGCACTAATCGGAATATTCGGGAATAACGCGCACACATCAAACGACACTAATTGGTCGCCTTCTTCAATTTTAACACATTTTAACTTTTTTGTTAATTCTACGCTGTTTTTTACACTCAAAAGTTAAAATGTGTTAAAATTGAAGAAGGCGACCAATTAGTGTCGTTTGATGTGTGCGCGTTATTCCCGAATATTCCGATTAGTGCGACATTAAAATATTTAGAAGAATGGCTAGTAAAAATCAAACTAGATAAGAATAAGATTAGAGAATTAGTGTTGTTAACAAAAATTTGTATGAAACAAAACGCCTTCTTATTCAATGGGAAATATTATCAACAGGTAGAAGGTACTGCTATGGGAAATCCGTTATCACCCTTTCTTGCTGAAGTTTTCATGAGCAAACTTGAAACTACATTAAAAAACGATTACGAAAAATTTCCCGCAGTTTGGTACCGTTATGTTGATGATATTTTTGCAATTATTAAAAAGGATGATAATTTAGAAGAATTTTTAAATGTTATGAATTCCAAGTTTGAAACCATTAAGTTCACTCTAGAAAATGAAAACAAGAATGCTTTACCCTTTTTGGATATAAAAATAATAAAGGTGGATTCACACTTGGAATTCGATATTTATAGGAAACCCACTAGTTCCATAAGGTATATTCCAAAGAATTCTTATCATCCCTGGAACCACAAAATGGCTGCGTTTAATAGCATGATCCACCGTATGCTGCATATACCACTAAATGAGGTCAGGTATAAAAAAGAATTAGAATTTATTATTAACACAGCAATAAGAAACGGATACAATAAAGAACTTATTTTAAAATTAGAAAAGAAGAAAAAACAGAAGGTAAATGTAAATAATATTTCTACGTTAACTAAAGAAAAAGACGAACAAAAAAAGAAAAAGTTTATCTTTCATCATAAACTAAGTAATAAGTTTACTAAGGTTTTTAAAGAAATAAATATTACACCTGTTTTTTCTTCTGCTCCCTATAAAATTAAAAACTTTTTAGGTAGCACTAAAGATAAAATTAACAACTTAGAAAAATCTGGTATTTATGAAATCATCTGTGATAATTGTGATAAAAAATATGTCGGCATGACCAAAAGAAACATAAAGACTAGATTTAGAGAACACTTGTATTGTGTTAAGAACAATTTTAGCGAAAAATCGGCAATAGTGGAGCACGTATTGGGTAAGGGACATAATATGAAAAACATTAATTTATTAGAAGAAGTTAACCAACCAAAATTGTTAAGCATAAAAGAAGCTATTCATATGCATAAAAATAAAAACAAATTAATCAATATTGATTTAAATCCCTTATTCAATACGTTGCTCACACTTCTCCCCACTTCTTAAGAAAATTTTTAAACTGTGATTATATTGTAAGTTGTCATTTTAGTTTCACTGATGATGTCCACCTGGTGGGCGAAATATATACATGAAAATAAAAATTAGTTGTGGAAAGTGTTTTGTTTAAATTTAATTTGAATTTACCTCCTTCACCATTAGGTTTATGATAAACGACTGCAATTGTTTGAAAAGAAGCTGACGAGAAACGCGATCAGTCGTGTAAATATTTAGGATGTGATAAAATAAAATTATTTTTAATATTTTAATAATGTTTTATTTCAATGATATATAGTTATATTTTATAAGGAAATTGAAAAACATATTAAGAACATAATTTGATGTACTAATTACATATTAATTAAACATATATAGAAGTAAACAAGGGTTAGTTTAAACGATAAATTACATTATTAAATTTTCAAATCAAATCGTCAATTCGATACAACAGTACAAACTTTCATTGTAATGACTACAGATACATAGAGCGAGGTAAAGGATCTAAAGAACAGCATTCTAGTAACAGTTGACAAAGTAGAAGCTAACAATATGAATTTACTAAAGGAGGCAGAAGAAACGGGTGTCTTAGTAATCGACAATTCTAAAACTTCATAGAGAGTTTTAAGGATTCTACTGTAGACATTAGATTAGAGCTCCGATTTGTAAGCAATATTTGATCAGATCAACTATAATTTGGTCAAAAGTGGAAATTAAAAGGTTAAGCTAGTGACAGATCGAATTCAATAGTCATCATTAATAAAAGTAACTTTTTCAGTCAGTCATGTATTTAGCTACTATACTATGTAACGTTTATAAATAAATACTACATCATTATAGAATAGTCTTTGATTATTGCTCGTAAACTGTTAAAAATCTAACATTTCCTTTAAATGAGCTGTTGACGGTATTAAACCTATGCATAACCGTTACGAATTTTTGTTATTTACATGATTCGTTGATAGAAGATAGAATACAATGCGTTTGCTGAAACTGTGACTAGACATATACATATACCGTAATGAACATTATTAAGCAAAAGAAGTCGCTAAATATATTTAACTTAGACGATCATGTTTCTCGATAATATTCCGATGGTGATAAGAAGCATTGTAAGCTTTTATCTGTTTCCTGTAGAGCAATTTTCAGTGTACCTTCTTCTTGTGGTAAAACTAATGCCTTGTTAGGTCTACTAATTAATGAAAACGAATTAAAATTTGAAAATATCTACCTATACGCCAGAAACTCATCCAGTTTTTGTAATTGATTGTTAAAGGTAGGTAGAGAGTTTTAAGGATTCTAAACTTCTAAACTTTACTTTAAAACCCAAAATTGCATGATAAATCGATATAATATTAATATAAATGATTAAATTAAATGAAGCAATCTAGGTTAGACCCCCAAAAATTATATTAAGGTTATAGATTTTAGACTACGGTTGTTGCAAAGATTCAAGAATCTCTATTAAGATTAGTTCATAAAACATTTATTAGGTTAGAGCATGTAGCTACTTACAAAAAATCTCTATTAAGATTAGCTCATAAAATATTTATTAGGTTAGACCATTGTAGCTACTTACAAAATCGTCATTAACATTCGAAAAACTTACATATTATATTAGTTGGGTTACAGTCTACGAATATATTTTAGGTTAGATCTAGGTCGCGCGACCTAAATCTACCTACTTCAGTTTCTACAATTGAATTTCTGTAATAATTAGATTCAGCCACTAATTTTAAAATATCAAGTAAGCTCTATTATATTACAGGCCGTATAATTGTTCATGATTTTACTGTCTATCATCTATAGTCTAGTCTGGTCTGGTCTGATCTGGTCTGGTCTGGTCTGGTCTGGTCTGGTCTGGTCTGGTCTGGTCTGGTCTAGTCTGGCCTAGTGTAGTCTTATGAACCCTCTAGAGGTCGAATACAGGCGTATATATTCTGTATATAACCTCTTAGTTAATATAGTATTATATAAAATAATTAGATATAGTTATATTTACTATCTATTCTTTTAAACTGTTGTTATACCTACCATGCTTACTTTATAGTCGAGTATGTAGTACCATTATTAGTGTATACGAAATGTACTATTTTAATAGATATTATATATATAAGTTATGTATTATGTTTTAAGTGGCGTCGAAACTACTCGTATCAATAAACGTTCTTGTATGAAAGTATGTTGTTTTGTACTTACTCTGCTCCCTACGTTCTGCCCTAAAAATGTATTCGTAGGCTCTAACCTAATCTAACCTGAATTATATTCGAATGATCTAACCTGTGATGTAATAAAAAACAATAAGGTTACAGATTATTATTAATCATAACAGTTTACTATAGATACGTTGAAGAACCTACAAGAGTATATAGTATATTATTACATATCTGCGTATTTCGAAGCTATTGAAAATGTATGATGTATTGTAAAATAACGTTTAAATATGGCGAAACACAAAGGATGAGTAATGGTCATTACTTTTTAAATCAATAATTTTAACTTAGACGATCGTGTTTCTCGATAATATTCCGATGGTGATAAGAAGCATTGTAAGCTTTTATCTGTTTCCTATAGAGCAATTTTGAGTGTACCTTCTTCTTGTGGTAAAACTAATGTCTTGTTAGGTCTACTAACTAATGAAAACGAATTAAAATTTGAAAATATCTACCTATACGCCAAGTCTTTATTTCAACCTAAATATGGCGAAAACGATGATGTAATCACCCCTAATGATGTGAAACCTAATTCAGTATTCATTTTCGATGATATTATCTGTGACAAACAGGAAAAACTTAGAGAATATTTTAGCATGAGTAGACATAAAGGATGTTGATTCATTTTATTTAGGTCAGACATATGCAAAGATACCGAAACACAAAAACGCTAACTTACTTATTCTCTTTAAGCAAGATGAATTGAATTTCAAACATGTGTATAACGCTCATATTTTAGGAGATGCAGGCTATGATGAACTTAAACATTTAAACGCATAGTATAATTATTTCTCAACGCTGGATATATATATATATATATATATATATATATATATATATATATATATATATATATATATATATATATATATATATATATATATATATATATATATATATATATTTATATATATATATATATATATATATATATATATATATATATATAATATTTAGAATGCAAATTCATATAGAAAAAGTCATCGACTCTGCTGGGACTCGAACCCAGGACCCTCCACTGTCTAGGTGGTATCTCTACCAACTGAGCTACAGAGTACGACTACCAGCATAGCGAGAAATTTTCCATATGAATTTGATGTTTAAGCAGACATACAAAGTAACTAGATATTTTTTTTGAATATTATTAATGAAGATCAGCAAGTCGCATGACAACAACATCAATATTCAAAGTATCTAGATTATTTTTAATCATTCCGAAAGGAAATTAATTATATATAAATTTTAGTTGAAATTAATTTTTGTTAAGTTGAATAATGATTTTACATTAAATAATATTTAGAATGCAAATTCATATAGAAAAAGTCATCGACTCTGCTGGGACTCGAACCCAGGACCCTCCACTGTCTAGGTGGTATCTCTACCAACTGAGCTACAGAGTACGACTACCAGCATAGCGAGAAATTTTCCATATGAATTTGATGTTTAAGCAGACATACAAAGTAACTAGATATTTTTTTTGAATATTATTAATGAAGATCAGCAAGTCGCATGACAACAACATCAATATTCAAAGTATCTTAATGATTAAAAATAATCTAGATACTTTGAATATTGATGTTGTTGTCATGCGACTTGCTGATCTTCATTAATAATATTCAAAAAAATATCTAGTTACTTTGTATGTCTGCTTAAACATCAAATTCATATGGAAAATTTCTCGCTATGCTGGTAGTCGTACTCTGTAGCTCAGTTGGTAGAGATACCACCTAGACAGTGGAGGGTCCTGGGTTCGAGTCCCAGCAGAGTCGATGACTTTTTCTATATGAATTTGCATTCTAAATATTATTTAATGTAAAATCATTATTCAACTTAACAAAAATTAATTTCAACTAAAATATATATATATATATATATATATATATATATATATATATATATATATATATATATATATATCGATATTTTTCTAGTTTGATTAAATCCTATAAGTTATATTCATATCGCCCTCTAGACGTAATGTAATTTTGAACAAATGCTAGCCTTTTTCGTTATATCTACTACCTTGTAAACTGTTTCTAAATATGTGTTCTTATTGTTTATACACCATATAGATATTCGTAGCATCTAAAGTAAACTCTTATTTAAACGTTATTTTATAATATATCATACATTTCAGCAGCTCGTATGATTACCCGTCTCTATCGTAACCCAGTATGTAAGGACATTATGTTAAATACTATCTCATACATGTAAATAAACATTTCTTTAAAGAGTTTGTTAGGTCACCTAATCTGTTATAATGTTACTATGATATTAGATCTCGTCGATTACAGTTTTACCATTAGGACATACTTAGCATACGGGTTAACACAAGGGTGAGTAATTGTCATTTAAAACAATAATTTATGTCGCTTTTAAGATGATGATCTCTTAACAAATTATTTAGAAAATCTAAATTCCTTTCAGTCATTCGTAAGAACGTTTGTTTATTTATGGTTTGAAAGCAGTTTTAAAGAATGTCGAAACATGGCTAATTAGTTTGTACGTATTTTCATGCAAAAACATTTAGTTTGAAAGTTATTTCTTAACCAGTTTTACCAGTTTTTTGAATTTTAAAAATAATGCTCTACAGTATTCTATATTCTTAAACGTTTCATTTAAATAAAATTGTATGAAATCATAACGACCCTAATTGTTTTCTTTCAAATTAGAATTTGCTTTACTTGAAAATCGTATTTTAAATGTTTATGGCGTATATTTAAACAGGTCTAATGCATCAGAGCTAATCCGACAGGTAATTGACAGTAGCTTTAGAGTTACTTTGAATAGTTGAAAATAAATTTTTATTATTATTACATTTCTACATATTAAATTGTTTTCGCAGAATTACATGTCAAATATCAAATAGGACTGATTTATTTTAAAATAAATTTATGAGAGAGAGATGACAAATAATATATAAAATGAGATGTACAGAATGAGATATCAGTTATGTAAATAGGGGATGAGATATGTAAATGATACCGTGAATTAATTTAATTCGGGCATGCATATGATAAATGATATATGTAAATGGGGGGATGAGATATGTAAATGATACCGTGAATTAATTTAAATCGGGCATGCATATGATAAATGATATATGTAAATGGGGGATGAGATATGTAAATGATACCGTGAATTAATTTAATTCGGGCATACATATGATAAATGATATATGTAAATGGGGGATGAGATATGTAAATGATACCGTGAATTAATTTAATTTGGGCATGCATATGATAAATGATATATGTAAATGGGGGATGAGATATGTAAATTGATTAATTCGAGCATCCATATAAATTTTTGCGCAACATTTAACATTCTAGTGTAATGATTCATTGTTACGAGCTCTAGGAATTTTAAGTTATTTTTATTTTAATAAATAAATTTAATAATAATAATGTATCACGTTTAGATTTATACCTAAAATTAATAATAATAATGGATATCATATCTGATAATATGAAATTACTAACATGTATTATGTTATGAGTACGTAGTCGCTAGTCAACAATTTTTTTTTATAACCCGTTTACAGTCTTTTAATAGATTACCTCGTTGGTGTAGTGGATGCATTGGCTGACTACCATTCGAGCGGTCCCCGGTTCAAATCCTGTTGGCTCCATTGGTTTTTTATAAAAATATAGCGGGTTGCCTATCAACAGGCGCATAGAAATCTACTATACCGACTTCAGAGTGAATTGAAATCTTTCAGCGGGAAACATTGACAAGTTGGAAGTGACAAGTGAGAGCGAGAGAGAGGAATCTACTATACCGATCATATGACGTCACCGATAGATGGCATTAGTAGTACTAAAAATTTGAATCTAAGGGCGGGAAATCCTAGATGACAAATTGAAAATGACAGATACAAAATGGCAGATATGTTCGCGCATGCATATGAGAAATGATATATGTAAATGAGAGAGGAGATATGTAAATGATACCGTGAATTAATTTAATTAGATCAATTAATTTAATTCGCGCATTTAATTCGCGCATTTAATTCGCGCATTTAATTCGCGCATTTAATTAGACCACGCCTTATTTGAATATTAATTCGCGCATTTAATTAGACCACGCCTCATTTGAATATTAATTAGATCGCGGGTCATTTGCATAAAAAGGGAAGGGATGGACTCAAGACACGGAATACCTACTCGCCATATTAAGACCCCATCTTGGTCGTATGTCGTAGATGATTATGTTCCTTCCTATAGTTTTATATTCTAAGCATAAACTACTTTCTCAATCTATATGTTTTTTCATTCGGCTAATTTCATGCGAATTCAAGTAGAGCCATGTGCTTCAATGTCTCAGAATTTTTTTGAAAATTCTGCTATCCGACATTCTACATCATCTAATTAAATTTGTCATATCCTTGCCATATCACTTATTTTTTGTGTTATCTGGCTCATCCAGGTGTCAGATTAAAGCTAGTTCTTGGATCTTTCAGATTATATCAAGAAACATGCAACGACTTTGCAGAGTAAAAAAGTATCAGCCTCTCTGAAAGATCCAGACTCTAGCTTGAATCTGACACCTGGATGAGCCAGATAACTCAAGAAATAAAACAAGAGTTATGACAATTTTGGTAAGATGATGTTCTGGTAGCAGAATTTGCATCAAAATCGAAATTTTTCAAAAAATTTCTACTTCGGCCATTTTCATCCAAAAAATCTGAAAAAATTAATTTAATATTATTTCATATGTATCAATGCAAGGAAAAAAATTGAGCAAAATCTGAGATATCGAAGCACGATCATGTTTTTAAATTATGTGATTTGGCATGGAATTAGCCATGTCGGACTAACCGTTTTTTATTTACTAGTGGTCAAAATATGTAATTCTCATAACATTCATGATAACAATTTCATTCATTCAATAACCAAGTTTTTTGTAGGAAATCTAATTCTCGTTAACGTTTATAAAATCCATTTTGTACGTAGTAGTAGCCAAATTTGAAATATTTACAAAAAACGCGCAAAAAACGGCACTTTTCGGAATGTCAAAAAATGACAGTTGCTGAAAAAGATTCTATCTCAGAAACTATTGAACATACGAAATTCGATAAAAAATTAAATTGTGGGGAATCTTGTCAGCTACATTTTCATTTGGATCATTGATGCCCATAAAATTAATACTTTCTCATACTACTCTTTGGTTTTACTACACAGATTGTCAGTGGCGTAACAGTAGGACCCGCAGCATTCCAGCTGCGGGGGGTCCCGGGCTTTAGGGGGGCCCCCGAACATCTAAACCCTCCCAGTTTGGGATGAACCTGGAGGCGTTGCCACCCATTACTGTTAATATTGAGCAAAAGGAGCAAAAATAAATCGTTTTATTTAAGTAAAATATAAAATGTACTTTAGTAAAAGTTTTAAAACTACCGTTTTATTATTTCTTAGAAAAGTGCAGTCTGCAAGGCACTGGAATCTGGTTTGTAACAGATGTCAATAAAAGTGAAAGAATTTTTGGCACATCTTTGTTACTGTTTTGTGCGTACTTGAATATTTAAAAAAAGACTGCAGGTTTGCATTATTGCATTTGTGAGCTTCAAAAGATCCAGTGAAATAGTAACAGTGAGAGCAATTATTATGCTCTACAATAGTTATTTATTAAAGTATGTTGGGCGAGCGACGAAGGAGCTGGCCTTCATAATCCAGAGAGCCCAGTAAAGATTAATTACAAAGCCTGTCGCGTACAAAGTTTATTTCCACCTCCACCAACGTTTTTATATAAACTATATTTTCTATAAAAAGACATTTTGTAATCAAAGGCGGTAGCACTATTTATAGCTAGGCATTGTCATGGTGTTCTGGTTAAGTAACAAAGTAGTTTCCATAGCTTTTTGTTGATGAGATTTGTAAAATTCTACAGGTCTCTTTTAGGAGCCTGTAAAGTTTTACAGGACTGTAACTACTCATTTACGTAGTTACCATAAATGCCTGTAAAGTGTCGTTTACATAGAAAGTGGAAATAATAGTTATTTACATTGCAAGACCGTTACTTAGAACTTTACGTGCGAGCACGGTACCTAACAAGCGAGCTTGTTATCCGTGCAAGCACATAGGGTTCATGTAACGGTCGAGCATTGTACAACGTTTTATGGTATACTGACTCGCAAAACTGTTTCAAACTCGACTGTTTAATAAATAATTCTTTCATTTACTGAAGCAGTACAGCACAATACGTAAGATATATATCAATGTAAATATGTATGTTGCTATGGTATTGATGATAAACGAGCCCGTAATAATTTTTATGCACAGATGCATTATAATTAGACTATTATTCATAGATCTATCTAAACATAACTGTCTCTTTATGCCCCAAGGGCCTCTTTATGATCCGCCGGGCAATAATGAAACGTCAATTAAATGTCAGAGCTGTATTTGTAGAACTTGATTGGTTCTTAATATAATTTGTAAACTTATCACCAATGAAAATAAGTTGAAATTAAGTATTTTAGATAGTAACTATAGTAACGTACTTCGTATATATGCACATAAGTATACGTACAGCGGCTTGATGTAACCTACGTACTCATTTAATTATATTTTTTACACAATAATAGATTTGAGATAAAAACAATCTGTGCATAAAATAGTGTATGCATTTCGGGCATAACTTGCTTTTATGGCCCTACAGCCTTTTCCTAGCCCTCGGCTGACGCCTCGGGCTAGAAATAACGCTTCTGGCCATAAAAGCTTCTTTATGCCCTTAATACATAAATAACTATTATGCACAGATGCATTATAATTAGACTATTATTGCAAGACTCATCTAAACATAAACGTCTTTTTATGACCCAATGGCCTCTTTATGGTCAGACGGGCAATAACGAAAAGTCAATTAAATGTCAGAAGTTTTTTTGTAGAACTTGATTGGTTCTTAATATAATTTGTAAACTCATCACCAATGAAAATAAACTGAAATGAAATATTTTGGAATAGTAACTATAGTAACGAACTTCGTATAATCACATAAGTATACGCACAGCTGCTTGATTTACCTACGTACTCATTTAATTATATTTTTACACAATAATAGATTCGACATTAAAAACTTAATCTGTGCATAAAATAGTGTATGTATAGCGGGCATAACTTGCTTTTAGGGCCCTACAGCCTTTTCCTAGCCCTCAGCTGACGCCTCGGGCTAGAAATAACGCTTTTGGCCATAAAAGCTTCATAATAACACATAAATAACTATTACGGGCTTCATAATGGGTTAGCCTGTAAAAAGGGTCTTTACCCATGGAAACAGAACTCAATAAACAGATGTTTACGAGTCAGGTATACCATAAAAATAATTACAAAGCTGGTAAATTCTAAAAAAACGCCTTTCACTAACAACATGCATATATTGATTAATATGATGATAAATTATATATTTTTCTAATTAATTATAAAATACACCGCAAGACAAAGATTTATGGTGGTTATGCCATAATTTGCCAAGGTATTGGTTATCCAGATGTTGGAAAGAAAAACCCTTATTTATTTATTATATCTACTTTCATGGGGGTGTTTATTATTCAAATACATCGGTTTAAAATCAACTGTTGAATGATAATATTGAGTATAAATATTCAACCATTGGTTTTAGTTTGTTTAATTTTATTATGTATCAAATTACGCCTATAGTATGATTTTTTTATTTAATTGTCGTTATTATAACGGTGTAATTCTTATTATATTCTTATATGAAGTAAGTACTTTTATTAATGTTTTGCATTAAATTAATTCTTAATCTAATTTTTATATTAAATAAATTAGATTCTAAAAAATTAAATTAATAAAAAATTTCGTTATGCGATTTGGCATTCCTAAAAACAACCTCGATTTGTTCTCTTCCCCCTCTCTCTTTCTCATAATATATGTATATAGGGGGCCCTGCAGTTTTTGATACGCCACTGCAGGTTTTACACAGGGTATACCCGTTATGTTTGTCATAATACCTCCAAATAAGAATTTGTTACTCATAGTGGCTTCTTTCATTTTATTAATTGTATTCAAGGTAAATGCTCTTGAAATTCTCTCAAAAGGTTTAAGAGTGGGGTTATCGAGTCACGAATCACCTTTCAAGAGGTGTCTGTAAAATTGTTTCTCTTTCGAATAGTTTTGGTTTCGAGAGAATAATATTCTAATATTCGTCAGGCAGGTCATAGTAAAGGTTGTGTGGAGCAATTCTGTAAGTTGAAGTTGTTGGCATCTCTACAAACTGTTCACATCTGCATGACTAGTAGAGTCGTATTAAACATCCGCAATTTCAATCTTGGTGCCATGTTTACCACAAAACATCGATTAGTTCGGGACCGACTTCGAACACTTAATTAATATGCAGTGGCGGATTTAGGCACAAGCATTGGAAGCTGCCGCTTCAGGCCCCACAAGTCAGGGGGCCCCGCAGAGGCCTCCTGCCAAGGACAGTATTAGACACGTGACAAATAAAAATTACTGGCGTGGGAATTCATTTTCTCGCAAAAAGTGAAATAAGAAACAGATCATATCGTGTACAGGCTGGTAAAAAAGTGTACGGTTGACGCATTAGAGTTTCGTACGAAAAGCCAAGCGGCACTCAGAGCGATAGGTAAAATATTGTAACGGAGTATACTGTTCCACAGCAGACCTGCGAGGAATGTATCCTCTGTCGGTCCGAATGCTGGTCTTCTTGCACAATCAGCGCGGTCATCCGAGTACTATGATGACTAATTTCTTGAATTAATGATTTCTGATAGCCATTCGGTGAACAGTGGCGGATTTACGCACAAGCGGTGGAAGCGGTCGCTCCAGGCCCCACAAGTCAGGGGGCTCCGTAGAGGACCCTTGCCCAGGATCGCAGTGGACATGCGACAAATAAAATTATTCATTATTAACAGTTCATATCGTGTACAGGCGAGTAAAAAAGGTGTACGGTCGACGCAATAGAGTTTCGTGCGAATAGGCAAGCATTCAAAGTGATAGGTAACATTTTGTAACGGAATATACAGTTTCGCAGCAAACCTGCAAGGAATGTATTATCTCTGTCGTTCCGAATGGCTTGCCTTCAATACCTTCAAGCAAACTCTGCGCGGTCGTCCGATTTACATTCGGGGAATGGGAACTGTACTATGCTTTCGAATGGGTGAAATTCGTCAATGTCATTTGTCAATTGTCAACATTTCCCAATGTTGGAACAATTAAAAAAAATCCTAACATTACCGATATGTAATGCAACTGGAGAACGATCTATCTTCGTTCTTAAACGCGTAGAAAATTATTTAAGAAATAATTTTGGACAAAGTCATTTAAAAAATGTATCAGTAATGTTTATTGAAAATGACATTACGCAAAATTTATGTTTTGACTGTTTTGAAAATATTATTGATAAATTTGATGCTTCTAAAAGCAGAAAAGTTTCATTATAAATGAACTGATTATGAAATAAAATGTTTTTCTGAAATAAAGTAGAATTTTTACGGACTCATCTGTCATAATGACATATGTCAAAACTGACTTTTACGGACTCATCTATCATTTTTATTTGCATTGTTTCACATGTATTTGACATATGTCTCACACAGCCACGTTGACTTAGTTGCCTATTCTACTGTTATTAAAAACACATTTTGTATTTTAAATTCTTAATTTCATGATTTCAGAAAAAAACGTAATGTACACGTGTATAAGTTAACATATGTATAAGTTGATTTTTTATCACTCGTTACGGTTGTTCAACAATCTCCATATTCGTGATAAAAAAGTACAACTTTATTTAGTATACAAATAACTAATTTATCTACGACCAATATAGAAAATTACACATTTCACATAGTCTAGTAACCATGAAGATGACTCATT
Source organism: Agrypnus murinus (assembly GCA_929113105.1). Classification (NCBI taxonomy): domain Eukaryota; kingdom Metazoa; phylum Arthropoda; class Insecta; order Coleoptera; family Elateridae; genus Agrypnus; species Agrypnus murinus. Next base: position 169,963,838 of record OV816024.1, on the reverse strand, counting down.
GTTCATAATCTTTAAACTGTACGGAAATGACCGTAGGAAATGATTTCGCGTTTTCAGTGGTTCTATTAAAATGCCATAGATGTCAGCACATGCAATATTTCTAATTATTTGAAATATACAAAGTTATAACTTTTATATAAAGATTAATTTATTTTTAAAAGGTAAAAATTGTTAATGAATGACTATTATACTCGCAATTTTATAATGATATGTGTATGTGTATAAATCACAGACGGCATCCTAAGACAGCTGTTTCGAGGAATATACAGGAATACACAAAAACAAATCTGGTCGAGCGTCCGACTGTATAATTAATATAAATAAAATACAAAATGAACACAGACGTGTTTTAATAATGTGAGTTTTTAATAAATTTAAAAGTTTAAAAATTGTTAATGGACGACTATTATACTCACAATTTTATAGTGATATGTGTATAAATCACAGACTGCAATTTAAGACAGCTGTTTCGAGCTTTTGGTTATCCTCAGTTAGGGGCAGCTCGTGCTACTGTGTCGACTACCAGCATATAAAGTTATTATTACCATATAAAGTTATTACAAAAATTGTTATTGAATTAACGTAAAATTGTTTTAACGATATATCCTTCTGATGCCTTTAATCCATACATTTAGAATAACTGCTCTATTACATGGAAATCTAAAAATGTTTTGGGAATTTATTATTTCAAATTACATTAAAATCAAGCATTAGGTATTCAACGTATTTGTAGAATTGATTTACTTACATTGACAAAAAAAAAGCAGTGACGGAACAACGCGACGCCCAAAATACATTTAAAAATGTGTCTATGACATTTAAAAAATTGAAAACACCAATAAAACTACTATTATTAATTTAAATAATTGTTCAAATTTCAGTATTAATTTTAAATAATAAATAATTATTACATTGAGTTATACGCATTTCTTAATTTTTACAACTAACACCTGTTTTCCACAAACTGTGGGCATTGTTTACTTTTGACAATCCAGCATCTCAATCTCAAATCATATTCTAGGTTAAATATATGGTTGTAGATAAAATTATAGTGTGGAACACGTACAAAAACGCCAATTTCACACTCGTGTGACTGTGGCTTGAGACGAAGTCGGATTATTTAAAAAATCTTGGGGAGGAAATTTCCTCCATCCCCCCCCCACCGTGAATTCGCGCCTGATATTAATTATTATATGTACTTAATTTTTGATAAAAAAAGGTATATAAATTGTAGTAATTTATACTATGAGGCCCCAAAAATTTGTAGCGCTTCAGGCCCCTTAAGTGTTAAATCCGCCACTGTTAATACGGTTGTTTTTCTCTAGTCCAATAAGCATACTGGACCATTTTCTGGTAAAAGCGTTAGTTAAGTAATGCGTTGAGTGTGCGATTCTTCTCCTATGCCTATACTATTAATTTTCTGGAAAATTTATGGTGGGAAATGTTAATGGGGTACCATGATGCATATTTAGAAAATATCCTCGTGTATACAGGGTGTGTCACAAAAGTATAGCAAAGAAAAGATTGATTTTTTAAATGGAATATACTGTATATTTTTATATATTTGAATTTAACACAGAATTCTCTTTCTAACGATCTCTGATTTATTAATTTCCGTTGCAGCATTGTCAAATTATTCATAAAAATGTCATAAATCTGCTCGCTGTGTACAGTAACGAAATAGGTTATTGTATTACTATTAAAAAAAGTAAACTAAATTTATCTCTGAACACGTCATTTGTGACTTAGGTTGTTTCTGAAATCAGTCAAATACAATGTGTGGTTAGGAGACACCGTTAAAATATAGTGTACCATATGCACAAGTTCATCCTTTGAATAATTCATAATTGTTTCAAAAAAATTCCAATGCACTAACAATGTAGCAACAAAAACAAAGATAATTGCAAATAATAATAGTATATTATACAGTCTGTTTGATTTAAAGCGCCCCGCTTTGTAGCAACTTTATTTTTAACCAGCAATGGTATAAATCATATATATTATTAAATGGTATAAAATTCTCTATGTTCTGGTTCAGAAAGTTTTGTATTTATTAAACAGGCGTGAGCGTGATGACGTCATCGATATTTTTTTAAATTACTTGATAGGTATTTTCTTAGTGAAATCGATAGACTATTGTGTTCTCTTTTCAACCATAATAAATATTCATACTCTTACATAAGAAAATTTTCAAGAAAAACGTGATAAATTATTTCCGACTAGTAGGCTTTGATTGCTGGTTCTCCAATTAATAAAACTGAAATATCTAGCAAGCTTAGATTGTAACGGTTACGTAATTTAGATATACAGATTCCTATATTATTAACAAACTTTAATAATTACACTAAACAATTCTTTAATATAATTCATTATTTATAAAAATCATTTTCCACTTTACAACTTATTTAAATTTGAAAAGATTTAGAGGGAAATCTTTATCATTATATATGTTGAGGTCAAACAGGAACACAAAAGGGTGATAAGAATTCTTTGGTAAAATTTCTAGAATGATGGAGGCCTTTCATTGCTAAACACCTATTTGCCTTCCTTATTTAATTAATTTTATTAAGGGAAAACCTATAACATCTAGGTACGTGGTAATATACGTTATTATTCAATATTATTATTTCCTGATTTTATTTACTTTTTTTTAAATTTTTGTCTATTAATCTGGTTTGCGATTTTGAAACCAATCTTAAAAGAATGTGGAGATAAGCAGATGTCGTTAAGAAATCTATCTGTAGTAAGGAAAACCAGCCAAATTATCTTGAGATGGACCCATAGAGGAATTACTGAGATCAAATCATTCAAGAGTGTGGCAATAATTATAATTATGCATTTTAACTTAGAATGAAGGTCAGTACTCGTATAATTTTTTTACTCTTCCTTGGGAGACTATCGAGTTTATGAAGGGGACCTCCAGATAAAATCTACTATAATTAGATTATTACATATATGTAGATATTGTTACGTACATATACTTACTCGTTTGTTGCATCAAGTTAAATAGTTATATATACAATTTGTTGTTTATATTAGATGTAAATCAATTGGGGTGGTACCACTTTATTGATTGATATAGTCGTTATCTATATGAAGATTGAATTATCTTATTGCTCTATATCTAGGTATTGTTTTGATATACAAGTACTACCTGTTTTATGACTAGATTTCTTTATTTGTGGCTATCTATTTAGTCTCATGTTTCTTTATTGAAAACCATCAATTCGTTTATCTAAAAAGAGCCACGTTTTGACAGTTGCATTTTTTTCTCTATGTTATAGTTGAACCAAGTTAATGGAAAAAAATGAAGTTAGGTGCTTAATTAATCAGACACCCAAATTCCATCAATTAAGCGACTAGCAAATAAATTGAAGGCATAATTAAATTCTCAAAGCAACTTGATATGAGACAAACCTAAAATAAATACATGTAGCCGTTCAAGAGGCCAACCTAGCCGATAAAGAGGCTAACCTGAAAAGGATGTCTTCGCCAAACATCCCACAATACCTGAGAGGGCAAGGAGAAGCCATGTAGCCCCCCAGGGGACCCTGTTTATCGTACTAGTGTAAAGCTGGATTTATAATCAAAATATAATATAGCACAATGCTATCTTCACCACCACCACAACAAACCAAAACTGGTAAACACAAGAAAGTGTTAAAGTGAAAATTCAAGAAGAGCAGGATCGACGGGTACCTAACAACTCAACTTCCAAGGCCTCAGAACACATACAGTACTTCAATCTGAAGACACTGGCGACTTCAATGACCTATAACAAAGGACAAAGAAAAGATACGAAGAAGAAAAAACAAAGATAGAGATAGCGAGGAAGGAAAACACCTCCCGTCTTAATCAAGTTGGGAAGCCCGTCTAATAATTAGACCGCCCAGCGTTAGGGCCACCCAAATATTCCATCGAGAAAGACCAACAAACGTCCTCAACTGGACCAAATAACTATCTACGAAACGAGACCAAGCGAACAAACTAACAAATACATGAAGGCATTCCAATCTAACAACTAAACGAACCAGATAACTAACAATACAACGAACCAACTCCGATAACCAATCACGATAACCAACTCCGATAACCAATCACGATAACCAACCTCGATAACCAATCACGATAACCAACTCCGACGAAATAACGATCCAACGAACCAATTACAATAATCAATCCAATAATTAATCTGACAAACTAACGAATAACAAACCACGAAACTAACTAATCCAACCAACCAACCAAGAAGACCGACGAGATGTCTCGAAAAGAGTCTAAAAATTCTAATAAGAGGGCCGAAAACGAAATGAATAATTGGAGTTATTGAAAGGGCAAGGGACACAGTTTCACCACTGGTCTCTTATAAGTACTCTTCGATGTACGAACAGTTACTACCCGTATCTGATTATCAGATCCCGGATGTATATCAACGATACGACCTAACTTCCATTGTAACGGAGGTAAGAGCTCATTTTTAATGAGCACCAACGTACCAATCGAAACGGAATCAGTCTTCTGGTTCCACTTCTGTCTTTGTTGTAGAGTATTCAAATACTCACGACTCCAACGTGACCAAAATTGTTGCTGTAATGATTGAATCCTCTGCCAACGGGAGAGCCTCGATAAAGGGAGATCTGAAAGATCATCCGCATAAAAAGTACCCAACGGTTCTAGATTTAAAAAATGACTCGGGGTGATAGCTTGGAGATCATTGGGATCTGTGCTATTTGCAAACAATATGAAGTATAGTAATCTTTTGAATGACATGGATCTTAATTTCTTCAATTTTTTTATTTAACTATTAGTAAATCGTAAACGACATAACTTAGAACTGTATTACCATTAGCTAATTTTTGGGGATAAATTAGTATTTCAAGTGTGTAGGTTAAAATATAATATTAGATGCATTCTTTTGCACGTTGTGATTAATCCAAACAATCATAAAATCTTTATCATGATTTGAGAATGCTTTGTCACAAAAGAACATTGGTAATAGTTACAAGTACCATCACAGCACTTTTTATGATTCAATCGTGTCAATCACAGAATTTCTACGATTCAAAAGGGTAAGGGGATTACCAATCATGCTAAGAAAATGTGACTAGGTAAGGGTTATCAGTATTCAAAAGAACGAGATGGTCTAAAAAATTACCAATCCGATTAATCATTATAGAGCAAAAGAATACTACTAATATACGACTTTCAGAACAAAGGCGGTCAGTTACCTTAATTCAGCCTTGAATAAGAGTTAAATATTATAATTACAGAAAAGTTAATTATGCAAGTAAATCCCAATATAGATTTGACTGGAAGCGACTGATAATGCTACATTATTTCCTTGAAAGGCAACTTCTACATTAATTGTAAGTAATAAACTTGCAAACCAATCATAAAAAACTAGGATTTTAACCAAACTTTCAAAAAGATTGGTTACTAGGATCTATATTTCTGTAGTCCGTTGCAGAATTCAGAAGTGATACAAAGCAAGTGATATATGGATTTTATGTAGTTTTTAACGCTGATCACGAATATCAACTCAGCTTCTACAGTTTCCACAGTTTGGCAACGTCGTGTACAAGACCATAACCATTCAGGTATATAGAATTCCATCAGATTTCCATCAGGTATATAGAAATAAGAAAAATCGGAACCAAGTCTCATTGGCAGAAGTACACGAAAAATCTTCATCGCTGAATCTTGTTTACGGATGAGATAATTTTTACCATTGAAGAAAAATCTAATCGTCAAAAGGACAAGTGTATGCTAAAAGCTCTAAAGAAGCTGCTGCTGCAGTTGGCAATTTTCTGCGTGGTCATCATCCAGCAAGTTTGATGGTTTGGTGGGGAGTAAGTTGGCATGGTGTGACAAAACTTTATTTTTGCAAGCAAGGTGTTAAAACCACTGCCAAAGTGAATCGAACAGAAACTTTTGAGAAGGTGGTTTTGGCGCTTAGATCAGACTTTCATTTTAAAACCAACACTGGATTCTCCAGCAAGATGCAGCCCACACAGCAAGAAGTTCACAATTGTGGCTTGCAGAGAATGTGCCTAAGTTTATTAAGAATGAAGATTGGCCTTCTGAAAGCCTAAATTTAAATTCTTTGGATTATAAATTTTGGGTTGAATTAAAGGCAATGGTGTGCAGAAAACGACATGCATCAATGGAATCCTTGCAACGCAGTTTGTCCAAAGCGGTTTAGAACTTTTCTATAGAAAAAGTGCGTGCTGCTATAGATGAATGTCCAGATAGATTTTGAATTGTAAATTTTATGATTTATAGTAGTAACTTCTTCTCCTGTAGCCATCCATATCTTGTGCTTTAAAAAATTCTAAATTGTCTAGTAACAGTGTTCATTGACACGTCCACTAATCACTTATTCTATATCGACAATTTATGGATGGTAATGGAACGATCTACACAGTACAACGTAAGGACTGTATCGAAAAGAAAGTTCAGACTCACCTTCAGACTCATATACCTTTTATAATTATCCAATACTTTTAACAATTTTATAATAAAACAACGCTTTAATGTCTAGAAAATTTAATAATTTACAGAAACATAAAAAGTTATTATTATTTTGCCCTTTTTCTCACTTTCTTTTTTAGGTTACGTATAAAGTTTTGAATGACTTCGTTTGTGATTGCTTTGGTGGCCTTATTCAATTTTTTTAAATCTTCTAGGCTAGTTGCAGCTTCAACGTTTTTCTGAAGATGTCGTTTAATAATAGTCCAATATCTTCAATAGAACGTGCTTCAGGGTACTTTGGGGGATTATGCTCTTTCTCGTCAAAATTGATTTTATGCTGTTTATACCATTCCCTAGTGGCCGCTGCATAGTGGCATGCAGCTAGATCCGGCCAAAATAAAGTAGCCGCTGTATGCTTTTTAATCATTGGCGCCAGTCTTTCTGGAAACATACTTTTCGATATAAATTGACATTCAAATTCTCTTGAGTAAATAAGGGGCTAGATTTCATGCCGCATTTGCATATAGCTTGCCATACTAAGACCTTTCTCCCATATTTTCCCACAAAAATCGAATTGTCCTTTTTGCTCACATAAGCATTTTCTCAGTAGTGTAAATTCGAGCATTGGCAAAGTTTTATAATCAAATTTGCAGTAAGTCTTATCGTCCATTATAACGCACTGGTTTTTCCTTGTTAAGTTGTTGTACAGTTTTCTTGTCTGTTTTCTTACAGCCACATCATCATCATTCCTATTGATGTTTCTGCTTTTTTCGCAGTATCGAGTACTGACAACATTGACTTACTTTTAAAAATCTTCAACACTTCACCTTCTAATCCTGGATTAGAGAGTGGATTATGATGGCAATTAAGGTAATTGAAAAACATAGTCGATTTGAAAAATCCGTTTGCACATCGCAGCTAGGAAAAACCAACTCTCCTAAAGTCATACTAGATTGCTTATAGGAATCGGGCACAATTAGGTAAAATATTTGTACTTGCCCTATACCAGAGTTGTTCACACGATAAAATGACAGAATATTAAGCGGGCGGAATTATTTATCGCTCGTAGTACAGCGTAGTAACCGTAAGCAACCGCAGAGATTGCGAGACAAACAAAGCCACTTTAAATCCGAAAAATACATACTATTTTTTTCTACTAGGTCTAAAAGTACCTCTCAATTAGTAGGAAGCTTTGCCTAGCAATACGTACAATTTTCTATTAAAAGAAAAACATCAACTTTAATGACAAATGGTAATGTTAAAACAAAGATCATTAAATAAGCCTCCTAGCGTAGCTGAATACTGGACAGTCGTTTTCTCACGACATTGATTCAAGTCTAGTCTTTCAAATATCGAATCTTGGTTCTTTAATTTCTATTCAATAGTAAATTGAGGTTCACTTCAGCCGTGGTAGTGTAATGCCTGGCGTGTCGGACTTTCACCCAAGTGGCCCGAGATCGACTCCCGGTGCCGGCAGATCTGGCTAAGGTTTTCTGCAGTTTTCCTAAGCTGTGACACAAATGCGGGATTTGCGCTGTTCCATCTGTAAGTCGGCTGCAGTCGCACGTACGGTCTACGTAATAATGATAATCGCACCCTCCCTCCCGCACAAGCTTATAGCTTCTGGGGCCTGGTTTCCAGGTTATGGGTTGTAATAATAATAATTATTATTATTATTACTTACCAGTACTCGGTTCTTTCATTTCACCCAAGTTTCAAGCAATTTTTATTTCTCGAGTCTCGGCTGTTTGATTATTGTCGCTCAAGGGTTAACCAACACCCTGGTATTAATTCTCGGCTCACTAAACTTTGTCCAAGTCCGAGCCAATGTTTAGAAACCTAATCTAGGTTCCTTACGATTTGCTTATTCATCATTATTCATTTCAAGAAATAAGGGGTTCCATTTAAAACAAGTCGATGACGTCATAGGCCCCATAGTAGTAAACTAAAAAATTAAAATTGAAGACCATAACATCCACAAGAAACAAATAAAATTCACGTGTCCGAGCTTTTATTTCAAACAATGGTAATACAGAAAATATAAATTTTATTCCTAACTTTATTTACACACTGTATATGCACAAGGAAAACTCTAATAAAACCATAAAAGTGTTAAGTTCGTATGGTCGCAATATGTGTTGAATTTTTTTCTGCTGACTTTGATCTGACACTTGATTTTAACTAAAATTGGTACGCTAATGCCAAATATAAATTCCGTTTTTCCCTATCACGTCAGGTTTTTTCTACGGCGTTTCTTGTTTGCCGAATCCAAAATTCTTGAAAATCGTTAACAAAATGCAGCAAATTCTTAATTGTTTACGGAATTCTTAGACATTCCAAATACATTTAGTCATTAGCATAATATACACTTGTACCTCATAATATTTAAGTACTTAATTAGATAATTAAGTAATAAACAATTGTAAAGTAATCAAGTCTACTAAGCTAGTCCTCATCGTCAACATATTAGGGTTGAATGAGATTTTATTAGAAAGTATTGATCACTTAGAACTATTTAAAAGTAAGCAAGGGTGATAACAAAATGCTAGTTACATGTTAGTTGTTAGTGAAGAAACTACATCATGTCTACTACTCGAAGATGTGTAAATAGTGCCGATTCTTTCTGCTACATTTGTGGCAGCTTCGCCGTTCCCAGTCAAAGGACAAATATTAGTGTTTTTGTTAAGAAAATGTATTTGGCTTATTTTGATGTAAAACTTGCTGATAAAGACAAGTCATGGGCTCCACATAAAGTGTGTAAATCATGTATGGAAAATTTGCGGCAGTGGAGCAAAGGAAAACGCCAGAAATTAGTTTTTGGCGTTCCAATGATATGGCGTGAACCGAAAAACCACGTAGATGATTGTTACTTGTGTTTAACTCAGACCTCCGGTTATAATACCAAGAATAAGAATAAAATTGTATATCCGAATAATTGACTCCGCGATTCGACCAGTACCTCTTTCCGATGAAATACCTGTGCCAGTTTATAAAGAGCTTCCTTCACTTGAGCACTCGGATGCTGAATACATGTCAGATGTTATTGAAGAGCAAGATGATTCAGATGTAGATTCTGCCAATGAAGATATAGTTTCTAATTATGGACCACAACGCTTTACTCAAGCAGAATTAAATTACTTAGTAAGGGATTTGGGCCTACCCAAGGAATCATCGGAACTGCTAGCTTCAAGACTAAATGAAAAGAACTTACTCAAGCAAGGTACGAAGATAACTTTTGATCGTAAAAGGGAAAGTGATCTTGTGCAATATTTTAAACAAGAGTGTGAATTTCTTTATTGTAACAATGTGCCAGATTTGCTAACTCAAATGGGCGTTGTACAATATGACCCAAGTAAGTGGCGTTTGTTTATCGACAGTTCCAGCAGAAGCCTCAAGTGTGTCCTACTACACAACGGGAATGTTTTCGGTTCAATTCCCATTGGATATTCCGGTGCAATTAAAGGAAACATATGACGACATTGATAAGGTGATAGATTTACTAAAATATACAGACCATAACTGGGTCATCTGTGTGAATCTCAAAATGGTAAACTTTTTACTTGGTTTTCAAAGAGGATATACAAAATTTGCTTTTTGTGCCTCTGGGATAGTCGAGATAGAAACCAACACTGGATTCAGAAAAATTGGCCTCCTAGAACATCCTTAGTTGTTGGAGAGAAGAATATTATAAGTCAACCTTTAGTCGACAGAGAAAAAGTAATTTTTCCACCTCTTCACATCAAACTGGTTCTTATGAAGCAATATGTTAAAGCACTAGATTTGCGAAGTGACTGTTTCCAGTACATATGTGAAAAGTTTCCACGACTAAGTTACGAAAAAATCAAAGCTGGGGTATTTGATGGACCTCAAATTAGAACTTTAATGAGAGATCCAAATTTCATCAACTCTATGAACGAAGCAGAAAAGAAGCCTGGACTTCATTCACGATGGTCGCGAACAATTTTCTTGGAAACAAAAAAGCATCCAATTATAAAGAGCTAGTGCAATCAATGCTTGAAAGATTTCACCGCCTAGGTTGTAACATGAGCATAAAGCTTCATTTCCTTCATCCAGCGATGAGCAAGGCGAGAGAAATTGCATCAACATTTAAAAACCATGGAAACTCCGTACCAAGGAAGATGGGATTCTCATATGATGGCCGACTACTGTTGGAGTGTTCAAAGGGACTGCCAAACCAAAATGCACAGCAGAAAGTGCTACAAACGAAAATTTATTCCCTGACTGTTGTTTCTTTATTACTAAAACTTTTGTAGTTTTTTGAATGATCATTGTGTAAATATTGTACCTAAATAACTAAATGAATTATTATAATTTTATACTTTGTTTATATCGTATAAGTTCTTAAGTTACAACTTGGCCGCATTTGCAATTCTTCAAAGAGCATAAAATGATATAGAATTAAATTTTGACGTGATACGCAAAAACCAATATGATTTTTGGATTCAGCACACCCAAATTAGTAAAGAACAAGTCTCATATACAAGTCAGCAAAAAATGTGTTGGCCAGTGTTATTTATACGATTAGAAGTATTCGATTCCTTCATGTTTTGTGTATGACAATTTAATACCCACATAACGACAAATCTTAACTAAAGGAACTGCAAACAGTTCGTTTAGTTAAGGTGAAACAATAATAATAATAATAATAATAATTACTACAACCCATAACCTAAACCAAGGCCCCAGAAGCTATAAGGTTGTGCGGGAGGGAGGGGGCGATTATTATTATTATGTTGTATTATAATGGTTGACTTCTTTGCTTGTTAGCACTAGCATTCATTAGAGGGAGACATTTGGGCATCAGTTATTTTATTTCTCAATTGCCAGCCTTGATACTATATTAACATTCAAGATTGGTTCAAGACTCAACCTACAGTTTTATTGTGATATTGGTGCCATTTATTGGGCCAAAACATTGATTAACAACAATCAATATTGGTCAACACCGATCCATTCATGACTAGGTACCACGTTTGGTACCAAATTATCATTCCGATTTTAGCGTAGAAGTGGGCCATTTCGGATTTTAGTGTTGTATCAGGGTTAATAAACATTGTCTCAAGCAGGAGTTAACCCAATTGCTCGTCAAATAAACTGTTACTTCTAATTCTGATATACTAAATAATATTTTTGCTTTACACAATGTTATCAAATAAAGACGACTTTACGCTAAACCTGATTTTAATGCGGATATTCCATAATAAAAAGTATATGTTTTGTCTTTCGAGTTCACTTGCATATTATATGGTATTTAATATCACTATTTCTTAGTTTTAACTGAGTTTAGTGAATTTTATTATTTATTATACTGGCTGTTTTTGTACAGGAAAATTAGCAAATAATTAACAGATATATTATAATAAATATGAAGTAAAGTGTTTAATTTAAAACATAAGTTAATAACATAAATTTATAGCCAATGGAAGATTGCTGGTTTCGGAAAAAATAAGAGCAAGTACAAGAACAAGATAAAAAAGCAACTTTCTTTGTTAATTGAATCACGAGAAATCCAATAGTACCTACATGGTAAGTGAGTGACTCCGGCAACTTAACGAATATTTGTTGTAAAAAAACACATTATTTCATTTGTCTATATTACACTCCTATCGTGAGTTTAGTAAAAATCAAAAGAATATCTAACTTTTTCAATCGAAATAGAAACTGGAAAAAGCGTATTCAAATTAAACTCTTATTTCCAAGATTAAAAGAAACTTTATAAGATTATAAGAAACTCAATATCATATCTATTTCATATCAATATCATATTGTAACAAGAGAGAAAAAGAAAGAACCTCTTTTCGAGCAACAAATGGTGTGTTCTATCGCATTCGAGAGAATGACGCATCGCGCGGGCATGTGAACCAGACGCGGTTTATTCTGGCGCTTTCTAGAATACATGGAGGGTTCCAGCGACTTCTGGTGCGATTATATGAGGATATAAAAGCGGATTCGCGGATAAAAGAGGGGCAGTCAACAGCGAGTCGTTAACTGTGTTTCACAAAATAAATAGTAACTGTATAGATAAATGTTATATTAGAAATTCATAATCTGTAAATAATAGTTTTAATGGTTTATAATCATAGTGTTAATTTATAGTGTATTCATTAGTGTATAGAAATAAATATTTGTTTGTGAATAGACGATTTAAACAGCACTTGTGTTATTATTTTTAGAAAGAACGCTACAGTGTTGTCAGGTGTGGTGTTTTAAAATAAATAAAATCGCGTAATAATTAAAAAATGGTGATGAAACTATTAAAAGATCTCTTAGTAATAGATTTAAAACGGGAATTGGACGAGAGGGACTTGGATAGTAATGGAAAGAAAGAAGTTTTGATAAATCGGCTAAGAGAATGGCTTTTAGAACAGAAGGAAGATCCTGAAAATTACCGCTTCGAAATACCTGGACCCGCAATTGATACTAGTTTGTTGTTAAGTAAAATGGAAGAAAGTTCTAGAAAAGCCGAAGAAAATTCTAGAAAGTCCGAAGAGAATTCTAGAATTTTAAAAAAAGAATTACTGCAAAAGTCCGAAGAGAATTCTAGAATTTTAAAAGAAGAATTATTGGAAAAGCACGAAGAGAGTTCTAGAAAGTCGGAAGAGAATTCTAGAATGTTAAAAGAGGAATTACTGGAAAGTTCTAGGAAGGCCGAAGAGAATTCTAGAAAACTAATGGAAAACACTAAAGCATTGGAAGAAAAAGTTTTGGAAAATTCTAGAAAGTCCGAAGAAAATGTTAGAATGTTAAAGGAAGAAATATTGGAGAATTCCAGGAAATCTGAAGAAAATTCCAGAAGGCTTAAAGAAGAATTGCAGGACAATGTCAAAGCGTTAGAAGATAAAGTTTTCGAAGAATTTTTTGAGAATGCCAGCGCGTTAGGACTGTTGGAAGGTAGATTGGCGGAACATGATAGGGTAATAAAGATGGTAGAAGAGAAAATATCCCAAATGCAATTACCACCAACAACTAAGAAAGACGATATGACCGAAATGCTGGAAAATAGAATGAGGCAACTACGGTTTCCCTCAACTTCTGAGTGGCCGTCTAATGAAGTAAAGAAACAATTTAAAGAAGAAAAGGTTCCTGCCGTAGGGATAAAAGTAAAACCACCCACGTTCGATGGAAAGATACCTTGGTCCACTTACTACAAACAATTTGAGGCGGCCGCTGGGGCCAACGGATGGACAGGCAAGGAAAAGGCCGTTTCTTTAACTGTGGCTTTGCGTGGAGACGCGTTGAACGTCCTGCAAACAATCCCAGCAGGACAGGAAAATGATCATCAATTGTTAGTGTCTAGATTGGAGATGAGATATGGAGACGCGCATCTTCAACAAGTGTATCACGCGCAAGTGAAGAATCGTATCCAGAAGAATGGAGAAAGCCTGCAGGAGTTTGAAGCCGATGTTGCGCGGCTTGTCCGATTGGCGTACCCTACGGCACCCGATTCATTTCTGGGACAGCTCGCTGTGCAGACCTTCATTGATGGGTTAAGAGACGGAGAAACACAACAATCATTGAGGTTGGCACGACCAAGAACAACTGATGATGCGCTTGCTCACGCCTTAGAATTTGAAGCTGCAAAACAAGTGTCCCGAGGTCACGGACGTGTTCGGACCGTTTTGGAAGAAGATGAAGGTTCTAAAGATCGCCTAGAAGAATTATTAATGAGAGTTCTTCAGAAGGAAGAGAACCGTAAGAAGAATCATCAAGAAGTTCGAGGGCCTCGTTGTTGGAACTGCGGCGAACAAGGACATGTAGAACGCCGTTGTCCCAAAATAAGAAAAGTACAACCGTCGGAAAAGTTAAAAGGGGTTGGCAAGAGGGGGCGAACGTTGACTGCGAGTGAAGATGCCCCGGAGATCACGATCCATGCCGTAACATCAAAGAATAGTAACGGCAGTTTGTTTGTAGATGGAAAGATTGCTAATCGAACTGTTCCACTACTTATTGATACGGGGGCGACAAAATCCATCATACGCCCTGATGTTCTACAATCAAGTATTAAATTGTTACCGACAATTACTCAACTCCGTACAGCAACAGGTGAAGTGATACCAACACGCGGAGTGGTGAAGATGAAGATTGGCATTGGAAGTGAAGAACGTGATTATGAGGTGCTGGTAGCCGATATCACTGATGACTTCATCTTGGGAATGGACCTCCTGAGAAAATTTGGTTTTACGTTGGATTTGAAAGAGGGTGTTTTGAAGGTCGGTAACGAAGAACTTCCTTTGCACCCACGAGAAGATCCGGTTGTAAGGGTTTTGCTGACTGAAGATGTGATATTGCCGGGTCAAAGCGAGATGGTTGTCGAGGTGGGTTTGGATGGAGACCTTCGGGTAGGATGTGTGCGAATGATGGAGCCTGTTTGTGATAAGAAGATCCATAGTGGTATACTGGTGGGAAAAGCGCTGATCAAGGTTGGAAAGAGAGTACCGGTGAGAATTATGAATGTTAATGTGGATCCGGTGACATTGAAGAAGAGTACCCTTGTGGGACAGTGTGTGCCAGTATTTCGAGTAGCCAGGTGTATGGCTAATGTTCCAAAACCAGTGCCCAAAGACCATGGTGGAAAATTAGTGGGTATGGTTACTAGTTCGTGCGAAGATCTTAACAGAACGGAAGTGAAAGAGGTACAGGGTTTGGTTCACCGATACCAAGATATCTTCGCTCTTGACGATAGCCAGAAGGGACGAACAAATATAGTAAAACATAAAATCAATACAGGCAACTCTATGCCTGTCCGTCAGCAGCCGAGGCGTCTACCTCTAGCAAGGCAAGCAGAAGCCGAAAAGATTATTACTGATATGGAAGAACAAGGGGTCATCGAGCCATCCAGCAGTCCATGGGCATCACCGGTGGTCCTGGTCAGTAAGAAGGACTGGTCAACGAGATTTTGTGTGGACTATCGGCAGCTTAATGACGTGACCAAGAAAGACAGCTATCCCTTACCACGTATCGACGACACGTTAGATACCCTGTCTGGTTCACGATGGTTTTCGACTTTGGACTTGAAGAGCGGTTATTGGCAAGTTGAAATGGAACCTGAAGACCGGGAGAAGACCGCGTTCACTATTGGTTCCGGACTATGGCAGTTTACAGTTATGCCTTTCGGTCTATGTAACGCTCCGGCCACCTTTGAGCGTCTAATGGAGACCATCCTGAGAGGGTTGTCGTGGAAGACCTGCCTGGTATACCTAGATGATGTGATTGTAGTCGGAAAATCATTCAACGAACATTTGAACAATCTAGAGGAAGTGTTCCGAAGACTACGTGGAGCCAATCTGAAACTGAGTCCGAAAAAGTGCCACATATTCAGAAAGGAAGTGAAATATCTCGGGCACGTCGTATCACAAAATGGAGTGGCAGCCGACCCCGATAAGATTCGTGCAGTTCAAGAGTGGCCAACACCGAAAGATAAATACCAAGTTCGTAGTTTTCTTGGGTTATGTACCTACTACAGGCGTTTCGTTCCTGGGTTTGCCAATATAGCGAAACCTCTGACAAGGTTAACTGAAGATGGGCGCGAGTATGTTTGGAGCGGAGAGTGTGAAACAGCTTTCCAACAGCTGAAGCGTGCCCTGACAACAGCACCAATATTGAGCTATCCACGGACAGAAGGGAAATTCATACTTGACACAGATGCAAGTAATCTGGCCATTGGGGCGGTACTTTCTCAGATACAGGATGGACAAGAAAAGGTCATCGGCTATTTTAGTAAGGTTTTGTCGAAAGCCGAAAGGAATTATTGTGTGACCAGAAAAGAACTATTGGCCGTCGTGAAGTCCGTTGAGCACTTCTACAAATACTTGTACGGACGGAAGTTTTTATTGAGGACGGACCATGCAGCGTTGAAATGGCTTCTACAATTCCGTAATCCTGAAGGCCAGGTCGCAAGGTGGATCGAACGATTACAAGGATACGACTTTGACACCGAACATCGAGCGGGCACTAGTCATCGAAATGCCGATGCTCTTTCAAGAAGACCCTGTCCAACGGATTGCCGTCATTACTCTCGTTTGGAAGAGAGGGTTTGCCAAGTATTAAGGACTACCATCGTCAACGACAATTGGTTGCCGGAAGAATTGCAACGACAGCAGGAGGCTGATCCCGAACTAAAAATGGTACTGGAATGGAAGCGCGTGGGAGAAAGGCCTGCCTGGGAGGCCGTCAGCCCTTTCAACAGAACGCTCAAAGCATATTGGGCCCAATGGGAGTCCTTGAAGGTGGAAGACGATCTCCTGAAGCGAGTACTGGAGAGTGAAGATGGCACCACCATTATGTCTCAGTTCGTGGTTCCAGGAAGCCGAGTGGCTACAGTATTGCGACATCTCCATGACGGTGCCTCAGGAGGACACTTCGGTGTGAAAAAGACTTTGGAGAAAGTTAGGGAGCGTTTTTATTGGGTCAACTGTAAAGAAGACGTGAAGGAGTGGTGCCGGAAATGTGAACTATGTGCCACTGGCAACGGACCCTTGGGGAAACGAAGAGCACCTATGAGGCAGTACAATGTGGGTAGTCCTCTGGAGACAATAGCCATAGACATTGCCGGACCATTTCCCGAAACCGACGATGGGAATAAATACATATTAGTGGCAATGGACTATTTTACCAAATGGCCAGAAGCATATGCCCTACCAAACCAGGAAGCTGCGACTGTTGCTGACGTACTAGTCAAAGAGTTTTTCAGTCGCTTCGGAGTGCCCATGGAGCTGCATTCGGATCAAGGCCGCAATTTCGAGTCTGTACTCTTTGGAGAAGTCTGTCGATTGTTGGGCATTCGCAAGACTCGGACCACACCGTTACATCCGCAGTCCGATGGAATGGTAGAACGCATAAATCGAACAATGGGCAAATATTTGGCCAAGGTCGTCTCCGATCATCAACGAGACTGGGACCAATACCTGCATCTGTTCCTGATGGCTTATCGTGCATCGGTCCACGAAACAACCGGTCAGTCACCAGCGTCTGTGATGTTTGGACGCGAGTTACGGTTACCGTGTGATCTGGAATTTGGGTCTCCACCTATAGAGCAGGAGGTAGCCGGGAATGATTATGTCATCAACTTAAAGAAGAAGTTGGAGGATATTCACGACCGAACCCGAAATAATAGTCGAATCGCGAGTGACCGGATGAAGGCTACGTACGATGTGAGAGCCCAAGGAGGGTTTCAACCTGGAGAGCTTGTCTGGTTATACAACCCGCAAAGGCGTCGTGGCTATTCTCCAAAGTTACAGCGAAATTGGGAGGGTCCATAGCAGGTGAAGAAACGAATAAATGACTTGATTTATCGCATCCAGAAATTGCCAAGGGGGAAACCAAAGGTGGTACACTCCAATCGTCTGGCGCATTATGAGGGAAATAATGACGCAGTCCCGGATCGGAAAGATGAGGCTGAGGTGGCTATCAACACCGTAAGGCCTGAAGATGATCAGCCAACCTTTAGAGAATTTATGGCTACGTTCTCTGGAACTAGAAAAGCGCGATTCGGAGTCACGACTGAGATGCAACAAGATCTCTTCCGGGTCCCTGGTGATTATTCCATTGTCCACTGTGTCTCCGCGGATCTCCGTATGTCCAGGGGGATCGCAGTAGTGTTTAGAAATAAATTTGGACGGCTGAATGAACTTCGAAAACAAAATCCCTCTGTTGGGAAATCCTTACGCTTGCCTGATCATGACCGATCCATTTACTACTTGGTAACCAAGCAGTTTTACTACCAGAAACCGAGTTACGCCGACTTGTGGAGGGCCCTATGGAATTTGAGAATCGAGTTGCTTACCAGGGGAATTAACAAATTGGCAGTTCCCAAACTCGGCTGTGGGCGGGACCAGCTGGATTGGAGAATCGTTAGAAACATGCTGGAAGTTGTCTTTAGAGGTACGGACGTCAAGATCTTCGTCTGTAGTTTTGACCCACAGCCCGCATTAAGGCCAACGAAGAGTGTAGACTGTTATTTCTACCGTAATGGAACGTGTAGTCAAGGTGAAGACTGTCGATATCGTCATGACCCGTTCTACAGGAACCAGAGCATAAAACCTGTTCTGGGACAGAACAGACTTGAAGAGGGGGGCAGTGTAACAAGAGAGAAAAAGAAAGAACCTCTTTTCGAGCAACAAATGGTGTGTTCTATCGCATTCGAGAGAATGACGCATCTCGCGGGCATGTGAACCAGACGCGGTTTATTCTGGCGCTTTCTAGAATACATGGAGGGTTCCAGCGACTTCTGGTGCGATTATATGAGGATATAAAAGCGGATTCGCGGATAAAAGAGGGGCAGTCAACAGCGAGTCGTTAACTGTGTTTCACAAAATAAATCGTAACTGTATAGATAAATGTTATATTAGAAATTCATAATCTGTAAATAATAGTTTTAATGGTTTATAATCATAGTGTTAATTTATAGTGTATTCATTAGTGTATAGAAATAAATATTTGTTTGTGAATAGACGATTTAAACAGCACTTGTGTTATTATTTTTAGAAAGAACGCTACAATATTTATACAAATATTACGTTATACATAACTACTGGACGTCTAATAAAACTAAATTTCAAAATATGTACTATACTATCGTAACTATACACAACATTGGTAGGCTGCTTTGTTATTGACTTTTAATGACAGTAGCAAATAAACTTTTACAGATTTAAATATTAGTTTTACAGGTTTTGCAAAAAGTTTTTGCGTGAGCCGGAATTGTAAATACTTTTATATTAATCCCGTTATATTTAAAGAATAATTTAGTAACAGATGACAGAAGTACAGTTTATTGTTACTGGATAATCGACACAATGTGATATACTGGGCATTATCCCGGTTTTAAATTATTTTTTTCTGAAATCGTAAAGAAAGCTTGTCATGACAGAACTCAGGTTGGTCATGAAAGTGTCACTTTAAAGACTAGTCACTTTCATGATTTTTACAAGACTCCTGTCACTTTACAAGACTCATCTGTCATTTTTAGACTGCAATTGAATTAGAAATCGTCACTTATCTTATGAAACGTTTATTTAATATAATTAAAAACACTAACAATCAAATACAACAAAATATTTTTGATTTGTTGTTGATTCATTGTCATGGATATTAACTTCTCATACGACTCTGATGTTGATATATTTTTTCAGTTTAAATCTATTTTTAGTTTTGAAAAACGATTTCAGGAAAAATATAATACATCACTGGTCATGAAAGTGTCTCTGCTTGACTCGGAGGCTTTAAAGAGATACTCGGATGCTACGCATCCTCGTACTCTTCAATAAGCCTCCTCTTCTGCAAAGTTTCACTTTCATGACTTGTAATGTAATACACTATTACTTAATCGCACTTACAGGAATTGATAATTAGTTCTTTAACAATATTATATTTAAAGGATTTAATAAGTTCCCTTTGTTCTGGGTTTTGTTACAGTTTCAATTCATTATAGAAAGAAACTTCTTTCTAATATATCACAGATATAAGTATTTCTAATCAGACTACTAAAGTTTTCATTTAAAAAATACAATTTTATGATGTAAACGAGAAATCAATGATTATAATTAGAAAAGCCATATTCAACTAGTTAGTGCTACTCATAAAGGCTCTTTAATAATGTATTTTTAATAAAGGCTTTTTAATAATAAGTCTTTAATATAATAATTTATAAGAAAATAATTTCTTAAGTAAAAAATACAAAAACGCCAATTTACTATAACTCAAAAAATAAAAAATAAGTAAACCGAGAATGCCGCTTGTTTTCTTTTGTTATTTCGCTACTAAAATGCCTTCGGCGAGCAATTTGAACCACCCGATTTCAACATCTGGAGACCCACAAGAGACCCTTTTTATGAAATGTGCATCTATGGAATGTGGAGTCAACGCTCTGTATATATAACTATGCATAACGCTAGTATGTTCTGACTTCCAACGACTTGGCAGCGCTGCTGGAGGTAACAGCGAACTATAAGTATCTTGTTATATATACATTTTGGAGGTCGGTTCGTATCTTCTGTATACTCTATATATGACAAAATAAACAAGGGAAATAATTTCTCTTTTCTTGAGATTCGGATTCTAGAGGTTCCCCTCATCACAAATATAACAAATTTTTAGCAATATATCCACGGGAATACCCGGAAGTCAGGTCGTCTCCTCTGTATACGGAGGTGACAGCTTAACAGGCATTAATATATATATATATATATATATATATATATATATATATATATATATATATATATATATATATATATATATATATATATATCTATATATTGGTTTAATCGACGTTGTCGGACCCGCTGTATGGTGGGGTCGTTAGTAGACCCGCATTTTTGATTTTTAAAATGTGTATATTTTACATAATATTGATCTATTTCTGATAAGCAATATTTAAGGTCCTCGAAGGGTAAAAATATATGAAAAAAAATATTGGTGATATTTGACAGTCGTTCTTGAACCCGATACATATTACAGTGTTTACAGACCCATTTGTATAATTTTAAGCAAGCCTACCTACCCTACCGAACCCAGCAACGTTGCCGAATGTATCAGAGATAAAATTACGACTGACGTAATGATTTCGGGATGCTAAGCACATAAGTGATCTTTATTTTTGTTGATTTGTTCGTAAATTCCATAAATAACCTTAAACGCAGAAAAATTAACGTTTTCCGTAAAACGATGTAACTCTGAAAATTATTATTAACGTGAGAAAATAGCATTGAGCCTCTTTTGTTCTAAAATACATAAGGTTTATGCAAATAATTGTTTTTTAATAATTTGTTTTTAAATCATTTATTTTAACATGATTATTTTTGTTTACAAGAATACAATTAAAAGTTTCGAAGACACGTCATGTATATGTGTTTTGAAAAAATAAATGTTATAGCCAAATCTTTTGACCTCCTGAACATTTTACTGTTATGTTTCTAGCACAAATGAACAGTTTCTAAGATATGTATATTTTAATGCCACGGTAACAGTTCAGTCAAATTAGTAAAAATAGAGGGGAATTGAGGTAGATCCTTGGATTTTTGATAGGCCTTCTTTGTGATATGTTAAATAACCCCTTAAAAGTTACTACTCAAAAGTGGTGAACCAGAGAAGCTGATGAGGGTAAGCCATGCCCCCAGATGATTTTTACTGTTTTTTCAGAAGCTATTAGGTTTATCAAAATGGAGCCAGTTAGGTAAAATAGGATTTTATTTAACTTTCATACCAAAAAGCTAAGAAAACTTTGTGCATGTTGTCTTGTTTCTGTGTAATCGAAAAACGATCATATGTCACACAGACAAATAATTTGTATCGGTACATATTATACGAGAAGCTTCGAGCATAACTTTGTGTGATTTGATGTTCATCATGAAATAGCTATGGAAATCTCGTTGAGCATCGAACGCGATCCTGGTTCAGTCTTCTTCTATCTCAGCATCTCCAGCAAAATCTACGAGGCGATATTATCATTATTATTGGGGCTAGTCATATGGTAATTCTCGTATTGGCAAGATACATTTTAGGGGCATACCCTGTACTAATCAATCTTTTTAGTAAACCTAAAACGTACAGGGTACTTCAGGGTTTTTGGATCTCGCTTACTTTGTTCTTTATATTGATATTCGTATCGAGTAATTTTTTTCTTGAATGGTTTTTGTTTTGGAATTCTAAGTTCACTACTTAATTCCACACCTGCTTTAAAATGTAGCTAGATATTTAACATTAAATGGGACTTCACCCATTTTACATGTAGGATATCTCGAGCAGACGATGCCAATTTCTGAGGGTCAATGCCTTTAACCAAAATAGGCCATTAAGCACGACATATCTATGTTCAAAAATGAAATGTTACAAAGCTATAGACCTTAAAAATAAAAAAAAAACAAAAATGCAATTTGGATAAAATTTTGTGTTCAAGGACAGTTGTTATTAGAACATACATTAGTGTTATTTTGTGCTTGTGGTAGCTGTAGCGTACCCGCTACCGCTAGATACGGAATTCTGTGGTAATGATATGTTTAATGAATACACCATTGAATGCAAAATTTAATTCTTCACAAAACAGGTATACTTGACCCAAGTCGAATAATGACAAGTCAAATAATGCTCTATAAAATGCAGAAAGAAAATAAAGGTAAAACGTCATGCAGTATGACGTACAAACGAAGTAAGAAAGATTTCAAAACAAGGTGAAATGCCCTATACATTTGGGTTTCTATAAAATAATTGTCCAGTACAGGGTATTCTCCTAAAGATATTCTTTTTACTGCAAAATTATCATAATACTACAACCAACAATAACAACAACATCGCTTCATGAATTTTGCAGAAGTAATGCTAAGGTTGCACTGCGAACTCAACATTTTTTTTCTTAGCTAAGTACTTGATGACGAATACAAGATCGCAATAAGTTATGTTCTAAAGTTGCTCCGTCAAATGTATTGGTAGAAATTGTTGGTCTACATACAGGGTGTTTTACTCAACTTTCGTATACATTGCATGTGTGATAGTATTCATCAATAGGAACAAACAACTCTTTTTGTTTTTACGCAAATCGACAAAAATTTGCTAAAAATGTCAACTTTTGGGAACTGCTGGAAATTATAGTCAAAACAAACTGCGACATCACCTAGCAGCAGCTGCGTCAATGTATCAGATAGGCACATCCAGCTCCAAGTGTGATTCTTAGACCAGTGACCTGCTACTCACTTTTCAAAAACCATTCTTTTTTCGGTTATTATGAAAGATAGACACTAATGATTTTCAGCTTTTTTGTTGCATTTTATGTGTACTACAACCTATTCAGAGGATACGAATCTTAAGTGAAACATCCTGTATGATATATATTCATGCGCCAATTAAATAAGCTTTATTTTATCTAACCCACTTAACAACCGGTCCATAAACCTAACAGCTTTTGAAAATAAAACGACAAAATCCATCTGGGGACGTGGTTTAATATTGATATTTTACAAAGTTCAGGATATTATCTACTCGTCAACATGAACAAATCAAGCATAAAGTCATTTTCAAGTTTAGCTGACCGAAATACACTACATTTGATTAGTTTAACCTAGATTAAAAAAATAGCAGTTTCTATTTTTACTGTGCGTTTGTACAGATACAAGAAAATTATGGAATGTTCGATCCCTACTTTCTGTTTAATGAATTTGAAGGTACAAAACAGTATACACTATATGGTGGTTAAGTGCCTTTAACAGAAACGTCGAAAGGTAACAAAGAAGAGAAGAAGTTTTTTCAAACCGTGCGTAGCTATTTGTGAATTGGAATATGTATTATATTCTTAGTGACGAATTGTACACCAGAGATTTTCTGATTACATTTGAAATATATGTAGTTCTAAATATACCAGGCGCAAATTATATTAGTCCACCCTGTTTTATTTTTGTTAAAGAACGTCCCACAGAATTTATTCCGTTTATCTTTTGTTCTATGAGGTGGCCGTTTCTTGTTGCTATAGTGAAGTGCTGCTACTGCATCTACCCCATACCAATGTTCATGAAATTCAATTGGGGGTTGCAACATACACTGCCCCTCCGAACCTTTTGAGTGCCCTGTTTCCATTAAAAGTTTCATTAAGTAATATTACAAATTACAGACGAAAAAGTTTTCCTTCAGCGTTTTAGCAAAAAAGTCACAAATGATGCTCAACTTAGTTCGCCCATTTTAATTTTTTATAAAGAACACCTCACGATTTTTACCCTGAATGGTCTACGACGTTGTTATTTATTGGTGGTATATAGTACATATCGTCGCCGTTAATGCATATGAAAATAATTCTTTGAAATGTTGTAACTAGCAATGTTGCTAGTTGCGATTTCAAAGAATTCATCATGCCATCTGTAACAAAGTTTTTATAAGCATTTAAACCGCGCTCCTGGAAAATTGCTAGAAAATAGTTCCGCTAGTATGCATTAACGTCGACGATATGTATGAATGAGTACTGTGATCCAGTGATAAATATGTATGTGTGAGTGTAGTATCCAATGCAACGAATATAAACAAGGAGTCAGAAAATAATTCAGAAACCAAATAGTTCAAGCATTCATTCTCTCATCTTAACAGTAAAAGAATAAAGCATTCATTAACCACAAACAGTCTTTCAAACAAACAAACACAGAAGATATTACATGTGGTGACCGCCGATTTTAATTGAACACGCAACAATCTGTCAAGCAACTTACTCTTGCAAGCATACCATTCAAGATACCAGGATCCTATTTATGAAGCAGATGTCGAGAAATCAATTAGCATAATTCCAGTAGAGGATCAATACTCTCTCAGCATCACCACTACCAGTACATGGAGAAGTTCCATCGCTGAAGTCATAATCTATCTGAAGTCACGGTTGTATAAAGTTTTTTCTGTTCTAAATTTTTCTGCCATCAAAGCAGACTATCTACAGCATTTAAAGAAAGTATTTCAACGCCTATATCATTACGGTTTACTATCAAATTAAAAAAACAATTTTTGAAGCCAAAGAACTAACTTGTCTCGACCACACAGTGAACAGTGATGGTGTTACGCCGCAAATTTCAAAAGGAGAAGCTATTCATAACTTTCCAATCCTTAGAATGCAATAAGAATTATGCCATTTCGTTGGCATAGATTGTCGATTTAAACCTGAGCTAAACCTACTTATTCCAGAAGAAGTTTCAGAACCCTACAAGACACCCACACAACAGTGTGTCGCAAAACGTATAATTACAAATCGGTTGTTGTGAACTTCAATAAACGGTCGTATCAAAAATTCGTTACTTCGTGTGATCGGGAACACAGGGAATACATAGCAGATAAGCTCGTATGCAGCCCATTACAAATCTTTCTTATCTTTTTTTTGTGCCGTTTATGTATAGAACGTTCGCAATTACTTTTTGTTACCTGTTAGACATATTTGTGTACATACATTTACTATTTTCCTTTTATGTTGCATATACGATTATGATCCAACCAACAACCTACAAGTCCAACAGAATCCTCATACGTTCTTCTTAGGTTAAGTTTTGTAGTTTTTAGTTATTTACATTTTGCAACGAGCCCTAAAATTAAGAATCTGCTGTCTTAATTTTAACCGTTTTCAATTATCTCATTCAATTCTCACATTATTCCTATTAGCTCATTTCTATAGGTTAAGTTCTTATCATTGTAACGAACATTAACATTAAGAGCCCTGTACTAACTTTAATCAATTGTAAAACCAGCCAAAGAAAAAAACGCGGTTTCTTACGTATTTATCAAGTTGCTTTACAATCACAACCGCATCTTATGCGTACATTCACTAGTTCTTTCCAATCCTGTCCTCAAGCAAACTGATGGAGACTTTTTCTGCTGGAAAAATTCTAAAAAACAAGGGAGCAATAAATGTGATGATCACCGTTGCCTTGGATACTTTGTAGTATCCAAAGAAACGAATGTAAACGAGGGATCAGAAAATAATTCAGAAACCAAATAGTTCAAGCATTCATTCTCTCATCTTAGCAGTAAAAGAATAAAGCTTTAATTAACCACAAACAATCCTTCAAACAAACATACAAAGAAGATATTACAGTACTTTTATACTAAAAAATTTAATCAAGTTCTTGAAATTTATCGTTTGATTACTACGGAAAATGACATATGTACTTTTCCACTTATTTGGAAACCATCCACTTTCCCCAGAAATTAACTTTTCCGTATTATGTTGCGTTGTCTCACTTGTTCGAAAATCCTGTTAACCTTACTCTAATCACTTATATAAAAAATGAATTCAGTTATAAAGTCCTACTTAAAGATGCCATTGATATGAACACATGAATTGTAGGTATTAATATATGCTTTCAATCATACAAATATAACTTTATAAATTTATATCACTCTCCAAACTCTAGTGATGCTCAATTTCTAATGAAACTTGAAAATTTGTTTGATGTATATGCTAGTAGATCAGAGACCTTACTAATTATCGGAGACTTTTATATTGACCTATTAAAGGATTCATATTATGAAAATAGACTGAAAACTTTAATTAAAAATAATGGACTACATCTAATGAAAAACCATTGATGCCCAGGTACACCATGTTCCAAAAATAACCGATCACTCAATAATAACTGTAAATGCAAAAGTGAGAGAAAAATATGAAGAATATACAATACAACACAGAGACATGAGCAACTTCAATGAAATACAATTTCAATTAGATCTAATGGATCAACCATGAAATCCGGACTGTACAAACACCAATCAAGTAGCAGAAACATTAGTTAAAACCATAATGGACACGCTAAACAGGCATGCTCCAACTGTTAAAAAAACCATTAAATGTCAATGGAGTTGTAAGCGTTGGTGGACCCCAGAAATAGCCTTGGAAATTGAAGAAAGGGACAGATTATATAAAAGAGCAATCTTTACACAAGAAGAAAGTGATATGAATAGGTATAGACAACAAAGAAATGGAAATGTTAGTTTGATCAGGAACTACAAGAGAAATTATTATCAAGAAAAAATAGATGATATGAAAAATAACTCAACAGAAATGTGTAAAACAGTTAAAGAATTAATTAAAGGAGGCCATAACAGACAAAAAAAGGAAGGTATTATTTTTGACAATGAGTTAGAAAAAAAGGAAATTCAAATTGCAGAAAAATTCAATATTTACTTTATTAACAGCATACAACAAATTATTACATTAACAAATTTAACCCAAATTAAAACTGATTTAAGCCACATTAATGTACATCAATACAAGTTCGAAAAATTTTTACCAATAGAGTTTTTGAAGTTAAAAAAAATTATAAACAATTTACCTAATAAGAATAGTAGTGTCGATCGTATTACAGCAAAGATTCTTAAATTAGCTTTCAATGTAATAGGACAGAGATTTTTGCATCTAATTCAAATGAGTCTAGACAGTGGATCCTTCCCAGAAACCTTGAAGACATCCCATATTATCCCCATTGAGAAGATAACCAACACTAACAAATGTGAAGAATACAGACCGATCAACATGGTGCCAACTTATGAAAAATAATTAGAGACCGTCGTAAATATCCAGTTTCGTGACTACATTGACGTGAACAAACTGTTAACACCTTTTCAATCAGGGTTTCGGAAAAATAATTCATGTGAGAGTGCAATACAATCAGTTCTTTTGAAATGGAAAAATGCTATTTACAAGAAGAAGGTGATAGGTGTAGTTTTTCTAGACTTTAGACGTGCTTTTGAGACTATTAATAAAGATCTATTATTATTGAAATTAAAAATATATGGGTTCGGCCCAATAGTTATAAAATGGTTTAGTGAATATCTCAAAAACAGATTTCAACAAATTAGATACTTTAATAGTACATCTTCAGCTAAAAACACTACCTTTGGCGTTCCACAAGCAACTGTATTAGGCCCTGATTTATTTGTACTATACATAAATGATATTGTTAATGTAATTAAAAAATGTAACATTCAATTATTTGCAGATGACACTTTAATATATTTTATAGGAGATGATGTTGAAAAAGTAATAAATATCATCAATGATGAATTAGTAAATGTATATAACTGGTTAGGTAAAAATAGTCTCTCTTTAAATGTAAATAAAACAAAATTCATGATAATAAAAAATAAGTTTAACGAAATTGATACATCTAGTCATGTGGGAATACAAATTAATAGTCAAAAAATAGAACAAGTTTATGAGTGGAAGTACTTAGGCGTAATGATAGATTGTCACTTAACATTTTCTAGTCATTCAAACTATGTTATTAGTAAAGTTGCAAATATAGTAAATTTCATGGGTAGAATAAGCCAAAATCTTTGCAAGTGGTCTAAATTATTACTATATAAAACAATAATACTTCCCCATTTTAATTATTGTGCTAGTATACTTTACCTCCTAAATAATACTGAAATTAACAATCTTCAAAAATAACAAAATTATGCGTTAAGAATAATATTAAAATGTAGTAGGTATACTAGCATAAGAAGAATGTTGCAAGTTACATCTTTGTTAAGTGTTAAGCAAAATATATTTTATAATACGATGATAATAATATTTAAAATAAAAAACCGAATATATCCAGAGCACATTTTAAATGAATTACTATTCGTAGAAGATGTTCATGATCATAATACTAGAAGTAGAAATAATTTTTATGTTCATACAGTAACAACAAATATAGGACAAAATAATCTGTTACCCAAGCCCGGGTCTGAGACCGTTGAAAATGGTCCGACAAGTCGGTATATATATATATATATATATATATATATATATATATATATATATATATATATATATATATATATATATATATACATCCCGGTATCATTTCCACGTCCGCAGATGGAAACGTAATCCCGCGTCCACCAGCCAGAAGGAATCGACTTTCTTAAAGTTTTATTGATGTATATCGTTCTTCTCACATCTTATAATAGGGTATGCGGTCAAGATTTCTTCTAAAACGATTTTTATGATATACATTTTCTCATATATTAAGCCATCATTTGAGGGTCCGTTAGATTTACATTTAATTCTAAGTCCTTTTATACGAATTCGTACATTCTATATGTAAAGTTGGGTCCGGCAGCGTTGTCAGATTGCTGAGGTATGTTAATACTCGTCAACCGAATGTTTTTCATGCATCTCGCCATCATTTCAAAGTCCGTCGTATATCCGACCTTTAAATTTGAGCCAGACAGTCTTGTTATTGCTAATTTGAATCCCGGTAGCGAAGCGAGAGAGTATGTAATTTAAAGATAGTGATATAGTTGAAGTTCTTGAAAACCGTTTTGGTTACGTAACATTTTTATTATTTAATTAATTCAATTTAATGTTAATATTAGTTAAATTTGTAAGTTTTTTTTGTGTGTTTAGGCAGAATGGCTGATGCAGTTTCGGACTGGCCCGCCGGGCAACCGGGCAATTGCCCGGTGGGCCCCTCTGGAGATCGAAAAGTAGGGCCCGAAGACCCCAAGAGCAATTTAAAAAATTCAAATTTTATTAACTCTTGACGAATAGCCAGACATCGTGAATACAAGAATACAACTGTCTGTTAAAAATTAAAATTAAATTAAAAGTTGTAATAGTAATATTTAAGTAATTAGTAATAGTTGTTGAAATTGAATAAAACTTCATGGGATTTAATTTCAAATTTATTTTTTACAAATTCATCAAGACGTTACGATAACTATTTGTTTTCTTTATCAAGACCTAGAATATACAAATTACAAAGAATTAAACCATTAGTTCTTCTTAATTCTATGCCTTTCTACCGTTAAGTGTAAGGCCATATCTATTTTTCTGTTCTTTCGCTGTCTTTTAACGGGAAAAATTATTGGAGGCTGAAAATTGACATAGATATTGGCGAATACATACTGTCTAGCAAATTGAACCCCGAGTTGAATAAGGTGTGCTAGAGCCGCCATCGTGGAGAAAAAAGACAAAATGAAAAATTATAAATAACTCGATTTTGGTAGGTTTTACGAAAAAAATGCACGAGAACCTTTTTACTGCATGTAAAGTTTCTCACAATGGTTTTGTTTTATTTAGCTTCGACTGACAGTTCTGGAGACAGCATCAAGAATGTAGGCTGTATTTTCCTTAAGAAACGCACATAATAAATATCTTGCAATGATTATGGGCATGACGGTAATTTAATTACACGATATATACACAAGTTTAAAGAGTCTCAACACAAGTCCAAATGTAAAAAACACATATGGCTATTAAACAGCTGCAAATATGCAAATATTTGGGCTACTGTAGAATTTACCGAAAAAATGCCATGCACCCAACAAAGTGAACCTTTAGTAGACCACACCCGACAAGACCGTTCTCGGGACGCTGAAATGTCCAGATCAGATAGCAGGGAGAGGGGGAAGTTAAATTCCTTTAAAGTGACCTTTTGACTTACCTAAGCTTTAATGAAAACTTAATTTAGTCTCAGCAAACGGACAAAAGGGTTCTCCAGACGTCGAATAATACAGATTATATGACGGGGGGGACTTTAAAACTTCATTTAACCTGCGAACGCTAATCGGTGGTCAAATCCAGTACACAAGGACGATACAATCTTGGAACGTCAAACTATCTAGATGATATGGTGAGGTTGGGCGAAGGGTGGAGGTAGAATTTATGTAGATTCCGTGTTACAACGCAGCCACCCCACCGCAAATCAAAAGTTTCCTAGACCTGCTAGAAGCACCATTCAGTAGCAGAGTCATTAACCGACACGATGGTTCTCGGGACTCTGAAATGTCCAGATCAGATAGCAAGGGATGGAAGGAGGAGTTAAATTTCTTTGAAGTGACTCTGACTTGCCTAATTCTCACTCACTCAATTAAAGTTACTCTCATTGACTCACTCATTTGGACTCACTTATATGGATTCACTTACTTGAACTCAGTCATTTGGACTCATTCACCTGGTCTCACTTACTTAAATTCACTCAGCTGGACTCACTCACTTGAACTCATTCACCTTAACTCACTCTCTTGGACTCACACACCTGGACTATTTTCCTAGACTCTCCCACTTGGGCTCACTCTCTTAGACTCACACACCTGGACTATCTTTCCTGAATCCACCCACTTGGACTAACTCACCAGGGTTCACTTTCTTGGACTCACTCACTTGGACTCAGTTATATGGACTCCTTTACTTAAAATCATTTACTTGAACTCAGTCATTGGGGCTCACTCACTTGAACTCATTCACTTGGACTTACTTGCTAAAACTCACACACCTGGAATCACACACTTTATTTATCTGGCTCATTTATCTGGACTCATTTAATTGAACTCGCTCACTTGAATTCACTCGCTTGGACTCACTTACCTGGACTCACTCTCTTGAATTCACCCTCCTAAACTCACTCTCCTGTACTTACCCACTTCGGCTCACTTAATTGGACTCACTCACTTAACTCAGTTTTTTGGCCTCACTCACTAAAACTCACTCTCTTGAACTCACGTTCTTAGACTCACCCACTTGAACTCGAGTGAGTCCACGTGAGTGGGTGCAAGTGAGTGAGTCCAAGTGAATAAGTCCAAATGACTGAGTTCAAGTAAATGAGTTCAGATAAGTAAGTCCAAGAGTGTGAGCCGAAGTGAGTGAGATCAAGTGGGTGGATCCAGGACAGTGAGTCAAAGAGAGTGAGTCCAAGGGAGTGAGTCCTGGTGAGTGAGTCCAGCAGAGCGAGTTCAATTGGGAGAGTCCAGAAGAATGAGTCAAAGAAAGTGAACCTAAGGGAGTGAGTCTAGGTGAGTGAGTCCAGGTGTGTGAGTCCACGGCAGTGAGCCCAAAGGAGTGAGTGCAGATGAGTTAGTCCAAATGAATGAGTCCAAGAGAGTTAGTCGATGTCAGTGAGTGAATCCAGGTAAGTGATTTTAAGCAAGTGAGTGATTTTAAGTAAAGGAGTCCATATAACTGAGTCCAAATGAGTGAGTCTAAGAGATCGAATCCAAGAGAGTGATTCCAAGTGAGTGAGTCCATGTTAGTGAGTCCTGGTGACATTGTCCAGGTGAGTGAATTTAAGCAAGTGACAAGTGAATGAGTCCAATCGAATGAGTCCAAATGATCATGATCGTTTTGTCATGATTGAGTTCAACTAAATGAGTCCAAATGAGTGAGTCCAAGTGATTGCGTCCAGAAGAGTGGTACCCCATGTGAATGAGTCCAAGTGATTGAATCTAAATGTCTGAGTTTAAGAAAGTGAATCCAAGTGAGTGAGTCCAAGTCAATGAGTCCTGGTGAATGAGTCTAGGCGTGTTAGTCCAAAAGAGTGAGCACAAATGAGTGAGTGCAGATGAGGTAGTCCAAATGAGTGAGTTCAAGTGAGTGAGTCCAAGTGATCGAGTCCAAGAAAGTGATTCCAAGTGAGTGAGTCCAGGTGTGTGAGTCCACGGCAGTAAGCGCAAAGGAGTGAGTGCAGATGAGTTAATACAAATGAATGAGTCCAAGAGAGTTAGTCCATATGAGTGAGTCAATTTAGGAGAGTGATTTTAAGCGAGTGAGTTTAAGTAAAGGAATCCATATAACTGAGTCCAAATGAGTGAGTCCAAGAGATCGAATCTAAGAGTGATTCCAAGTGAGTAAGTCCATGTTAGTGAGTCCTGGTGATATTGTCCAGGTGAGTGAATTTAAGCAAGTGGGACCAAGTGAAAGAGTCCAATCGAATGAGTCCAAATGACTAGTTTAAGTAAATGAATCCATATAGGCGAGTTTAAATAAGTGAGTCCAAGTTAGCGAGTCCATGAGTGAGTTCAATTAAGTGAGTTTAAATGACTGAGTTCAAGTGAGTGAGTCCAAGAAAGTTAGTCCAAGCGAATGAGTCCAAATGACTGAGTTCAACTAAATGAGTCCAAGTGATTGAGTCCAGGAGAGTGATTCCATGTGAATGAGTCCAAGTCATTGAATCTAAATGACTGATGTTCTAGGCGTGTTAGTCCAAAAGAGTGGACACAAGGGAGTGAGTGCAGATGAATTAGTCCAAATTAGTGAGTCCAAATGAGTTAGTCCAAATTAGTGAGTCCAAATCAGTCAGTCCAAATGAGTGAGTCCAAGTGAGTGAGTCCAAGTGATCGCGTCCAAGAGAGTGGTTCCAAGTGAGTGAGTCTATGTACGTGAGTCCTGGCGAGTGAGTTAGTCCAAGTGAGTTCAAGTGTGTGAGTCCAGGTGAGTGAGTTTAAGCAAGTGAGGCCAAGTGAATGAGTCCAATCAAATGAGTCCAAATGACTGAGTTTAAGTAAATGAGTACATATAAGTGAGTTCAAATGAGTGAGTCCATGAGAGTAAGTCCTAGTGGCGAGTTGAAGTGAATGAGTCCAAATGAGGTAGTCCAAGTGAGTGAGGTCAATTAAGTGAGTTTAAATGACTGAGTTCACGTGAGTGAGTCCAAGAGAGTTAGTCCAAGCGAATGAGTTCAACTAAATGAGTCCATATAAGTGAGTCCATATGAGTCCATATAAGTGAGTCCATATAAGTGAGTCCAAATGAATGAGTCCAAGAGAGTTAGTCGATGTCAGTGAGTGAATCCAGGTGAGTGATTTTATGCAAGTGAGTGATTTTAAGTAAAGGAGTCCATATAAGTGAGTCCAAATGAGTGAGTCTAAGAGATCGAATCCAAGAGAGTGATTCCAAGTGAGTGAGTCCATGTTAGTGAGTCCTGGTGACATTGTCCAGGTGAGTGAATTTAAGCAAGTGAGAAGTGAATGAGTCCAATCGAATGAGTCCAAATGATCATGATCCTTTTGTCATGATTGAGTTCAACTAAATGAGTCCAAATGAGTGAGTCCAAGTGATTGCGTCCAGAAGAGTGGTACCCCATGTGAATGAAACGAAGTGATTGAATCTAAATGTCTGAGTTTAAGAAAGTGAATCCAAGTGAGTGAGTCCACGTCAATGAGTCCTGGTGAATGAGACTAGGCGTGTTAGTCCAAAAGAGTGAGCACAAATGAGTGAGTGCAGATGAGGTAGTCCAAATGAGTGAGCCCAAATGAGTGAGTTCAAGTAAGTGAGTCTATGTACGTGAGTCCTGGTGAGTGAGTGAGTCCAAGAGAGTTAGTCCAAGCGAATGAGTTCAACTAAATGAGTCCATATAAGTGAGTCCATATAAGTGAGTCCATATAAGTGAGTCCTTATAAGTGAGTCCAAATGAATGAGTCCAAGAGAGTTAGTCGATGTCAGTGAGTGAATCCAGGTGAGTGATTTTAAGCAAGTGAGTGATTTTAAGTAAAGGAGTCCATATAACTGAGTCCAAATGAGTGAGTCTAAGAGATCGAATCCAAGAGAGTGATTCCAAGTGAGTGAGTCCATGTTAGTGAGTCCTGGTGACATTGTCTAGGTGAGTGAATTTAAGCAAGTGAGTCCAAATGATCATGATCGTTTTGTCATGATTGAGTTCAACTAAATGAGTCCAAATGAGTAAGTCCAAGTGATTGCGTCCAGAAGAGTGGTACCCCATGTGAATGAGTCCAAGTGATTGAATCTAAATGTTTAAGAGTTTAAGAAAGTGAATCCAAGTGAGTGAGTCCACGTCAATGAGTCCTGGTGAATGAGACTAGGTGTGTTAGTCCAAAAGAGTGAGCACAAATGAGTGAGTGCAGATGAGGTAGTCCAAATGAGTGAGTCCAAATGAGTGAGTTCAAGTGAGTGAGTCCAAGTGATCGAGTCCAAGAAAGTGATTCCAAGTGAGTGAGTCCAGGTGTGTGAGTCCACGGCAGTGAGCGCAAAGGAATGAGTGCAGATGAGTTAATACAAATGAATGAGTCCAAGAGAGTTAGTCCATAGGAGTGAGTCAATTCAGGAGAGTGATTTTAAGCGAGTGAGTTTAAGTAAAGGAGTCCATATAACTGAGTCCAAATGAGTGAGTCCAAGAGATCGAATCTAAGAGAGTGATTCCAAGTGAGTAAGTCCATGTTAGTGAGTCCTGGTGATATTGTCCAGGTGAGTGAAATTAAGCAAGTGGGACCAAGTGAATGAGTCCAATCGAATGAGTCCAAATGACTAGTTTAAGTAAATGAGTCCATATAGGCGAGTTTAAATAAGTAAGTCCAAGTTAGCGAGTCCATGAGTGAGTTCAATTAAGTGAGTTTAAATGACTGAGTTCAAGTGAGTGAGTCCAAGAGAGTTAGTCCAAGCGAATGAGTCCAAATGACTGAGTTCAACTAAATGAGTCCAAGTGATTGAGTCCAGGAGAGTGGTTCCAAGTGAGTGAGTCCATGTACGTGAGTCCTGGTGAGTGAGTTAGTCCAAGTGAGTTCAAGTGTGTGAGTCCAGGTGAGTGAGGCCAAGTGAATTAGTCCAATCAAATGAGTCCAAATGACTGAGTTCAAGTAAATGAGTACATATAAGTGAGTTCAAATGAGTGAGTCCAAATGAGTGAGTCTAAGTGAGTGAGTTCATATAAGTGAGTTTAAGCAAGTGAGCCTAAGTAAGTGAGTCTAAATGACTGAATTGGTC
Source organism: Agrypnus murinus (assembly GCA_929113105.1). Classification (NCBI taxonomy): domain Eukaryota; kingdom Metazoa; phylum Arthropoda; class Insecta; order Coleoptera; family Elateridae; genus Agrypnus; species Agrypnus murinus. The sequence goes on along the minus strand of OV816024.1, from coordinate 169,928,413 downwards.
ACACGTGGGCGAGTCCAGGTGAGTGAGTCTAAGTGACTGAATCCAAGCGAATGGGTCATGTGTGTAATGCCAAGTGAGTTAGTCCAGGTGAGTGATTCCAATTGAGTGAGTACAAGTGCGTGAGTTCAAGTGAGTGAGTCCATGTGGGCGAGTCCATGTTAGTAAGTCCAAGTGAGTGAATCTAAGAGAGTGATCGCAAGTGAGTAAGTCTAAGTGCGTGAATTCAAGTGAGTAAATCCAAGTCAATAAGTCAATTTAAGTGAGTGATTCCAAGTGCTTGAGTTTCAGTGAGTAAGTCCAAGCGGGCGAGTCTAAGCGAGTGAATCTAAAAGTGCAACAGCCAGCTAAAATGAGGATTCCGTGATAGAAATAGAAGCCGACGAACTAATACGATGTTGGGCTCGTATCACAGTTGTCACCAATTCCAAGAAGAATTCTACAACACATAAGGAAGTCATTTTAAGGCTAAATATTCTTAAGGCACAGAATCAGCGATTGGTGTCGTCAAACCCTAACTGAATACATTTTTGAGATTGTTAACGACAGTTAAATAATGAAATGCTCAAGTCAAACTCTTCAATAATGAACTATCTGAATTGAAATTTCCTTTACTCTCTCATAATATAAAATCTGTCTGGTTAGTGTGGGCTTTCTTACAGCCCATTACCACCAGAAGCACATTTCAGTAGCTGCTCCTACACCTGGCCATCGGCCACATCGTATAATGTGGTTTAGAATACATGTCATGGGCTGACATCAGATGGTTGACGTTGCATGGTGTGCCTGTGCTACGAATCTTAGATTTAGACCCATTAGGCAACATCTTAGGCAGCGGTAGCCTAATTATTGTTTTTATACTTTGGGTATAAGGTGCATTACAAGATTACCAACCTTATTTGTCAGTTAGAACTGCCAATTAAGGTTAACTTTAAGTTGTATTGGTTTTCAGGATTTATTGGAAGTTCAAACAGACAATCAGGGTTAATTTCCGGTTGAAAGATTTGATTACGTCTAATTGTGAGTTTGAACTGACAATAAGGACTAATTAACCACTGAACCAAACAAAATAACGATGAAACACCCTGTATGTTTATTTCTACTGCTTAATTTTAGGCCTTCCAGAGTAAATAAAGTTCTTGAGAAATGTTGGTAATTGAAGGTCACAATGAAAATCTACAGCGCAATATGACCATGAAGTAACCTAATTAAAAATAGTCGTATTCCTAGAAATACTAGATAAATACCTAAATATACTAAAGACAAAGCAAGGAAAAACAAATTTAATACTACTATAAGGAGATTGTTTTAAGGTAACTAGAAAATAAGAACAACGTGTGAATTTTCTCTACTAAAGAAAAATAATTAAAATGTAAGGGTTTTATTACACTTTCTATGAAATAATAATTTTAATTCCATAATCACTTTTAGTTTTACATTGTACAATGGTTCGTCTCAAAAAATGTTTAAAACACCATCAAAATTCGTTAAAATAATGCTTAAAATACTTTGTGCCATTGTTTTTATGAGTACTGAAATTTAACTACTATGCAATTAATGAAAACTAGATAAGTGGTATTCAAAGTATTTATCTTCGATATTTATTTCTATAATTTTACCTCCAAAAAGTATTACTGCGTCTATAGCGCGAATATCGATTTTACTTTTACGAGTCTTACTCATTCAAAAAGCAGTATCGCGTTAAATTAGAATAGCAGCGTTGTCACATGTAGGACCTGAGTTTGCATACGAAATATATGTGTGATATACGCGTTTGAGTATATATTTAGCGCTCCAAGCGGAGGGATGCAAAACTACAAACGCATATAAAAATTCATTTTGCATTCATCAATTTCACGTCCAGACCGAAAATAATGTTTTTTGTCTATAAGCTCTGCATGACCCCTAGATACCGAAAAACGAGTTAAAATGGGCTGGTAATTCCAGGTCCGTATAAGGGACTTGGAATTACAGGTGGACTTGGTATTAAATGTAACTCGTAAATGAACGGACCTGAAAATGATAGACGGATAAATATATATATATATATATATATATATATATATATATATATATATATATATATATATATATATATATATGTATATATATATATATATATATATATATATATATATATATATATATATATATATATATATATATCCGTCTATCATTTTCAGGTCCGTTCATTTACGAGTTACATTTAATACCAAGTCCACCTGTAATTCCAAGTCCCTTATACGGACCTGGAATTACCAGCCCATTTTAACTCGTTTTTGCGTGGTTACACGATGTAACCACGCGAAGCAGAAGGAAGTTAGAAGTGACCTGAAGATGGCAAGTGTGATCTTGCCGAAACGTCGTCAACCATTGTCTGGTTCCTCTAGGAGCCGAATAGTGAATACGCGGAGTGAAACCCGGAAAAGTAGTGAAGTATCATATAATATCCGCGGAAACTTAAAATGTAACATATATATATATATATATATATATATATATATATATATATATATATATATATATATATATATATATATATATATATATATATATAACAAAGGGACAATAATGGGAATTAGCGCAACAGACTTATAAGACAAAGTTAGTTGCAGCCGCATACACGTGTTTCGCACTTATTAGTGCTCATCAGTACGGCATAGCAGATAGAAGAAATAAAATTTAAGCAACAAACTAGAAACAATGTATAACACAAGGTTTCACAGATAGTAGCCAACCACACATTTGTAGTTTCGGCTCGAAGATATTGAGTTTTCAATACAACAACAAACGTCACTACGGAGGTAGCTATAGCCACTACCGTGAGACAACCTAATCCCAAAACATATCAATATGAATAGAAAGATTAATGCGCGTATATAAACATATAACAAAGGGACAATAATGGGAATTCGCGCAACAGACTTATAAGACAAAGTTAGTTGCAGCCGCATACACGTGTTTCGCACTTATTAGTGCTCATCAGTACGGCATAGCAGATAGAAGAAATAAAATTTAAGCAACAAACTAGAAACAATGTATAACACAAGGTTTCACAGATAGTAGCCAACCACACATTTGTAGTTTCGGCTCGAAGATATTGAGTTTTCAATACAACAACAAACGTCACTACGGAGGTAGCTATAGCCACTACCGTGAGACAACCTAATCCCAAAACATATCAATATGAATAGAAAGATTAATGCGCGTATATAAACATATAACAAAGGGACAATAATGGGAATTCGCGCAACAGACTTATAAGACAAAGTTAGTTGCAGCCGCATACACGTGTTTCGCACTTATTAGTGCTCATCAGTACGGCATAGCAGATAGAAGAAATAAAATTTAAGCAACAAACTAGAAACAATGTATAACACAAGGTTTCACAGATAGTAGCCAACCACACATTTGTAGTTTCGGCTCGAAGATATTGAGTTTTCAATACAACAACAAACGTCACTACGGAGGTAGCTATAGCCACTACCGTGAGACAACCTAATCCCAAAACATATCAATATGAATAGAAAGATTAATGCGCGTATATAAACATATAACAAAGGGACAATAATGGGAATTCGCGCAACAGACTTATAAGACAAAGTTAGTTGCAGCCGCATACACGTGTTTCGCACTTATTAGTGCTCATCAGTACGGCATAGCAGATAGAAGAAATAAAATTTAAGCAACAAACTAGAAACAATGTATAACACAAGGTTTCACAGATAGTAGCCAACCACACATTTGTAGTTTCGGCTCGAAGATATTGAGTTTTCAATACAACAACAAACGTCACTACGGAGGTAGCTATAGCCACTACCGTGAGACAACCTAATCCCAAAACATATCAATATGAATAGAAAGATTAATGCGCGTATATAAACATATAACAAAGGGACAATAATGGGAATTCGCGCAACAGACTTATAAGACAAAGTTAGTTGCAGCCGCATACACGTGTTTCGCACTTATTAGTGCTCATCAGTACGGCATAGCAGATAGAAGAAATAAAATTTAAGCAACAAACTAGAAACAATGTATAACACAAGGTTTCACAGATAGTAGCCAACCACACATTTGTAGTTTCGGCTCGAAGATATTGAGTTTTCAATACAACAACAAACGTCACTACGAATGTCGAGCCGAAACTACAAATGTGTGGTTGGCTACTATCTGTGAAACCTTGTGTTATACATTGTTTCTAGTTTGTTGCTTAAATTTTATTTCTTCTATCTGCTATGCCGTACTGATGAGCACTAATAAGTGCGAAACACGTGTATGCGGCTGCAACTAACTTTGTCTTATAAGTCTGTTGCGCGAATTCCCATTATTGTCCCTTTGTTATATGTTTATATACGCGCATTAATCTTTCTATTCATATTGATATGTTTTGGGATTAGGTTGTCTCACGGTAGTGGCTATAGCTACCTCCGTAGTGACGTTTGTTGTTGTATTGAAAACTCAATATCTTCGAGCCGAAACTACAAATGTGTGGTTGGCTACTATCTGTGAAACCTTGTGTTATACATTGTTTCTAGTTTGTTGCTTAAATTTTATTTCTTCTATCTGCTATGCCGTACTGATGAGCACTAATAAGTGCGAAACACGTGTATGCGGCTGCAACTAACTTTGTCTTATAAGTCTGTTGCGCGAATTCCCATTATTGTCCCTTTGTTATATGTTTATATACGCGCATTAATCTTTCTATTCATATTGATATGTTTTGGGATTAGGTTGTCTCACGGTAGTGGCTATAGCTACCTCCGTAGTGACGTTTGTTGTTGTATTGAAAACTCAATATCTTCGAGCCGAAACTACAAATGTGTGGTTGGCTACTATCTGTGAAACCTTGTGTTATACATTGTTTCTAGTTTGTTGCTTAAATTTTATTTCTTCTATCTGCTATGCCGTACTGATGAGCACTAATAAGTGCGAAACACGTGTATGCGGCTGCAACTAACTTTGTCTTATAAGTCTGTTGCGCGAATTCCCATTATTGTCCCTTTGTTATATGTTTATATACGCGCATTAATCTTTCTATTCATATTGATATGTTTTGGGATTAGGTTGTCTCACGGTAGTGGCTATAGCTACCTCCGTAGTGACGTTTGTTGTTGTATTGAAAACTCAATATCTTCGAGCCGAAACTACAAATGTGTGGTTGGCTACTATCTGTGAAACCTTGTGTTATACATTGTTTCTAGTTTGTTGCTTAAATTTTATTTCTTCTATCTGCTATGCCGTACTGATGAGCACTAATAAGTGCGAAACACGTGTATGCGGCTGCAACTAACTTTGTCTTATAAGTCTGTTGCGCTAATTCCCATTATTGTCCCTTTGTTATATATATATATATATATATATATATATATATATATATATATATATATATATATATATATATATATATATATATATATATATATATATATATATATATATATATATATATATATATATATATATATATATATATATATATATATATATATATATATATATATCTATAAAGGCCTACCATGCGTCTGGTCCAAAAGCGTAGCGCCCAGCGTCCGGCGTATATAAGTGTATATAAATGATGGTATCAGTCAGCGTCTTTTGCAAGCTATAGGTTTATTCAGCGTCTGTTTAGTTTATGCAAGCTATAGGTTTATACAGCATCCATTTATTTTTTCAGTATTGGCCAGCCTGCTTGAATTCCTTTGCCCGTCTGCGGTGTCGAGTTACTCTCTACATTTCTGAGTAAAGATTGCGTCATTTAAACTGGCAAAAATAATTCTATTTTATTAACGCTATGTAATAAATAATTTTAGTTTCGTTTCTGTATGTGTATGAATTTTATTTAAAAGGCTTTCAGATTTAAAATACTATATGCATAAAAACATCATAAAACTCGAAATATTATTGGATTTATATGAAATTTTATAGAAAGGGATTTCTGAGGTCGCTGATTTCAAATTTGTTGTCATCGTTAGCAAATTTTGAAAGGACGTATGAAATATGTCGTCCATAATAATTAAAATCTAAAATACTAAAGTATTTTAAAACATTTTGTTTCCGTTTACATTTTAAAGTTTTCCATCGACGGTGTCCAACAATTACTGCTGTAGAAATCGATTTACATATTTAAGCTATCATCTTTAGTAATAAGTTCAGTGAATAGCAGAAAATAATTATTACAGTTTTTACATGCATGCAAACACAGTCTGAAATTCTAGTCATTGCCCTAATATCCATCGTTCGAGAAATTATTTTTTTAAATAAAATCTACACATTTTTGGAATGTCAACATCATAACGTACACTTTTAACATAACTAGATTTACGGTACAAAATCAAATTTTTAGCTCTGTTCTTTGCCGAGGAAATGTAAATGTTTTCAAAATTCTTTAAAAATGATAAAAAGTACGGAATTTTTGGTAATTTCCCAATTCTGAATCTGTTCACTAACTGAGAATTCGAATTAAGTGTCATTTGTGAATTAAGTGACACAATAATCAGCATTTGTTTTTTACGTGTGCTAGAATTGGTTTTAAAGTTCGACTACTGTTTATTACTGCGAGAATTGTAGGCAATACATACAAAATTAGATTTATCATAAACAAGTAATAATAATAATGCAAGTTCTTAATAAGAAATACTTTAAAACGTTTATTTTTAGAGACATTAAAAAAGTAAAATGACCGTGGAAGCAACTATTATGATAAAGTATAATAGCATATACAAGATTACGTCACTTTATGTTAAAATAAACAAAGACAGCAATTTTGGGAAATATAATCCATAATAATGCTTGTCACCTACATAATATCGCTTTACACGGAAATGGCGTAGTGCAAAGGTTTTTTATTTTGCTACGACTTGTTATTAATAAACAACAGCATTTTTATAGGAACGTCTTTTATGCTATATTGAATTATTCCCGATACGATTATTTTTTATACATGAATTACGTACTTCTAATTTACTAATAAGTATTTATAATAAGTTTATAAGATTTGCCGAAGTTGTTGCTAACATTCTATAAGAAGACAGCACCTTAAGGAAAAGAAGTTGTAAAAAAGGCCGCAAAGTTAGAAAATGTAACAGTTTTATCGACCTTACTGAATATTTCTGAATTTGTTTCTCGTCATAGTAGAAGCAAATCGACCAGCTATCGTGATTCCCGTATGAACTGACAGGCAAAAATGTATGGATGTTTTTATATGATAGCCTATGTATTGGGGAAGAAGTTCCGACAATTTGTCAAAAAATCGTCCTGTGCAGGGGTGCTGTAGGGGTGATTTTAGGTAAAAATCGACAATTTTTAAAATTCACACTTTTTAATATTTATATCGCAATATCTTGGGAACTAATTGCGATATCGTTGTAGTTCTTTTTTTAAATTAATGCTCAAACATGAGCGCTTCTAACTATATAAAGCAGATTAATAAAATTTGTTTAATTAATTTAAACAATATGTCTGAACTTGAAATTTAGCTTTTCGTGTAATGTAAATTACACTAAGTGACAAAGTTTCTTATCTTTGGAAATTTTCCTATACATCCTGCGGAAGAATTAATGGTAAAGGTTTCAAAAAGTTTTTAAAAAAAGAATTATAAACTTATGTTTAATAGTTTTGGAGATATCGATTGTTTTGTGAAGCGCTGTGATAGCGCGTGGCACAACTCCTTACAGGCTTCGTAAATACGTGCAACGATTCATTTATACGAACTATTTATGTTTGTAATTTTGTAATGTCTTTTCATACATACGTAATATAAGAGTTTTGAAAAAAAAGCAAGATTGTTTAAAGTATAGAATGTTAGAAATGTTTACTACAATTTATATTTAATATTAAGTTGAACCGTTACCAAGAGTTTCCTCTAAAAGGTCAATGTTGTTTCCATCAAATTGAATAGATCTTCCTCTTACTAATTGTGATGGAATAATGTTTTTTCATTTTCGTAAAATTTCAGATTGTGCAACGGAGTTTCTAATTCTCATGATATCCCTATAAGATAGAGAATGCCCACAGGAATGAAGGGTTTCGATGATTTTGCTTGGTTTAGTCTCTTGATGAACCATTAAACCCAAAGAGGCGTGTTTTGGAGTATGCTTTTTAAAATTGGAATGACAGTAAATTATGTCTTGACAAATATTCAGAACAACATTTTTTTTCCTTTCATCATCTGAATCTTCGACTAGCAACTGTATTAATAAAAACAGTTTATCCGAAATGTACTCTCTAAAACTATTGCTACTTAAATCTTTGTAGTTGTCCAATCCCTTTACTTGTGACGTATCACTTTTAATGCTGTTGCAGAGATTGAGGATCTCTGATATTTGAGAACAACCAATTTGCAAGAAATCGTAAGATTGCAGATCATCTTTCTGTTCGATCTCAATTGTCTGTTGAAAAGTTTCACTCTTTATAAAGTATGATTTTTTGATAAAGTCGACGGTTTTTGAGAAAATTGAGTGCAAACAAAAATTACAACTTACAGAAATTGCCGCTTTTGAGATAATCGTTCTTGAAATATTTCTCGCCCGTATACTGCCGTGTTAAATTATTTAAGTCTTCTTAAACATTGTTTATTTCTAATACTCGCATTTAATTACCGATGGTACCATCAGAAAGCTTATAATACATAGAATATTACTACAAAAAATCAGAAATTGATGGTTTTATCATAAAACCACCCCTAGAAGACCCCTACACAGAACGATTTTTTGACGAATTGTTGAAAGTTCATCCCCAAGACATAAACTATCATAAAAATACATGCATACATTTTTACCTTTCAGTTCACACGAAAATCGTAAATAAGCGGCTTTTGTTTCATATTTTCCTCTACTATTTATTACTGCGAGAATTGTAGGTAATACAGACAAAATTAGATTTATCATAAACAAGTAATAATAATAATGCAAGTTCTTAATAAGAAATAATTTAAAACGTTTATTTTCAGAGACATTAAAAAAAGTAAAATGACCGTGGAAGCAACTATTATGATAAAGTATAATAGCATATACAAGATTACGTCACTTTATGTTAAAATAAACAAAGACAGGAATTTTGGGAAATATAATCCATAATAATGCTTGTCACCTACATAATATCGCTTTACACGGAAATGGCGTAGTGCAAAGGTTTTTTATTTTGCTACGACTTGTTATTAATAAACAACAGCATTTTTATAGGAACGTCTTTTATGCTATATTGAATTATTCCCGATACGATTATTTTTTATACATGAATTACGTACTTCTAATTTACTAATAAGTATTTATAATAAGTTTATAAGATTTGCCGAAGTTGTTGCTAACATTCTATAAGAAGACAGCACCTTAAGGAAAAGAAGTTGTAAAAAAGGCCGCAAAGTTAGAAAATGTAACAGTTTTATCGACCTTACTGAATATTTCTGAATTTGTTTCTTGTCATGCAGTTCTATGCAATATCGACTCATTTGCCTTCTTCAACATACCAATACAAATCAGCTTGGGACAACGTATGATAGCCTAATAAAAACAGGATGCCAATAAAACTGAAAAGTTCTTGCCTTGTAAATATAAAATCGTGTGTATTATTTATCATGAGCCTACTTTACAAAAAATGGCAATACTATATTTTCAACTTCATCATCAAAAAGTTTTAGAAAAAATATCCAGAGGTGATTGACCTGCCAAATGATTTTTTAGCTGTTCAATTTTTTGTGTTCTCTTCGTCGGGCAAGTTCTGATACAAAAAGAAACCATCTCTGCACTTAGGTTTCTGGTTATTTGTTTTGAGTAAACTTGAGAATGTGAAAAGAAGAAGAAATCATTTAAGTAGAAAAAACTGAAAACAACACAGTTAAGAAAACACCTGAAGAAAAACCAAGGTCCATCTCGGAATTAAAAAAACCACAGGGAAACGTTTTGTTGGACTTCTCAATCCGTACTTTAAAGGAATCCGTACTCTAGTTTTGCATGACTCGCTGGTGAAACCTTGGAGAGTTGTTGGAGGTCGAAAAAACCAACGGAAAAGATTTTTAAGTACATTGTTGATGTCCTAATAAAATATGAAATAAATAAAGATTATTAAAAGTTTCACAGTTTTATTAAAATACAACCTGACATTATTGTTTCGACAGCTATGCTGTCATTATCAAAGGTAATATAATTATAAACAAACACGTCGCTAAGGTAGGTACAAAATAGGTAACTAGATAAAATAATAATAATCAGAATTAAATATCTAATACTTCCAGTAACGGAGAATTACTGAGCTCAAGTTGTTCATTCATTAAAGGTACCCTGAGTTTGTGTTTGTATATCTCAAAGGCTTCTAAAATGTCTAATTTACGTTTGTTATTACAAAAATGTAGGAATTTAATATTATTTTGAGGAGTCATTGTGTGATTTTGTTCTAAAAGGTGTTTGACGTAATTCGATTTTTCAGGATGTTTATTTTTGTAATGACGTACGTGTTCTTTATATCTTATGTGAAAATTTCGAAGTGTTTGTCCAATATATACTTCATTGTCAGAACACTGCAAACTTTTATCCTTGTTTCATAAACTTGTCGAATATAACATTCAATGACAGAGAAACACAATTTCTTAACAAAGGTTTCAAATTTTGTCCTTTTCCAAAATTTACCAACAAAATTAAAGAAATTTTGGCCGTTGAATGCGAAACTATACTTAAGAAATATCATAATAACTATGCAAAATTCCAAATTTCGAATTTGTTAAAAGAGATGTCTTTGAAACAGGACAAAATGTACAACACATCTAACATATCACTTCTTTAATCTATAAAAAAGAAAATCACAGAGAATAATCTAATTTCTGTTAAAGCAGATAAGGGTAACACTTTGGTAATTCTTTCAAAAGATATTTACATACAAAAAGTTAATGAATTTATTAATAAAGAAAATTTAGAAACTTTAAACAAAAACCCAACTACAAAATTCCAAAAAGAAATAAAACAAGGTTTAGAAAACTTCAATATCTGCTTTTCAGAATTAGAAAAGCAACAAATCATTAATAAAAACCCACAAATACCTAAACTATATGGATTATTCAAAACCCATAAACAGAATATGCCAATAAGACCAGTTGTATCATACATCAATGCACCTAATCACATTTTATCCAAAAAACTGAACCAGATTATTAACACGATAGGTTACAAATCGAAATACTCTGTTAGAAATTCATTAGAATTAGTAGATACGCTGCAAAACATACATCTTCCACTACATTCAAAACTTGTTAGTTTTGATATTTGCAACATGTTCTCCAGAATACCCCCACAAGAATGTATTCCTTTATTAGATGGTTTCTTGATCAATAGTAATATAGAATTAGTTAAAAGGTTAGAGTTAATTCAATTATTTGACCTTTGTATAAGTCAAAATTATTTCACTTTTAATAACATAATTTATTTACAAAAGGATGGTTTACCTATGGGTAATTCTCTAAGTCCTATATTAGCTAACATATTTATGGACAAGTTTGAAGATCGATAATTTGAATTAAACCTCTCTAAACACATTATCTTCTGGTTTCGTTATGTTGATGACATTTTAGCTTGTTTTGACAGTTCTTTTGAGGTTATCAATGAATTTTTAATTCTTATAAACAGTATCCACCCTAATATAAAATTTACACTAGAAACGGAACAAAACAGGGCTATAAACTTTCTAGACTTAAATATCAAGATTAACGCAGACAATCTATTTGAATTTTCCATATACAGAAAATCAACACAAACAGACAACAATACCAAATGAATCTTGTCACCATAATACACATAAAATAGCAGCCTACAGATCATTAGTACACAGAGCTTTAACTATTCCACTAACAAAATCAGATTTTAGCAAAGAGATATCAACCATTAAACAACTAGCACATGCAAATCGTTACAATCCGAACATGATTGACACTTTAATTAAACAAAAAGATTATAGGTTAGCTATCAAAAGAATATATCCCATTGACAATCAAACAGAAGACACAAATTACATATCTATACCATATTTTGCCAAATATCAGAAAAAATTGCACATATACTAAGAAAAACCAACAATTATAAAATAACATTTAAAACCAACACTAACACTTTTTCATTTTTATTTAATGCTAAAGACAGAACACATGATATCATGAAATCGGGCATTTACCGTTTAAATTGTTCTTTTTGTAGTTCGGTATATATTGGACAAACACTTCGAAATTTTGACATAAGATATAAAGAACACGTACGTCATTACAAAAATAAACATCCTGAAAAATCTAATTACGCCAAAGACCTTTTAGAACAAAATCACACAATGACTCCTCAAAATAATATTAAATTCCTACATTTTTGTAATAACAAACGTAAATTAGACATTTTAGAAGTCTTTGAGATATACAAACACAAACTCAGGGTTCCTTTAATGAATGAACAACTTGAGCTCAGTAATTCTCCGTTACTGGAAGTATTAGATATTTAATTCTGATTGTTATTATTATATTATCTAGTTACCTATTTTGTATCTACCTTAGCGACGTGTTTGTTTATAATTATATTACCTTTGATAATGACAGCATAGCTGTCGAAACAATATTGTCAAGTTGTATTTTAATAAAACTGTGAAACTTTTAATAATCTTTATTTATTTCATGATTATGGAGTTCCACAAAGTAAGGCTGGAAACAATAATCAATCCTAATAAAATAGCCTAATAAAAACAGGATGCCAATAAAACTGAAAAGTTCTTGCCTTGTAAATATAAAATCGTGTGTATTATTTATCATGAGCCTACTTTACAAAAAATGGCAATACTATATTTTCAACTTCATCATCAAAAAGTTTTAGAAAAAATATCCAGCGGTGATTGACCTGCCAAATGATTTTTTAGCTGTTCAGTTTTTTGTGTTCTCTTCGTCGGGCAAGTTCTGATACAAAAAGAAACCATCTCTGCACTTAGGTTTCTGGTTATTTGTTTTGAGTAAACTTGAGAATGTGAAAAGAAGAGGAAAGCATTTAAGTAGAAAAAACTGAAAACAATACAGTTAAGAAAACACCTGAAGAAAAACCAAGGTCCATCTCGGAATTAAAAAAACCACAGGGAAACGTTTTGTTGGACTTCTCAATCCGTACTCTAAAGGAATCCGTACTCTAGTTTTGCATGACTCGCTGGTGAAACCTTGGAGAGTTGTTGGAGGTCGAAAAAACCAACGGAAAGGATTCTTAAGTACATTGTTGATGTCCAATGATATTCGACACTACCGTCTTTATAGTTTAGCAAATAAAACAATTGGCATTGCACACAAAACAAAATTGTCATACAAAACAAAAATATTCTACAGTACATTCTCTCGATGCCATCCCTATGTTATTACCGTCTATATCAGGGATCCCCAAACCGTCGATGGCGAGGTACTAGTAGCTCGCGGGGACATTTTCGGTAGATCGCGTTAACGCTCCGGATGGCTAACCATGATTCCTCCACTGAGCTGTTGATGACAAAAAAGAAGTCCATCCTTCTCATTAAAGTTAATAAGTCTGATAAAAAATCTGTTATTACATTTGTTATTTATTACTAGCAATACTTCAATTTCTTTCTTATGTACAATTCAATTTCAGTTTCTTTTTGTTATATACAGTTTAATTAAAATTGATTTCATATTTACTAGAAATGTAAGTTTATAGGCAATAAACAAATGTAAGATTTTTTAAAAAAGTTGGTAGTTCTCTTTGCTAGTAGCTCATAGTAGGATTTAAAAACGGTGCAGTAGCTCAGAAGCTTCATAAGTTTGGCGACCACTGGTCTATATTATGTATGCAAACCTAATGAAATAAACAGAGCTACCTGTTTGTACAAGCAACGCGCAAACATAAGCTTCAAACCGCAAAAACTAATACCACTAAAACTTGTAGATAATGACAATTCCTATGAACTCCTGTAACATGTAGTAACGCATTGTGTATGTATGGCAGGTGTCTGAAATGTCAAAATAAAATGAAAAAATAGTTGAATTTAATGTTAAGATTGCAGCTACTTCCTTCTTTCGTCCACCAATAAAATGATTTCTCCCGTCATCCATTTCTGTTTTGCTCTCGGCTCTTGGATTCCCAATTCATTTTCTTGTACTTCATGTATTACGTTTTTAATAGACTGCCAAGAGTTTTTCATTGTTTCTGTTGTTTCCAATTGTACTTAGTTTCCTTAAATTTACTATTTGACACTCTTACTGTTGTTATTCTCTTACACTTGTTATTTCCTGTTTTATCTCTCTGGTTCTCCCAGTTTCTCAAAGTTAGGCCTTGTTTTGTTTCTTTCTCTTCTGGATTTTCTTCAATTTAATATCAAGTTTTCCAGCTACGGCGTTTGCGATCAGATCCGATGTATGATCCAGGATAACTTTTTACACCTATAATCCCGTTTCTATATCATTTATCAATCAGTATGTAATTTATTTTATCCACAATTACCTTATAATTGAAGTTTTATCCACACTTACGAACCGTATAAAGTAACACTTTATCCACTAGTGGAATAATGAAATCACTTTATTCCACTAGTGGAATAATGAAAAAATACAATCTTAAATCAATCGCATTCTATTTATTATTAATATTGACATTAACATTTACATTAATAGACATTTCGTTTTTTGTTTTATCATATTTCACTTCGTTTCCATTAATAAGAAGCTTGTAGTTGTTATCGGTTCCAGAACGAATAGTAGTTGTAGGAACAATGGACGTCTCCTCTAGTAAGGAACGACTAGTACCAGGAGAACCTTGGATTTTTCTTGAGATATCAAGCTTATTAGATACAGAATCTTCGATATAAGTTTCTGCTATGGCGGAGCTCCTCTACCCACCATGTCGTTTAATTGTTGTAAGATTAGCACCTCCATTGGCCAGTAAAGTTGTTGAAGTGCGTCTCATGCAATGGCCGGTATAAGCTTCTGCGTTCGCCAGATTCAAAAACGAAGCAACTATTGAAGGAACTTTCGATAAAGTGTTAATTCCAACAGGTTGCGATGTACATTTTTGATTAGCGTATCGTAAAAAGAATCTCTCAATGGATAACTTCTTCGGACGTAAGGACATGTATTTCCTACACTTCTCCACAGTGTTGATAGAGAATCCTTCTTCTAGAATTGTGAATTTTCGTGAAACGCCCGTCTTGGTATCTGGTATCGAAACAATCAGGTATGCGCCTCTGTCTTCTACTTCACTGATTTTCAAATTTGTCAGCTCACAGCATCGACAGGCACCAGACACCCCCATTATTAATGCAACCTAAAATATTCCAAAATTTATTATCTACAATGTCTATGTAATGACAGAGATTACCTTGATCATCAAATATTCTTTATCGCAAGCTCTTCTCAAAAACTCTTCCACGTGTGTTCTTTCCAATACTGCAGCTTTCTTCGGCCTGTATCCTTTTGACTGATTCTTCAGATAGGCCATGAGCTTACTATATTTTCCAATGTCTATGTTTTTATAGACCTTTATAGCGGCCTTCAGCATCGAGTACTTCGACCACATGGATGAAATTGCATACCTTTTCTTCAAATTTAAGAAATACGATAGCAGAACTTCCTCACTTATTGTCATTACCCCCCGTTCTTCCTTCCATTCATTAAATTCTGAAAATACCTTTTCATAATGTTCCCTGGACTTCGCAGGCAATAACTGGCGAGTCGCTTCTTCAGCTTCCTCAAGAATTGTCTCAGGAATAGTATCACTTTCTTCCATTTTCACCAACTTGCACAGCGTTTTGTACAAATGGAGTCGATAAACAATCGAAAATAAATAGCGACGATTCAACACCTCCCATGTTTTTTACTTAATTTCAATGATTTTTGAGGTGACATCCGCTGTCAGAGTGTAATGTCAAATCATTTTTTGATGACATGAGATGAAATTTTGGCGATTCTGATTTTAAATCGCTGTAATTGTGGATAAAATGTTGTATTGCAATTCGTGTTTCACTCGCATTTTATCCACTTAAGAAAATTAAATGCTCGAGCAAGCTCTCGCGTTTAAACATTCTTGCGTGGATAAAATGCTCTCTGAAACACTTATACAATAAATAACTATGATTATCATTTCCTATGATATTTCCTTCATTATCTCTTGGTCCTTTCTAAGTTTATAATCGCCTTTCTGGGAATTGAAACCAAATGTTTGCTACCATTAAGTTTTCTTCATTAAAGAACTATACCATGGATATACTGGTACTCCTGTCGTTCCGTTTGCCAATACCATGGTCTCCAACAATATCTTCAACTCTTCCTTTACCTATCCTTGCGTTGAAGTCGTTCATGATTACATCCGCTTCATTCTTTTTGGTAATTCTTAGTAGGTAATTTTTACATCATGAATGAAAAACTCATGCAGTATGGAGTATTTTCGTGCAACTTATATTAAGATGAATAGATGGTTCCATATCTTGGACGGCACTCATGCAAAATGTTTCTAAACGTAAAACCGGTAAGATTCTATTGTAGACAAGAACCATAACCATAATATTTTCCTTGACAACTTCTTTTCTTTTATTCAACATGCACGCACTATGGTGCTGAACCATTGAAAACTGCAAAAAGATATGACGGAAAAGAAAAGAAAAAAAAGTACTTTACTGCTCAAAAGCTACTGTACTATCAAAACAAAAAGAAATAGAGACGTTAACGCAGAAAATGAAGTAAAAGCCTTCCCAAAGATCTCGTATGGTTTCTCTATTTCTTACAAAATCAAATGTAACTGAACTAAAGGGTTCAGTGTGATGTGATGAAAAAGTATATCACATGCCCAAAGAAATTCAGTTTGCTAATGCAGAAAAAAATCCAACCTATTGCTTGGGTTGGAGGGTTTTATCTCCTAAAAGTGGTACTCTCATGTATTGGACTGAACCTCAAAGACTGTGGTGCTTAGAAAATCCTTGTTGAGACATTATAATTGGAATGCTTTGTGAATTCTGTTTTCAATTTTGAAACGTTTACAGTTATACCAGTGTACGAATATCAACGCTTGTTGGACAAAGTAAAATTGCTATAAAACAACATCGAGTGACATTAAAAAATATTTTGAAAGACTCATAGAAAATGAGAAGCTTAAAAGAGCTGGGTCCTACGTGCATGCAGTATAAGGGAGTGTTTATATGATGTGTGATATTACGCAGGTTTTAAAGTTTTTTTAACTTTGTTATATAATACTTCAGATATTGTAGCAAATCTGGGAATGTATAATATATAACGCTACAATGCGTTTTTTATATTAAAAAATTTTTAAATTTAGCACAAAATTTTTTTATGTATGCCGTAGATACATAAACGAATCGTGAAATGACAATGTAATAATCACTGTTATAAAAGTACATGACTTTTTATAATAAAAATTGGTCAGACATAAAATTTTATTTGCCTTTTAATCTACAACGGTAGTTTAGTTGCATTCGTTACTATAAACAAGCCCTTGAGGAACAAAAACAATTAATTCTAAAGTTCGCATGTTGACTATATAGAATTCTTAGAACGTGTTTATTTTAAGATATTTAATTTTTAAATGATCCGAATGAGTGCTGCATTAATAAATTATTTTTTACAATTTACTTTATATGAACTACAGCTGTAAGGTTTATCAAATTAATAATTGCAAAAGAGAACCTATATGGAAAATCCCTAAAAAACGAATGTTAAAAGGAACACGTTTAAAAATTTGTAAACATAACTGACCTTGAATTTGTCAAAAATAGTTAACTTTCATTAAAGATAGGAAATATATATTTGTCTTCTTGAAAATGTTTTGCGTAAATTTTGTAAATATTGTTACTACAAAACATATGATAACTATCCAATTAGGCATTGTAATCACCAGGCTCTGCTTATTATTGTTAATGAAACTTCACTCCTATCAAGAAAAAATCTTTCTAGTCTTGTATTCTTAAAAAACATTACTAATGGTCGTATACAGTGTTCTGGTCTTCTTAGTCAAATTTACTTTTATGTACCTAGATCTACTAGCCGATCAACAAAGGTCTTTTATTATAGAATACTAAACACTTCTCACCATTATAATAGTCCCATGTTAACTATCTTTAAATTATACAATTGTTTACCTAGTAACAGATTTGACATATTTATAGATGTTTTCACATCGAGAGGTACTAGATCTAAGATAATTAGTATTTATGAGCAACCACATAACAGTGCAATTTAATGTATTATTATTAACTAAACTATCTCACTTTGGCATATTGTTCACACACTAGTTCTATGTTATTATATTATTTATTTATGATATTATTTTATGTAACATCTACTTTTTCATGTTATTAGTATAATGTTGTTGTTAGCTTATGTTTCCACCATAGGCATTTTGTCTGTTGGGAAAAATAAATATTACTATTACTATTACTATTACACAAAGCTAAAGATTTAAAAAAATAATTACGTGTACAACGAAAATTACAATAAACAATATTACGAAAACTCACAGACCAGGAGCAGACTTGTAACACAGCCAATCCGTCTATAGAAGGGTTACCTGTCCTGAAGTTTCATTTTTATAACAATATAGCAAAATCTTTGAGTAATTTTAAGGTCCAAATGTACCCAGAAGAAATTTAACGGTACATTAAAAAATCTAAACAAAACCACAGTGGATTTACTTATATGTATTGTGAATAACTATTCCAAATTTAACAAAATGTCAGTACAAAGAAGCCATTTAGACACTCAAATACGTTGCATAAATCTTAATCGCATGTTCAATAATCGTCGTTTTTTCATAAATAATCTAATAATGTGATAATTTGGTTTTAAATGAATAGTGTTGGAATGTTAAAACTTGCTTACCTACTTGTTTTGAAAAACTATGTTTATTAATTAAATTATTTGACATTTTTTTATGTGAAAAATAAATTCTAGAAAAACTGTACATTCAAAGTTAACCAAAAAATACAGCTTAAGTTTTATAGTATTTGAATCTTTTTTTCCAAAATTTTAGGAAAGTTGTATGTCTAATGTAACTTGAACGAACAGTTTCTCTAAAATTATTTTTTCACGTAAAAAATGTGACATAATTTAATTAACAAACATCGTTTTTCAAAACAAGTAAAGTAAGCAAGTTTTAACATTCCTAGAGTATTAATTTAAAACCAAAGTTATTACACTATTATATTATTTAAGAAAAAGCCAAACACGTTTTTTGCGTACACTTGGACGTTAATCAGATATACTTCCATTTATATAAAGCATTAAGCAGAATTTCAAAAAAACGATCAACACTATTCTTGTCGTACGATGCACGGTTCACGAGATATTTGATAAAACATGTTTTCCAAGATGGCGGCTACCGCTCAACCGCCCCCGTCCTGACAACTTCATTCCCAACCGTTACATTCACGGAACACCTCCGAACATTTTCCAACAAGAAAATCAATTCTGTAGAAGATGCAGAAATAAATTACCCGGTTACTGGCCTTCTATAACTATATAAAATTTCAAGTTTGTATGTCGTATAGAAGTTTTACAACCCCCAATGTGAGTGGGGGTTGTTTTACCATTGTTTATTTTTCTTTCGACAAGAATTCTAAACTCTATAACTATGTCAAAATCTCAAGTTTGTACGTCATCTAGAAGTTTTATAACTCAAAAGGGGGTGGGAGGGTTGACATTTTAAAATTTTTGATTTTTCTCTTTAGGAAAATTTTAAACACTATAACTATACCAAATTTCAAGTTTGTATGTCATATAGAAGTTTTACAACCCCCAATATGAGTGGGGGTAGAAATTTTACCATTGTTTATTTTTCTTTTGACAAGAATTCTAAACTCTATAACGATGTCAAAATCTCAAGTTTGTACGTCATCTAGAAGTTTTATAACTCAAAAGGGGGTGGGAGGGTTGACATTTTAATATTTTTGATTTTTCTCTTTAGGAAAATTTTGGGTACTATAACTACATCAAATTTCAAATTTGTATATCATATACAAGTTTTACAACCCCCAATGTGAGTGGGGGGTAGAAATTTTACCATTGTTTATTTTTCCTTTGACAAGAATTCTAAACTCTATCACTATGTCAAAACCTCAAGTTTGTACGTCATCTAGATGTTTTATAACTAAAAAGGGGGTGGGAGGGTTGACATTTTAATATTTTTGATTTTTCTCTTTAGAAGAATTTTAAACACTAACTATACCAAATTTCAAGTTTGCATGTCATTTAGACGTTTTACAACCCCAAATTTGGGTGCGGGGTTGAAATTTTACCATTGCTTATTTTTCTTTTGACGAGAATTCTGAACTCTATAACTATGTCAAAATCTCAAGTTTGTACGTCATCTAGAAGTTTTATAACTCAAAAGGGGGTGGGAGGGTTGACATTTTAATATTTTTGATTTTTCTCTTTAGAAGAATTTTAAACACTAACTATACCAAATTTCAAGTTTGCATGTCATTTAGACGTTTTACAACCCCAAATTTGGGTGCGGGGTTGAAATTTTACCATTGCTTATTTTTCTTTTGACGAGAATTCTGAACTCTATAACTATGTCAAAATCTCAAGTTTGTACGTCATCTAGAAGTTTTATAACTCAAAAGGGGGTGGGAGGGTTGACATTTTAATATTTTTGATTTTTCTCTTTTGGAAAATTTTAAATACTATAACTATACCAAATTTCAAGTTTGTATATCATATAGAAGTTTTACAACCCCCAATGTGAGTGGGGGGTAGAAATTTTACCTTTGTTTATTTTTCCTTTGACAAGAATTCTAAACTCTATCACTATGTCAAAATCTTAAGTTTGTACGTCATCTAGAAGTCTTATTACTCAAAAGGGGGTGGGAGGGTTGACATTTTAATATTTTTGATTTTTCTCTTTTGGAAAATTTTAAACACTATAACTATACCAAATTTCAAGTTTGTATATCATATAGAAGTTTTACAACCCCCAATATGACTGGGGGGTAGAAATTTTACCATTGTTTATTTTTCCTTTGACAAGAATTCTAAACTCTATCACTATGTCAAAATCTAAAGTTTGTACGTCATCTAGAAGCTTTATAACTCAAAAGGGGTTGGGAGGGTTGACATTTTAATATTTTTGATTTTTCTCTTTTGGAAAATTTTAAATACTATAACTATACCAAATTTCAAGTTTGTATATCATATAGAAGTTTTACAACCCCCAATGTGACTGGGGGGTAGAAATTTTACCATTTTTTAATTTTCCTTTGACAAGAATTCTAAACTCTATCACTATGTCAAAATCTTAAGTTTGTACGTCATCTAGAAGTTTTATATCTCAAAAGGGGGTGGGAGGGTTGACATTTTAATATTTTTGATTTTTCTCTTTAGAAGAATTTTAATCACTATAACTATACCAAATTTCAAATTTGCATGTCATATAGACGTTTTACAACCCCCAATGTTGGTGCGGGGTTGAAATTTTACCATTGTTTATTTTTCTTTTGACAAGAATTCTGAACTCTATAACTATGCCAAATTTCAAGTTTGTATGTCATCTAGAAGTTTTACAACCCCCAAATAAAGTGCGGGGGTTGACTTAATAAAAAAAACTATATTTTTCTTTTCGACAGTCTTAAATCCTATAACTATATCAAATTTCAAGTTCCTGTGTCATCTGCAAGTTTTACAACCCCATAAGAGTGTGCGGGGGATGATATAATAACATTTTTTTTATATATTTTTTACAATAATCTTAAACTATAACTGTACCAAATTTCAAGTTTCTGTGTCATCTAGAAGTTTTACAAACCCTAAAGGGGTTGCGGAGGGTTAACATAATAACATTTTGCTATATCATTCTTTACGAAAACCCTAAACCCTATAACTGAACCAAATTTAAAGTTTCTGTACCATCTAGAAGCTTTACAAACCCTAAAGGGGTGCGGAGGGTTAACATAATAACATTTTTCTATATCATTCTTTACGAGAATCCTAAACCCTATAACTAAACCAAATTTCAAGTTTGTATGTCATCTAGAAGTTTTACAACCCCCAAATAAAGTGCGGGGGTTGACTTAATAAAAAAAACTATATTTTTCTTTTCGACAGTCTTAAATCCTGTAACTATATCAAATTTCAAGTTCCTGTGTCATCTGCAAGTTTTACAACCCCATAAGAGGGTGCGGGGGATGATATAATAACAGTTTTTTTATATATTTTTTACAATAATCTTAAACTATAACTGTACCAAATTTCAAGTTTCTGTGTCATCTAGAAGTTTTACAAACCCTAAAGGGATTGCGGAGGGTTAACATAATAACATTTTGCTATATCATTCTTTACGAAAACCCTAAACCCTATAACTGAACCAAATTTAAAGTTTCTGTGCCATCTAGAAGCTTTACAAACCCTAAAGGGGTGCGGAGGGTTAACATAATAACATTTTTCTATATCATTCTTTACGAGAATCCTAAACCCTATAACTAAACCAAATTTCAAGTTTGTATGTCATCTAGAAGTCTTACAACCCCCGAATGGGATGCAGAGGTTGACATAATAACATTTTTTAAATATTTTTCTTTACAAGAATCTTAAATCCTATAACCACGTCAAATTTCAAGTTTCTAAGTCATCTAAAAGTTTTACAACCCCTAAAACGGGGTACGGGGTTGACATAATAACATTGTTTTATTTTTTCTTTACAAGAATACTAATTCCTATAACTGTGCCAAATCTCAAGTTTGTATGTCATCTGACAATTTAGAAGTTATAAAGTTTATTTAATTTCAATATTGTAATACATAAGAAGTTCCATTGGAAATGATGTTACTGTCTGCCTCACAAACATATGAGTTTTAAAAGTTTTAAAATATAATATGGGATAAGATAGTATTTTAAATAGCCAGATTTATATTAGCTAACAGCATCTGTGATTGATTAAATACTGAATGGTAATATAATAACGGTTAAATATCTCAGACGTATTTTGTGAACGAAAGAATGTCCTTACATTCTTATCTATCTTATTAAATCTTACGGTCTTATTAAAATTATCGCCCATTTGTAATAGCAATCAAAACAGTTTTAAAAAAGAAATTTAAATAACGCATAAATGAAACGTAAAGTGTTTATTAAATAGCTTTAACAAAATATAATATGTAAAAATTTTGTCACCTTAAATGACGCAATCTTTACTCAGAAATACAATGCATAAAGTGAAGTGCCGTTGAAATGACGTCAGTGTCTAGCCACAAAGCCATCAGTGTTACCAACAAAATTAATGTTAAGTATGCGGACGCAGGGTAAACCTATGCCAAAAATGTTATATACAAATGTATACAATCGCGCGCTATTAGCGCTGCGTGTGGCAAACGCTCAAACTACGTTTTTATACACGAATCAGAAATGGGTGTCAAACTGCGCAGAGCTAATTTTTACATTTTCGTCATCTAGACACTTTAAGCTTCATGTGGTGCAATTTTGAGGCACAAGTCACTCAGCGTCCGTATATCCGGACGCCGAGTGACTTCGGACGCTGCTTGAACCTAAGATTTTACATGGGGGGACGCATAGTGGTGCCCTATAGATATATATATATATATATATATATATATATATATATATATATATATATATATATATATATATATATATATATATATATATATATATATATATATATATATATATATATATATATATATATATATGTTACATTTTAAGTTTCCGCGGATATTATATGATACTTCACTACTTTTCCGGGTTTCACTCCGCGTATTCACTATTCGGCTCCTAGAGGAACCAGACAATGGTTGACGACGTTTCGGCAAGATCACACTTGCCATCTTCAGGTCACTTCTAACTTCCTTCTGCTTCGCGTGGTTACATCGTGTAACCACGCAAAAACGAGTTAAAATGGGCTGGTAATTCCAGGTCCGTATAAGGGACTTGGAATTACAGGTGGACTTGGTATTAAATGTAACTCGTAAATGAACGGACCTGAAAATGATAGACGGATATATATATATATATATATATATATATATATATATATATATATATATATATATATATATATATATATTGATAAAGGGTACCATGTCACCTCCAAAGTAAATACCCAGCGTACGTTGTCACCTCATATATAACGTTGTGACCTCCGTTTTCGGAGGTGACAACGTTTTGCCTTTTTTTCGACTGTATAAGCATATAGATGGTGTTAGAAGCCTAAATTCAAATTTTTGTCTGGAGGTGATAACGTCATACTTATACTCACAAATTTAATTTTTAGTTCAGCTGTAGATCGCTGGCGTTGCCGTCGCTCTTAGTTGTATAATTGCCAATACGATGTCACCTCCGCCTGTATATGTAGTTTTTTGTATCACGTACGGTACGTTACAGGCTCCACAGTTTGGCAACGTCGTGTACTAGACCTTAACCATTCAGGTATATAGAATTCCATCCAAACTCATACATCTGGCGTGGTTTCGACCATTTTACGCTACCTAAATTTACACGTACTTTTTTGGGATTAGTAGCTGCCTTTAAACTAATATTTTAAAGTACTCAGGAGATTTAAGGGATCGCTTGAATTGTACGTTATTTTTAAATAGTTGTATGTTCGAAAAACGTGATCGGATAAAAGGTGCAAATATATAAGAAAAGACATTGATGATGGTTTAAAAAAATAAACTAATAATTTCTATTCCATGTAAAAGGTTTTGAATTTAAACGAGTTCCTTTGAGATATGAAGAGATTAATATAGGAAATATTTTGTAGACGTAATTATGTAAAAATAAAAAGTGTTATCTTTTTTCCATAATGATCATTTCGGATTTATTGGATTATTATTTTTGGATTATCATATGATACATTCAATCTTGCATTTACAAAAAAAGATTTATCTTTAAACATTTTTACAGTATTCTAATTCATAAATTTTTAAAGAAAAAAAAGGTATTAAACAAAATGATGTAGCATTTGATATGTGGTGTGGAAATTCACTTGTGTTTACCACATCCGATTAATGAAGTTTTAATTTACATTATAAGTATGTAGTGTGTATACAACTGCCGAAGGAAAGAATAAAAGCGAAATGATCATTTTGTAAAAAAGTATTAACTCTTTTTATATTTACATAATTACGATTAAAACATATTTCCTATTAAATCTTCATTTCTTTTCCATATTGTACCAGAAAATAAAACTACGTCATAAGCCTGACAGAAACTTTACGGTACTGAAAGGCTTCAACAATCGCAAATTTGACATAAGGTGCCGCATTTTTTATTATAAAACGACTAAATTATTATTTTATTATTAAGCAGGTGATGAATAAACATGAAACTCTGAAACCATGACTTAAACTTGGCACAGAGTTTCTTTTTAAGAAATCCTGTTGATAAAAAGTTTGTTAGCGAAAGAAATAGATATGAGCTCCAGATCTATGTCGCGACTGATCAGGGAAGACCTTGGTATGAGGGCTTGCCGTAGAAGTACTGGACACTTGTTAACAGCTCGACTTAAGGAAATAAGAAAAATCGGAACCAAGTCTCATTGGCAGAAGTACACGAAAAATCTTCATCGCTGAATCTTGTTTACGGATGAGATAATTTTTACCATTGAAGAAAAATCTAATCATCAAAAGGACAAGTATATGCTAAAAGCTCTAAAGAAGCTGCTGCTGCAGTTGGCAATTTTCTGCGTGGTCATCATCCAGCAAGTTTGATGGTTTGGTGGGGAGTAAGTTGGCATGGTGTGACAAAACTTTATTTTTGCAAGCAAGGTGTTAAAACCACTGCCAAAGTGAATCGAACAGAAACTCTTGAGAAGGTGGTTTTGCCGCTTAGATCAGACTTTCATTTTAAAACCAACACTGAATTCTCCAGCAAGACGCAGCGCACACAGCAGGAAGTTCACAATTGTGGCTTGCAGAGAATGTGCCTAAGTTTATTAAGAATGAAGATTGGCCTTCTGAAAGCCTAAATTTAAATCCTTTGGATTATAAACTTTGGGTTGAATTAAAGGCAATGGTTTGCAGAAAACGACATGCATCAATGGAATCCTGGCAACGCAGTTTGTCCAAAGCGGTTTAGAACTTTCCTATAGAAAAAGTGCGTGCTGCTATAGATGAATGGCCAGATAGATTTTGAATTGTAAATTTTATGATTTATAGTAGTAACTTCTTCTCCTGTAGCCATCCATATCTTGTGCTTTAAAAAATTCTAAATTGTCTAGTAACAGTGTTCATTGACACGTCCACTAATCACTTATTCTATATCGACAATTTATGGATGGTAATGGAACGATCTACACAGTACAACGTAAGGACTGTATCGAAAAGAAAGTTGACACCTTCAGACTCATATACCTTTTATAATTATCCAATACTTTTAACAATTTTATAATAAAACAACGCCTTAATGTCTAGAAAATTTAATAATTTACAGAAACATAAAAAGTTATTATTATTTTGCCCGTTTTCTCACTTTCTTTTTTAGGTTACGTATAAAGTTTTGAATGACTTCGTTTGTGATTGCTTTGGTGGCCTTATTCAATTTTTTTAAATCTTCTAGGCTAGTTGCAGCTTCAACGTTTTTCTGAAGATGTCGTTTAATAATAGTCCAATATCTTCAATAGAACGTGCTTCAGGGTAGTTTGGGGGATTATGCTCTTTCTCGTCAAAATTGATTTTATGCTGTTTATACCATTCCTTAGTGGCATGTAGCTAGATCCGGCCAAAATAAAGTAGCCGCTGTATGCTTTTTAATCATTGGCACCAGTCTTTCTGGAAACATACTTTTCGATATAAATTGACATTCAAATTTTCTTGAGTAAATAAGGGGCTAGATTTCATACCGCATTTGCATATAGCTTGCCATACTAAGACCTTTCTCCCATATTTTCCCACAAAAATCGAATTGTCCTTTTTGCTCACATAAGCATTTTCTCAGTAGTGTAAATTCGAGCATTGGCAAAGTTTTATAATCAAATTTGCAGTAAGTCTTGTCGTCCATTATAAAGCACTGGTTTTTCCTTGTTAAGATGTGCAGTTTTCTTACAGCTACAGATTGTTTTTCGTTCCTTTTAGGTTTTTGAATCATTCCTATTGATGTTTCTGCTTTTTTTGCAGTATCGAGTACTGACAACATTGACTTACTTTTAAAAATCTTCAACACTAGAGAGTGGATTATGATGGCAATTAAGGTAATTGAAAAACATAGTCGATTTGAAAAACCCGTTTCCACATCGCAGCTAGGAAAAACCAACTCTCCTAAAGTCATACTAGATTGCTTATAGGAATCGGGCCCAATTAGGTAAAATATTTGTACTTGCCGTGTACCAGAGTTGTTCACACGATAAAATGACAGAATATTAAGCGGGGTGAATTATTTATCGCTCGTAGTACACCGTAGTAACCGTAAGCAACCGCAGAGATTGCGAGACAAACAAAGCCACTTTAAATCCGAAAAATACATACTATTTTTTTCTACTAGGTCTAAAAGTACCTCTCAATTAGTAGGAAGCTTTGCCTAGCAATACGTACAATTTTCTATGAAAAGAAAAACGTCAACTTTAATGACAAATGGTAATGTTAAAACAAAGATCTTTAGATAAGCCCCAGCGTGGCTGAATACTGGACAGTCGTTCTCTCACGACATTGATCCAGTCTAGTGTTTCAAATATCGAATCTTGGTTCTCTAATTTCTACTCAAGCGTAAATTGACGTTTACTTCAGCCTTGGTAGTGTAATGTCTGGCGTGCCGGACTTTCACCCAAGTGGCCCGAGATCAACTCCCGGTGCCGGCAGATCTCGTTATGGTTTTCTGTAGTTTTCCTGAGCTGTGACACAAATGCGGGATTTGCGCTGTTCCATCTGTAAGTCGGCTGCAGTCGCACGTAGGGCCTCCGTAATAATGATAATCGCACCCTCCCTCCCGCACAAGCTTATAGCTTCTGGGGCCTGATTTCCAGGTTATGGGTTGTAATAATAATAATTATTATTATTACTTACCAGTACTCGGTTCTCTCATTTCACCCAAGTTACAAGCAATTTTTATTTCTCGAGTCTCGGCTGTTTGATTATTGTCGCTCAAGGGTTAACCAACACCCTGGTATTAATTCTCGGCTCACTAAACTTTGTCCAAGTCCGAGCCAATGTTTAGAAACCTAATCTAGGATCCTTACGATTTGCTTTCACGAAAATAATTATTAGACTTGAAAGATTAAGTATTATTTTCGTGAAAAGTTATCACATTTAGTCCTCCATAATTAAAAAAATACTAATTTTGAACTGCTGAACTTAGAAAAAAATATGCTTTTCATTTCAAGAAATAAGGGGTTCCATTTAAAAAAGTCGATGACGTCATAGGCCCCATAGTAGTAAACTAAAAAATTAAAATTGACGACCATAACATCCACAAGAAACAAATAAAATTCACGTGTCCGAACTTTTATTTCAAACAGTGGTAATACAAAAAATATAAATTTTATTCCTTACTTTATTTACACACTGTATATGCACAAGGAAAACTCTAATAAAACCATAAAAGTGTTAAGTTCGTATGGTCGCAATGTGTGTTGAATTTTTTTCTGCTGACTTTGATCTAACACTTGATTTTAACTAAAATTGGTACGCTAATGCCAAATATAAATTCCGTTTTTCCCTATCACGTCAGGTTTTTTTTCTAAGGCGTTTCTTGTTTGCCGAATCCAAAATTCTTGAAAAGCGTTAACAAAATGCAGCAAATTCTTAATTGTTTACGGAATTCTTAGACATTCCAAATACATTTAGTCATTAGCATAATATACACTCGTACCTCATAATATTTAAGTACTTAATTAGATAATTAAGTAATAAGCAATTGTAAAGTAATCAAGTCTACTAAGCTAGTCCTCATCGTCAACATATTAGGGTTTAATGAGATTTTATTAGAAAGTATTGATCACTTAGAACTATTTAAAAGTAAGCAAGGGTGATAAGAAGATGCTAGTTACATGTTAGTTGTTAGTGAAGAAACTACATCATGTCTACTACTCGAAGATGTGTAAATAGTGCCGATTCTTTCAGCTACATTTGTGGCAGCTTCACCGTTCTCAGTCAAAGGACAAGTATTAGTGTTTTCGTTAAGAAAATGTATTTGGCTTATTTTGATGTAAAACTTGCTGATAAAGACAAGTCATGGGCTCCACATAAAGTGTGTAAATCAAGTATGGAAAATTTGCGGCAGTGGAGCAAAGGAAAACGTCAGAAATTAGCTTTTGGCGTTCCAATGATATGGCGTGAACCGAAAAACCCGTAGATGATTGTTACTTTTGTTTAACTCAGACCTCCGGTTATAATACCAAGAATAAGAATAAAAATGTATATCCGAATATTGACTCCGCGATTCGACCAGTACCTCATTCCGATGAAATACCTGTGCCAGTTTATAAAGAGCTTCCTTCACTTGAGCACTCGGATGCTGAATACATGTCAGATGTTATTGAAGAGCAAGATGATTCAGATGTAGATTCTGCCAATGAAGATATAGTTTCTAATTATGGACCACAACGCTTTACTAAGCAGAATTAAATGATTTAGTAAGGGATTTGGGCCTACCAAAGGAATCATCGGAACTGCTAGCTTCAAGACTAAATGAAAAGAACTTACTCAAGCAAGGTACGAAGATAACTTTTTATCGTAAAAGGGAAAGTGATCTTGTGCAATATTTTAAACAAGAGTGTGAATTTGTTTATTGTAACAATGTGCCAGATTTGCTAACTCAAATGGGCGTTGTACAATATGACCCAATTAAGTGGCGTTTATTTATCGACAGTTCCAGCAGAAGCCTCAAGTGTGTCCTACTACACAACGGGAATGTTTTCAGTTCAATTCTTATTGGATATTCCGTTCAATTAAAGGAAACATATGACGACATTGATAAGGTGATAGATTTACTAAAATATACAGACCATAACTGGGTCATCTGTGTGGATCTCAAAATGGTAAACTTTTTACTTAGTTTACAAAGAGGATATACAAAATTTTCTTGCGTTTTGTGCCTCTGGGATAGTCGAGATAGAAGCCAACACTGGATTCAGAAACATTGGCCTCCTAGAACATCCTTAGTTGTTGGAGAGAAGAATATTATAAGTCAACCTTTAGTCGATAGAGAAAAAGTAATTTTTCCACCTCCTCACATCAAACTGGATCTTATGAAGCAATATTTTAAAGCACTAGATTTGCGAAGTGACTGTTTCCAGTACATATGTGAAAAGTTTTCACGACTAAGTTACGAAAAAATCAAAGCTGGGGTATATGATGGACCTCAAATTAGAACTTTAATGGGAGATCCAAATTTAATCAACTCTATGAACGAAGCAGAAAAAGAAGCCTGGACTTCATTCACGATGGTCGCGAACAATTTTGTTGGAAACAAAAAAGCATCCAATTATAAAGAGCTAGTGCAAGCAATGCTTGAAAAATTCCACCGCCTAGGTTGTAACATGAGCATAAAGCTTCATTTCCTTCATAGCCATCTTGATAGGTTTCCCGAAAATTTAGGTGCTGTAAGCGATGAGCAAGGCGAGAGATTTCATCAACATTTAAAAACCATGGAAACTCGGTACCAAGGAAGATGAGATTCTCATATGATGGCCGACTACTGTTGGAGTGTTCAAAGGGACTGCCAAACCAAAATGCACAAGTCTCATATACAAGTCAGCAAAAAATGTGTTGGCCAGTGTTATTTATACGAATTAGAAGTATTCGATTCCTTCATATTTTGTGTATGACAATTTAATACCCACATAAAGACCAATCTTAACTAAACGAACTGCAAACAGTTCGTTTAGTTAAGGTGAAACAATAATGGTTGACTTCTTTGCTTGTTAGCACTAGCATTCATTAGAGGGAGACATTTGGACATCAGTTATTTTATTTCTCAATTGCCAGCCTTGATACTATATTAACAATCAAGATTGGTTCAAGACTCAACCTACAGTTTTATTGTGATATTGGTGCCATTTATTGGGCCAAAACATTGATTAACAACAATCAATATTGGTCAACACCGATCCATCCATGACTAGGTACCACGTTTGGCACCAAATTATCATTCCGATTTTAGCGTAGAAGTGGGCCATTTCGGATTTTAGTGTTGTATCAGGGTTAATAAACATTGTCTCAAGCATGAGTTAACCCAATTGCTCGTCAAATAAACTGTTACTTCTAATTCTGATAACACAATATACTAAATAATATTTTTGCTAGAGCCGGCGGTGGACGAGTGGTGTTAGTGCATCACTCGTGTTCCAAGGGTCGTGGGTTCGAATCTCACTTGGGGCAGCGGAATTTTTCTAATTGGAAAATTCCGTCACCTCAACTATGGATGTGTGTATTCGTGTTGCATGTTAGATGGGGGACAGATGACCTTAGATGTTGGTTCTCCCGTAGTGTAGGCGTCAAATAAAAAAAAAATAAAAATATTTTTGCTTTACACAATGTTATCAAATAAAGACGACTTTACGCTAAACCTGATTTTAATGCGGATATTCCATAATAAAAAGTATATGTTTTGTCTTTAGAGTTCACTTGCATATTATATGGTATTTTATATCACTATGTCTTAGTTTTAACTGAGTTTAGTGAATTTTATTATTTATTATACTGGCTGTTTTTGTACAGGAAAATTAGCAAATAATTAACAGATATATTATAATAAATATGAAGTGAAGTGCTTAATTTAAAACAAAAGTTAATAACATAAATTTATAGCCAATGGAAGATTGCTAGTTTCGGAAAAATAAGAGCAAGTACAAGAACAAGATAAAAAAAGCAACTTTCTTTGTTAATTGAATCACGAAAACTCCAATAGTACCTACATGGTAATTGTGTGACTTCGGCAACTTAACGAATATTTGTTGTAAAAAAACACATTATTTCATTTGTCTATATTACACTCCTATCGTGAGTTTAGTAAAAATCAAAAGAATATCTAACTTTTTCAATCGAAATAGAAACTGGATAAAAGCATATTCAAGTTAAACTCTTATTTCCAAGATTAAAAGAAACTATAAGATTATAAGAAACTCAATATCATATTTATACAAATATTACGTTATACATAACTACTGGACGTCTAATAAAACTAAATTTCAAAATATGTACTATACTATCGTAACTATACACAACATTGGTACGTTGCTTTGTTATTTACCTTTAATGACAGTAGCAAATAAATCTTTACAGATTTAAATATTAGTTTTACAGGTTTCGCAAAAAGTTTTTGCGTCAGCCGGAATTGTAAATACTTTTATATTAATCCCGTTATATTTAAAGAATAATTTAGTAACAGATGACAGAAGTACAGTTTATTGTTACTTGATAATCGAAACAAAATGTGATATACTGAGCATTATCCCGGTTTTAAATTATTTTTACTTAATCGCACTTCTACTTACAGGAATTGATAATTAGTTCTTCAACAATATTATATTTAAAGGATTTAATAAGTTCCCTTTGTTCTTGGTTTTGTTATAGTTTCAATTCATTATAGAAAGAAACTTCTTTCTAATATATCACAGATATAAGTATTTCTAATCAGACTACTAAAGTTTTCATTTAAAAAATACAATTTTATGATGTAAACGAGAAATCAATGATTATAATTAGAAAAGCCATATTCAACTAGTTAGTGCTACTCATAAAGGCGCTTTAATAATGTCTTTTTAATAAAGGCTTTTTAATAATAGGTGTTTAATATAATAATTTATAAGAAAATCATTTTTTAAGTAAGAAATACAAAAACGCCAAGTTACTATAACTCAAAAAATAAAAAATAAGTAAACCGAGAATTCCCGCTTGTTTTCTTTTGTTATTTCGCTACTAAAATGCCTTCGGCGAGCAATTCGAACCACCCGATTTCAACATCTGGAGACCCACAAGAGACCCTTTTTATGAAATGTGCATCTATGGAATGTGGAGTCAACGCTCTGTATATATAACTATGCATAACGCTAGTATGTTCTGACTTCCAACGACTTGGCAGCGCTGCTGGAGGTAACAGCGAACTATAAGTATCTTCTTATATATACATTTTGGAGGTCGGTTCGTATCTTCTGTATACTCTATATATGACAAAATATAACAAGGGAAATAATTTCCCCTTTCTTGAGATTCGGATTCTAGAGGTTCCCCTCATCACAAATATAACAAATTTTTAGCAATATATCTACGGGAATACCCGGAAGTCAGGTCGTCTCCTCTGTATGACGGAGGTGACAGCTTAACAGGCATCAATATATATATATATATATATATATATATATATATATATATATATATATATATATTTATATGTTTATATATGTTTTGTTATATGTTTATATACGCGCATTAATCTTTCTATTCATATATATATATATATATATATATATATATATATATATATATATATATATATATATAAAATCACATTTTATCATCATAACAAAAATACAACGAAACGACAGACAGACATGAACATGTATGGAAGTTTGGTTGTAAGTCGTACATGCGCTGCTTATTTTTTTTTTACTTTTTGTTTTTATTTTTTTTAAATAATTAATTTCGCAATGATCAGTCAAATGTATAAACAACGAACGTTTATAAAGTAGCTACATTATATCGATCACAATCTGATCCAGCAAAAAGAAGACTTCGAACTCCGAAACGTCATAATCGATTTTTGATATCTACATGTATTTGTGGAGTGGATAGTCGCGTGCTAAAAAGGCTAACTCTTATTAATCAGACGGCCCGGATTCGATCCCCGGAACCGGTTAGAGGATTTTCTCGTCGACATATAAAGGCTTAGTACACTTCGCCGTGCTATCGGAGACACGCTAAGCAGTTGGTCCCGGCAACCACCCAAACACCTGCCTGCGGTTGTCGTTAAGATTAATACTTCGCCATATACTACGCACAAGTACGTATATCATACTTCTGAGGTTAGGCAATATTAATTATAATAATACAAATTTGCTACTTACACACCAAATGGCACATAATAAATCGAAAATCGTTTTGTTTGGGTTGCTTATATTTCAGAAACTAAGAAATATAAATCTTCTTTGACCAAATAAAGGTCCTTGTGGCGTATCGTCATTTAATTAATCAGTTTTGTATCTTTATTGTTTTTGAGATTCCTATGCATAATGTGTTTGACACCTTATGAAATCCGTAGGAGGTATAAGATATTTAGATGAAGATTTTATTTGGAAGGTCACGTTGCTCGTTCTTTTTATGATTTAAGATGAAAGAAGTGATATTCGGTATGTTGCTTAATTAAGGGGAAGTTAAGGAATAATTGAATTATTGTATATTACAAAACCATTTGTTGAATAATACGTAAAAGAAGCTGTGTATTTCGGTTTGTGAATGAAATGACATGAACGACAAATTTGTTCTCGTGTATGACAATGACGTGATTACCTACTTTGCGGCGATGAATTTTTTACGTTCATGTGTCTTCTTGAAAAATGTTTTTTATCTTAGAGCTGTTTTACATATCCTTTTATGCGATTTTTTATGCGAAATTCTTACCCAAATTTTTGCTGAAATTTTTCAACAAAGTTTTGGTAAAGAAACTTTGACGTGTATAAAAAGAGCTGTTTACATGCTGTATTACACATGGCAATAAGAATCTCATCAAAATTATTGTCATACGCACGCGTGTTTGCGAAGCAGCTGGGCGTTCATTGTAAACACAGATTGACGTCGTATAAAAATAGTTGGTGTATTCAGAAAAATTTTTACTATACCTTGTTTGTAATAAAAACATTGTTAATAAATATGCGTGATATTTTCATGCCATTTGTGTTAAGAATTTTAAATATATTTTATATACAATTATAAATAGTTAATTAACTTTTATTTTAGGATACAGTACAATTAATATTAACTTATAACATACAATAACAAATTTAACGAATTCCGGACCTCTTACTGTAATAGCAATATGGCCGTTCGCATTTTGTCCACTTCAATAAATAAAATAAAACTAACGACATTTTGCGCACCTAGCGATTAAATGTTCCTTGATTTTTAGCTTTATTATCATTGCATGGTTGTTTTAATAATATTTTACAAAGTAAATAACCATTTTTAAAAACAAAATAAACCGATGTGTAAGATGTGTTGCATGTCAACTACGAGTGTTTTGTGCGCACTTTTCCGCGTGGATTACTCGCAAATTTCTAAAAGCATTAGGAATTGTTCCAAAGTTTTATTGTGAAATTATTCACAATAAATTTCGGAATAAAAATGCTGTATTACACGTCAAAGTTTCTTTATCAAAACTTTGTTGAAAAATTTCAGCAAAAATTTGGGTAAGAATTTCGCATAAAAAATCGGATGTGTAAAATAGCTCTTAGAATATAATTTATAAACGCAAAATGATCGTATCTACTTTTGAGACTCTTTAGGTGTAAGAGAAACTTTCCAAGATATTGGCATTATTTAAGTTGTTTTTAAGTGAGCTCTTATTTTTTAATCTAAAATCTGCAAAATAAGTTTTTTTTTACTTTTATATTTATAAAGTCACATGCAGCATTAGTGCTGTAAATGAAAGAACGTTCTGAAAATGCTGATGAGAACGTTCACGAACATTCGCGCATGATAAAATCGTATCAAAAGAACGTTCTCTTGGAGAGCATAATCAAGCACGTTCGCGAACGTTCTCATAATAATTCTCGAGAACTTTCAGAATAATACAGCACAAACGAGCATAAACAAGAACATTAGAAATCGAGAATAAAAACGCAACTAACAGAACCTAAACCGCATGCCCACGCAAAATGTACATGTGTTAAGCTAAGTACTCACAGCAGCTAAGAGCATAATCAAGCACATTCGCGAACGTTCTCATAAATAATTCTCGAGAACTTTCAGAATAGTACAGCACAAACGTCACAAACGAGCATAAATAAAAACATTAAAAATCGAGAATAAAACCGAAACTAAACGATCTTAAACCGCATGCCCACGCAAAATGTACAGTTGCGGCCGAAAAAATCTTCAACTGTAATTTATCAAGTTAGCACATTTTTCTGATATTCACATCGTATGAAGCTGGCTTGTATGCTATTTATGACATATCAAATAAATAAAAGTGACGTCTTATGAAAATTTAAAAGTTGATTTTACGCAGTCCCAATAGACCGTTGAAAACTTTTCGGCCGCAACTGTTTGCACAATTTATGCCTTTGAAAGCATCATTGACGAGAAATTTGGGTTACCGCCCGGCAACACCTGTTTTGGTTTTTGTTATATATGAACTTTTTATTTAAATTTGTTATATTTTGTTTATACAAATAGTGACAAATGTTTGTAAAGTTTTTTACATGTATTACTTGTGCAAGCGGTGGCTGGGTACTGGATACCGGCCGTGGACACTACATCGACTGGCGGTTTTGGACATTTTGCCGATCGTAGACACTACGTCGACCGCAAGCAATGGACATCTTGCGCGGTCAGCGTATTATCCACGGCAAAGTGCCCAGTAGCAAAATTTATTTTAAGGGTCGGCGTAGTCCCTGCGGTCAGCAAAGTGTCCACGGTCAGCGTTGTATCCGGTAGCCGTAAAGGTGCATACCTGACCTTATAATCTAAATATAATGGGAAATATTCACATGCCATGATTAAAGGTGTATCTAACTAAAGCTCTAATTAAAATCAACAAAAACAAGATAGCTTTATCTCATTCTAATAGATGGAAAACGATTAGAATTGGTCACCATGGCAATTAAATACGTTATTAGCTTAATAATGAGATTTAAGGAAGTTGTGGCGGTAGAAAAAATGATGAGAATTTAAAAGAAATTAGTGCAGTTGATAGTTTTTAATGCACAAAATTATTTTCTAACAAATCTTTAATGTTTAGGAAGTTTGTTTATGCATAAATTGCATTTGAGAATAACACACGATCTTATGCAAAATGGTATGTTGTTGATACATTTATTATAATAATTTCATAAAGAAGGACAAAAAAAGGCTAGAAAGAGAGACATTTAAAATAAAGAATGAGTATAAATAATACCGAAGTATTTGTTGATAAGTTGATATATTTATTATTTGTCATTCCTGTATAAGAGTTGTTGTTTTAATGATTTATTTTTATTTTTGTTTTTAATTTTATCTTTGTGTTACTTGTCACTGACTGAAGTATGTTTCTTATTCTTAGGATGAATTTTACAAAATATAGTGAATAGAAAGTATATGGTTTTATTTGTTAAATCGTAAGCTAGCATAGTTTAGTTACTAACCAAGACCTTTTGGTTACCAGACGCCGTGAAACTGATCTTCATTAATTTAAGCTAGTTAGTTAGCTAAACAATTAAACAAATGTTAAACAAATATCTATTCGTTCGCTCTATCACAATCAACACAATGGCCGCATTCAACAGACTTACCTGTGATAAACCGGTGCTGCTCACTGGAAGATTTTAAGTGAATTATGAAAAATTGGTTACCGGTTGAAAAATTCAAATTTACTTGCCAAATATAGAGTGACATAACCTAATTCGATATTTGTAATAATAATAATGGAACAGATAATATTAAATGAGGGTAATTTAAATCAAAATTGTAGATATCAACCATTTTTTCGGAAGCAATCGTAAAAATATCTATTTTTACACAACAAAATAAACGTCTAGAGGCGCTGTTGTAAGGTTTGTAACCTCACTTTAATTGTACTGGTACAGTATGTAAACCAACCGTATTTAGAATGTGAGCACAGGTGAGCAAAACAACTGGTGACCCAGACCGGTGTGACCGATGAGTCTGCTGAATGCACTCAATAACAACACAATATTTTCCTTCTCGCTCTTACGTAAGTCGTTTACTATTTTGAAACTGCAGCCGAAAGTGAAACATGCAAGGTGCTTGTTGCTAGGTACGAAAGTAGCACTTACGTGGCCAGAACAAAGAAGTGAATTATATCTAATTTTTATGCTGAGAAATCCGTTGTTTGAAAATGTTGACGGGTCGCTAGGTTATTTCCAAGATTCTCACAACCAGCCACCTCATAATTCTCAGCCGCGATTGTAGTTTCGATAATTTTCTATTATCATCAATTAAATATTGGGGAGAGAAAGAAAAAAATTAATCCATTACACGATGCGTAAGCTATTTTCTTCGCCTCGGAGACATTTACGGACCGCGGCTGTACGCCTCGGTCCTTAAAGTGTCTCCTTGATAGAAGAGTTTACTTATGCATCTCGCAATGTAAATAACTTTTCGTAGTTTTAACTAATGCTTAACTGCACATTAAATTAATAATATTAATAATTTAGTTCTAAAAGTTATATTAGAAGCCTAGAAGTTAATACAGCAGTTCTCAACTTTTTTAGTGAATTGGGACCCAATTTTTCATAACAGTTTTCGAAGTCCTAATATTTTTTCTATATCTGTTTTCCTTTTACTGCTGATACGCGGCTACAAGGCTAAAACCTGGCATTTTTTCAACAATGTCGCCTCTCACCGTATTTCTCGCGTTTTCACAAGAAGTTTATAAAGATGCACATTATAAAGATGCACCTGCTAGTATAAATGTCGTTGCGTTTAGCGTGTTACTTTTTATATAGCAATATTTACCTATTTTTAAGTGGGACATTTTATTTTTGTATTAACAGAATGTATCTTTTCTTATTTTGGTTTCAATAATAAGTTTTTTCGAATATTTTGTCTTTTGTTCATGTTTTCGCGCCTCCATTTTGTTATTTTGCTCCTCCTTAAGGGGACGCGCTCCCCAAGTTAAGAATCACTGACCTAATAAGTGTTTTGGCTTAGACTCTCTCGTCGCACCTAATGTCAAATATCTATAAAGCTGTCGTCGCTGGTTCTTGGTTAAAATCATGAAATACTTAAATGAACATAAAAACAATAATAAAAGGCTGTAAACTATTAATAGTAATAAAAATACGTACCAATGTCTTATTGTTAAGATTTTATTTAAATTTCTCTTCTTTTTTGCGACCGTGTGGGGGCCCTAATGATTATTTTGCCCCGGGGCCGAATCACATCTTGTTACGCTACTGCATGCAGCACCACTTAGCTGCTCGTAATTTACACCTCGAAAATAAACTCAGTTGTATTAAATAAAAAGGATACATAATTCGGAGTTTTTTACTGCTACTTTTTAAATGAATCTGAATAAATAGTGTTTCATCCATCGTATTATATACCTACATATATTTGCAAAGATAACCTCAAAACTTGAGTGAACGTCATTTAGTGCATTAATCTGTTTTCATCAAAACAACAAACGAAATACTGGTGCCAATTTAAGGCAACGTTGTCACTTTTTCACTACTCTAGAAGCGTATAATTTATTTATATTCTAGAGGAATTTCTTTATTTTTTAGTGTTTACATAGTAATATTATTTTATTTTTACTAATAAAAAAGTAAACTTGAATGAAATTTCCGGTTAGAATAATTGTTTTCTTCGTCATATTTTCACGTTCTTAAGTTTGGACTAGACAGTCCAAAGTTAATTTCTGACTTTAAAAAGACTAATAATTAATTAAAAACATATATAAATAATAACTAAGCTGCTTTCACATGCATTCTAATAAAACTAGTATCGTTTGAGCCATTATTTGAAGCAAAACAATGTAATTATTTCTATTTGTCAAAATAGCAAAGCTCCAAAACGTTTGGCTCAGACTATCCCAGTTTAATATTTCAAATTTTCTATTTTTGCATTATTTTCCAACACATTACCTTCCAAAAGTCAAATTAAAGGAAAATTGGAGAACATTCGAGAATTTCCAGCATTTTGAGAAATTTCAAGAACTTTTGAAATTATCTTTATTTTGGGTATATCTTTGCAAGTTAAAAGTATATTTTCCAGTCCTGCTCACTTTTGAGGGTTTATTCTCGTTTTTTCTCGTTTGTGCTTCGGGAATATTCTTTAAAAATAAATGCTCGAGCATTTTCCAACACTATGCACCATGCCGCAAACATTCGATAAGTAAAACTCAGTACCTTAGTATTCTACAATGAAGACCGAGTTAAAAACTCTAATAGCATTTTATTATGCTTCAGCTTCAGTTTCATTAAGAAATAGGCTAATTTCATGCCAAATCACTAGAGCCATGTGCTTCAATGTCTCAGATTTTGTTCAAACTTCTTCCTTGCATAGATGCATATGAAATGACAACAAATTATTTTTCCCCAGATTTTTTGGATTAAAATGGCCTTAGTTTTTGAAAATTTCGATTTTTTGCAAATTCTGTTATCCGACATTCTGCATCATCTGACTAAACTTGTCATAACTCCCGTATTTTTTGAGTTATCTGGCTCATCCAGGTGTCAGATTAAAGCTAGTTCTTTGGATCTTTCAGAGTAAAAAAAGAAACGTGGAAAGCCGTGGAAAAGTAGTAGGATCCATAGGCAAATTTTAGTGTTTTTACAAATTTTGACATTGTTCCTGTGTTACAACTTGATATACTATTGATATCTTGATATACTCTAAAACATCGCTAATCTGACACCCCGATGAGCCAGATAACTCAAGAAATAAGGGAGTTATGACAATTTTAGTTAGATGATGTAGAGTGTCGGATAGCAGAATTTGCATAAAAATCGAAATTTTTCAAAATTTCTACTTCGGCCATTTTTCATCAAAAAATCTAAAAAAACTAATTTAATGTTATTTCATATGTATCTAAGCAAGAAAAAATACAACACTGAGGTATTGAAGAACGGTCATGTTTTTAAATTATGCGATTTGACTAGGAATTAGCCAAATCTATAAACGCAACTACTTTTAGCCAGTTAGGTTGGATCAATGATTAGTTAGTTTACCTCATAACTTAATAAAAAAAAGAAGTAAAATAGTATTTGGAACATTAAAAATTCTTATTGGTATGGAACTTTCAGAGGTTGAGAGTCGCTATGATCGCATCTTACATACAATGGGACATTGCCAGTCAGTAAATTCTGAAGTACAATGCTCTCTAAGAAAAAAAGATTTAATTGTTTGCAAAGATTTTTATTATGATATAATACAATGATCAATTTAATTTTAAATTACAATATTTCTTATCTCTATTTCTTACAATAAACTTATGCACTTCTTTACTTCGGAGTTTGAAATGTAGGGTATTATTCTTAGGCTTTAAAATGTAAATACAGGGTGAATAGGAAATGAGATCACAAATAAAACCGATAATAGTATCCAGTGAATTCCAGAAATTACAGTGACTACCAAACGGTAGGTTCTTGTTTTAAAAATTGATAACTTTTGAAATGCCTTTTGTAAACCGCATTA
This sequence comes from Agrypnus murinus, assembly GCA_929113105.1. Taxonomy (NCBI): domain Eukaryota; kingdom Metazoa; phylum Arthropoda; class Insecta; order Coleoptera; family Elateridae; genus Agrypnus; species Agrypnus murinus. Next base: position 169,887,166 of record OV816024.1, on the reverse strand, counting down.
AATAATATGTATGGAGATTTAATATTAACCATCATTTCCATTCACCCTATATACCACAGGTGAGCTATAAGAGAGGTGTTTGACCTTCTTCTGTTCTGTTTCTTCTCCCGAAGGAGTTATTTACTCTTTGAAATATCCAGAATTATCTTTTGAAAGGCAGACTTAAGTATTACAATAAATTATAAAATTACAATCAATTATTGAACTACTGTGAAATTACAAGATCAGAAACTACGAATTTTAGATAAAAATAACGTAGTATTAGGTAGACAATATGGTAGAGATGTACTGTAGGTGTTATAATGAATCCTGAATATGATTTAAAGGGTACATACATAGATTTAAGTGTACTATATGTGTATTTCTAGATCCCTGGCTTGTTGCCTGACTGTTTTCTTGTTTTCATATTTCAAACTTATAATTAGCTGGCTATAGTGAAATCTTCAGAAGATGGAACTGTTATACAATTTCACTATCAGAGCGTACATAAAATTCTTCAATGGTTATCGAAGACACTGTTTGGCTATCAATCACGTTATTTATTTTAGTATAAACTCTAAATGAGATTCCACAAATTACTTAAATTATAAGTCTATATCTCTTTCGTGCAATTGATATAAGATATAAGAGATTATTCTATATATAAGATTAGTTATATAGGAAAAGAACAAAAATACTGTTAAGGTTGTTTAAGATAACAATGCAGATAGTATTTTGAAATAGATAAACTTCGCAAAACACATGTATAATTTTTGTCTTAGAAATCAAAAGAGTCACGTCGTGGCGTCTGTTATTGATAATATCTTATATATAAATAGAAGTAAAGATAAGACTCCTTCATTCTTCTAGACAATCCTTATCGAAAACTCTTAACTAACATCAATACCGCAAATCACTTCAGATAATTCACAGTTTTTGGTAAGGCGTTCATGCATTTCCAAGAAGAAAAATAATTAAAAATATTTTTTTGACTTGTTTTCCGTGCGTGCGCGCGCGCGAAGAAGATTGTCATTTAATAGTTTTCTTCACCATATTATGCGACCAAAAGATGCCATCAAAAACATTACTGACTGGTTAAAATAAAACTTGCCTCAATCCTCTAACGAAGTCAAGTCTCTTTTATATATAGAATAAGCTATCGAACTACAGTAATAAATATTAAACAATAATACAATAATGAAGAGCAATAGAAAGAGTGAAACGCGGAAAAGTATTTCCATCTCACTTATCACAAACATACCCTTTCCACTTTCAGAATCTCTGTAGTGTTCAATTAATATATCATTGGAATCTCTTTCCGTCTTATTCTGTATATCACTTACAAATCTATAAATATCATTCATTTTGTCATCAACAACATCTGCTTCCACAACAATCTGTTTAGCATTTTCAAGAATACTTTTTATTTCCCGAATTACATTGAAACTGGAACGATTGATTAAAAGTTTTGTAATTTTTGCATACATATCTTCTGTATTTAACAGATCTTTCAATGGCCTCATCATCATTTCTTCAAATGTACTTGAAGAATAAGAGAGTGCAGTTTCTTCATTGTTCTTATTTATAACTGTGGCAACTACTGGAGTGATAACAGAACACTGACTGTTTAAACATAGATCTCCTTTGAAGTGCAGCAGATTTGCGGTGTTTATCGTATCAGGAAACAGGTACCTCACTGAAACAGTACTTACTAAATTGAGTATATTTAGTTGTATATGATCTTTCAAAAATGGATCAAAAAACATCTCTTTGTTAAAGTCGCTCTTGCTATTCCAATCAATTAAATCTACAAAGAAGAATTTCTTTTGTGCTAGCTTCGTTTCGTGACAAAAGATGTGGTTGGAGATCTTATAACAATTTTCCTCCTCCGTTAAAATTTGTAAATGGTGCTTATGGGAAGTTTCGATGATGTTTGTGGGAAGTAGCAGGATTAACAATCTGAAAATAATATGTAGTTAATTAGTTTTATTTTAGATTAAAATCATTAAGTGTTGAAATATATCAATTAAACGTTTGCTTGTAGCTGTAGATAAGGTAAGAAATACAAGGAATCTTTTGTTTTAATAATTACATCTACCATATATAACATTTTGTTAACGATAAAAGTTATTTACAAGATTATTCTGTTAGTAAGCACTCTTAGTCGTGCTATAAAATTAATACTCGTAACCTAGATCAAGTGAATTATTTTCTTATCAATCTGCTATGACATGGCAAAATTATGATCTGTTTTATTTTTGGATAACGGATAAGGATACATTACGTCTGTAGGAGGTCTGAGGAGTAACCTTGATTTAGTGGCAAGTCTTATTTGGGCTTATCTTAAGAATTCTTATAAGTAGATGTTATCGGTGAAATAAAAACCATTTTTCCAGGGCCGGCTCAAGGTAAAATTTTCACCCGGACGAGAGGGTAATTTGGGGCCCCCCTTAAAACAAAAAATTACCACGATGGAGAATAGATTAGAAAAAAAATAACAATGAAATCATAACATTTTATTATAACGTACATACATTATTACCAAAAACAACAATTTTTACAATTTCGCCCTCGTGATCTCGGTGGTCTAGATTCTTCATTTGTTTGTTAGACTGTTAGAGTATACATAGGTATTTCTGGCGATGACGCGAGCGCAGTGGAAACTCCCAAACAAAACAGTGACTCTTCGCACGACCACACGCTAATTAATTTCCAGTACCGTAACACTGTAACAGTACTTAATACTACGCCATAATCGTTGTAATGAGAAAATTATTTTTTCATGTTTGAACTTTTTCACTGCCGATTTGGCGTCCCACGGACGACTTAAACCGCCCCTGCATTTTTCATTTGTATTAGATTATGTAAGACTAATTATGTATTTTGTATTACGTACTAAAGACATTTATAATACAATGATACGTAAATAAAGGCTACCAATACGGGCTCCAAGTAGTAACATCTTAAGTGAGAATTTGAGTGAGAAGTTGAGAATTGAAGTTCCAAAAGCTGTCTAAATTACTTACTTCAACTGCAAAGTAAAGTACTAGAAGAAATTTGATATACAATAAAACAAATAAGAATGAGTGTAGATATATTCCCTCCTCTACTCTTTTAATATAACAGATATTGAAATTACATTTCAACGAGTCACGTACTTCATGTAGCAACAAATCTCGATCAACCCAGGATAAGGTAATCAGGTAATTTTCTTCAGGCGAACTTCTAAGACTGAATATTATGAAAGTACATAGTCTTATAAGATAGTGTCAGAAACCACCACACATTTATTTCGGAAACCGTTGTGAGATCCAAATTGAGAATGGATAATAAATTAGTTATTAAGTTCAAACTGTGTCAGTAAGTTCTGCTCTTTCATTTATCGTAACCAGTAAAGCAGTAAATAATATTTATTAAATTAATTCTGATTGGATGGATTGAGTTAATCATTTCATTGTAGAACAGTTATAAATGAGAAACTGCAAGATAAGATTCTAAACCGTTTTGTCATATGATGAGTGCGACAACTTCTTTCTGGCGGATCGTTCAAAATGAGAAGAAGAACAAAACAAAAAAGAAGGTATAATGATCGTCTCAAATCCAAATTACATTATTACTATTTAATATAGTCAGTTTAGATATTTTGTAATGTTTAATAATGTAAACAAAAGAAAAACAATATTTAATTTAAGTTTCTCTAGAACATGCCACGTATTATTCGCAGAATATTTATTCGTCTATTCCAATTAAAAATTAGCTGTGATTGCTGTGATACCTAGAATAATTAATAGTAGTATACTTCAAGTTAATTTCTAATAATGAAAATATTTATTTTGTTTTTTTCAGATTACTAAGGCATTGTATCTCTAATCAAGTATAAGTAATTTTCTATTTATTTTTTGGGGTACATAACCGAAAAAGTGGTATATAACTAAATAAATAAAATTTTCATGTGTGAGCAAAGGAAAAATAGGGAATAGCAGTACGGTTCTAGAAAGACAGATAGTTACCATAGGCGCCCGCATTAATTTGTCCAGGGGGGGGGCAAGCCTAGAATGAACGGCATGCTAGGGGAGGCAAGCCTAGAATAAACGACATGCTAGAGGGGGCAAGCCTAGCAAAATCGGCATATTGTACAAAATTTTTAATAAAATCCAAATTGTTCAACTTCCAGTTGAACAAGGGGGGCAAGCCCTTGCACTTGCCCCCCCTTCCGGGAGCCTATGTATGTTAGTTAATGATGTTAGTAAATGTCCGAAAGACAGCTATAAACGCTTCCATTTCACGCCTTTACCAGATAATTTTGGTCTTTCGGACTTTTACCATCTCCCTATAGTAAATGCTAAGACTTACTAATATTGGGGCTTTTACAGTAACAGATATAGATATAGTCACAGTAAGCTTCTTGCTAGGTAAACATCTTTAAAAATAATTGATGCTTGTCATTTTGACATGTAAGGCTTGGCAAGTATGCGATGAATTATTTATCTTTCTCCGATGTATTGCTATTCACTATTTCTCCTATCTTCACACATGAAAATTCAAACCCAAGGCCAAATTTTACTATCTAACACTGTATAAACTTTTTGCCTAGGTATCTAATTTGACATATGTTAAAATTTAATCTCAAATTAATGCTTTTTAGAGATAATTGTAAAAGTAACTTACGGATTCACAAAAATACTATAGTAACCTTTTTTTACTTTTATGCTAATGCTACTTAACAAGTACATACTTCGTTGTTTCTCCAGAACAGTTATGGGGTACTTTGTAACTAATAACTGCTTAAAAGTTAATTTTATGTTTTGATGAAGTAGTACTTGAGATAACATCACTTACATAAGGTGCCAGTAATATACGTACCTACTACAATATATTAAATTACTATACATGATAACATTGAATATGTATTTTGATTTAAAATCTGAAAATGTTTTTAAAATAACAGCTTAATAAAATATCGTACTACTCACCTTGGACAAATTTTTTATGTAAATTAATCATATCTAGATTTGTTTCGTGCAGCTAGTCTCATTTTTTGCTTTATCATTACTATTATCATTTCCTGATATTGTGTTGCATTTTTTATGAAACTTGGTATATTTTTCTAATTTCTTTAAAAATTAACCCGGTTTATAATTATTTTATTAAAACTACTATTGAAGATTTAAACTAATCTATACTTAGTTAGCAAAAATCAGTTTAATTTATTTTTAATTAATTATTTTATATTCCTCAGTTGACTAAATAAATATGTTGAACTATTCACTTGTAGCAATAAAATGGTTTGACTATAAGACTTATTTTACTCGTCTCATTTTCACGATGTAATTTGTTAAAATATAAACATATTTAAACTTCCAAGAATATATTTTTGGGATTATTATCTATTTCATAAAAGTCTGTCTTGTATTGGGAAATACATTAAGGAAGAGATTGATTAGTTTGACCAATCTATGAGTCATAACATTAAATAATTTTAATTCGGAAATTCTATTTTTTAATTGTGACGAATGGTTTGACGAATTTTTTGAATGGTGACGAATTCAGAATGTTTCAACTGATAAACATTTTAAAAATTGTAAAATAATGTAAAAAAACACTAGTGCTTTTTTAGCGACTAAATAGTTGGTTTGAATCTACAACACTAGAAAAAGGTAGCTGTGACGGTACTAATATACCGAATTAAATGATAGTCCAGTCAATAGAGATGTGAGGAGTGCTATTTTATTGCACAAACCTACTCAGAATAGTGTGTAGAATAATATACAGTGCGATTCTAAAGTGTGGCATAAATTTGATAAAAGGGAAAGGACTGATATTTGGAAAAATTCTAAAAACACGTCAATTTTGTTTTTAAAATCCGCATTTTTTGACATAATACAGGGTGATGCGTTTAAGTGTGGTGGCGTCATTGGCATTTTTTTAAATAGCAACTTTTATTTTTTATTCCATATTCTGACACTTCATCCAGTTACCAACATGGTAATGTAATAAGTTTGTTACCTTACATTAAAAAAATTTTGTAAAAAATAATTATGAAGACGGGAAAGTGCTATAGTCACCACACTTAAACGCATCAGCCTGTATATCCGATATGTCAAAAAGTGCGGACTTTAAAAACAAAATTGCCATGTTTTGGAGTTTTTCCAAAAATCAATACTTTGCGTCTCGCTTTCCATTTAAGTGTGGTGACTATAGCACTTTCCCGTCTTCATAATTATTTTTTTAAGATTTTCTTATGTAAGGTGTCAGAAAATGGAATAAAAAATGCAAGTTGTCATTTAAAAAAATGCCGATGACGTCACCACATTTAAACGCATCACCCTGTATATTCGAATATTATGACAAAAAGTGGGGACTTTTAAAAACAAAATTGACGTGTTTTTGGTATTTTTTCAAAAATCAATACTTTCACTTTTACCGAATTTATTCCATACTTGTATGTAGTTGCGTACTAAATCGTATTGACTGCAGAAAAGTTATTAACAATTTAAGAAGCGTACAATCGTTTTCGAGGAGTTTTTTCCGTAGCTCATCAGGATGACTTCCTACGAAAAAATGTAAAAAGTTTTATGTTTCACTTGCATATTATTATTTGTTATTATACGAACTATATAAACAACTTTATGCACAGATACATTATAATTAGACTATTATTGTTAGACTCATCTAAACAGAACCGTCTCTTTATGGCCCAAGGGCCTCTTTATGGTCGGGTGGGCAATAACGAAACGTCAATTAAATGTCAGAAGTTTTTTGCAGAATTTGATTGGTTCTTAATATAATTTGTAAACTTCTCACCAATGAAAATAAGCTGAAATTAAATAATTTGGAATAGTAACTATAGTAACGTACTTCTTATAAGCACATAAGTATACGCACAGCGGCTTGATGTACCTAAGTACTTATTTATTTATATTTTTTACACAATAATAGATTTGAGATAAAAACTTAATCTGTGGATAAAATAGTGTATGTATAGCGGGCTCGGCTGACGCCTCGGGCTAGAAATAACGCTTCTGGACATAAAAGCTTCATTATGCCCTTAATACATAAATAACTATCATAACAATCAGGGCATTATAAGCAGGCGTATAGTCTGTAACGCCCGCTCATCGTTTACTTTGCAATCGGAGCCGGCGTTACGTTTAATAGTAATTTGGATCAATAGGCCAGAAACTATATGATTGTGTATGAGTGTGTCAACACAACAAATAATGAGTACTTGCAACGTAGTTACATGAGTTGCATAAATGCAAAATCATCATGCGATCATACCAATTTTTTACAGCAAAAACTATCGTGCATTATGAAGACAAATTTCGTAAATAAGTTTTTATTAAACAATCTTGAAAAACCTACGTTGTCAGAAAATCTGATTTTCTTACATGAAATCTGTTTTCGCTTTTTTCTAATATTTTTAATTTGGATTTAACCGGCTTTGCACATGAATTTGGATTATTCGTGTTTGAACCTAAAATTTAATTTTTGTTTAATTGACATGAAGAAACAACTCAAGAAAAAAGTTTTATTTTATTAAAAAAAGACAACCCAAAAATATAAATCCACAAAAACTTTACTTTTACTGCTACCCAGCTAACATGGAGAAAGCGTGATTTAGTCGATCTTGCTGGGGTTTTAAAGGGATTTGACCGGTTTTGAATTTCAGGTTGTTCTTAAAAGCAAAATAACTGTCGTTTCAGTCTTTGTTACATTTTGGAGTATTAAACACCAATAAGGTTTATTAATTTGTAGCAAACGATACCCGAAGTTCATTTTTACGTAAAAATGGATTTAGTTGGTTTTGCATCTAGGCGACTCGCATATTGATAATACAGATTTAAACAAATCAATAAAATGCTACTACGTGAACATTTCTCTACTAGATTTTCTTCATTTTATCACAATACTAAAGCAGCATAACAGAACAGAATCATTGCAGACATCACCAATAAATATAATGCACAAATTAATATTCTTATAAAATAACTAAAATATCTTACCCAAGAAATATCATTTTAGAAGCAGTCTGCTAGTTTTTAACCACAAAGTTTGCGTTGTAATATTTGTTAACACATAGTCGTTATCACAAATAATCCTATTGAAATTTCAATTTTTACTAATAATATCCGCAACACTTATTTTCTATATATTCCAAAATATACACATTAGTACAGCTGATAATACTATCAGCAAAGATAACAAAATTCTTGTTTTATCGAATCACATCATCGACATTCTTCATATTTTAAAAAGTGTTGATAAATATTTTTCATTCAGTATTCTAGCTCGACTGGATGGAAACATTTATTTTAAACAAAAGGTAGATAACTGCATTCGTATGTAATTCATCTTTAAAACTGTCTCTTTTAATTTGTATTGCGTAAATGTTTATTTAATTGAATAATATTCAATTAAGGATAGGCATAATTTGTTTACGATGCGATAAAAATAAAATGCTGCAGAACAACTTTAGTTTTTAGTGACTGTTGGAAAGGAAGGAAATAGTATACAGTAAATTCCAAATAGTAGCAATATATTTAAATTTTTAAAATAATGTTTTAAAATGTTTAATGAGGCAAACAGTAGGTTAAGCTTCTGTTTTTTGGTAGAACTGATGTAAAAATTCTAATTTACATAAAATAAACATAAGACAATACAAGCTAGTTTGCTATTTTTACATTATGAGCCATAATTAGACACAATTATTTTGATTTCCATAATTTTTCAATGCCATTTCCAGTGGCAGCTCCTAATAAAGATTCATTTGGTAGAGCTATAGTTCATTCACTTTTTTGAAGAATTATTTGCTGGGCAATTTCTAAACTTTCATATAATCAATTACGACAAATGTGTATTACTACAAAAATTAAAAACAATGTTTAATAGGCTAAAACTAAAAATCATATTATTAATACAAAACGTAAAATGCAAATTTTATTTAATAATTTAAGAGGCATCTTAAAGTATATGAAATAACTAAATGAATGAATAAACTGAAAACAATCAACAACAAATACATGTGAGTTATACGGTTAGTGTTAGTAATAAAAAAATGAAAACCTTAATGAACCCCGTTTATTTTTGGTTGCAATAAATATAAATCTTAATCTTCGACAATTAAATTAATCATAACTAGGGAAGCCTCTTCAAAACATGACGGTCAAAAGGATTGAAGGATTTTCCTATAATACTATGCAACATTCGTTGTGTGATTACTATCCTTCAGTCCCTGCAATCCCTAAATCAATGCAACCAAACATAACCAGTTGAAAATTCTAAGCCTAGCTCTCTTCTCTTCCAGCTTATCCTCCTCTCCTCCGACATATCTTCCTCTCTGGCTTACCTTTCCCCTCCGGTTTATTCTACATACATACATAAGGAAAATCAAAAATCGATCTTGTTTAAAAAAATTTGAAAACGTCTATTAGTACATACTATTTTAAAAATATAATATAAAAATAGTGTTGAGACATTTATTTTTTGGTAACTTTCCATGGAAATATTTCCGGAAACTTATTGAAATGGCAAATGTAAAAAAAAGTTGATTCCCAAAGTGCGTTCCGTGGAAGCCTGGGATTTCGTAAACATATTTTAGGGTTCCGCGGGACTAGTTGTAAGTCCTGTAATATAACAAAAGGATACCACTAGCAAAGCTTTAAACGTTCCTACAATAACGGACTAATTACTATTTTATTTGTTGGTGCTTCTCAAATCCTCAATCTTCGACCACATATGAAGAACATGGTTCCCTGCAGCAGATGATGAAACAATTGATGGATATGTCTAATCAGTTTTCTGTTAGACTAAACCGATTAGAAGCCAGAACCACTGGTGCTATTCCCAAAAAGAAATAATCCATGGATATATCTGACCTACGAATTGGCATTCTAAATCGTAAACACGAATTAGAAGTATTCCTTATCAGTCGGAAGATTGATGTATGCTTAATTTCAGAAACACATTGCACTAATCAGTCATACCTCAAATTTACTGAATACCAAAGCTATCAATGCATACATCCAAGAAACCAAGCTAAAGGAGGTAGTCAAATCTTAATTAAAAACTATATTAATCATTATGAAGAACTTCGGTTTCAATTTGAAGAAATACAACTTACTGCAGTAGGCATCAAATCAACCAAACAAAAATTCAATTTGGGTGCCGTATACTGTCCACCCCAATATAACCTTAAAAGACCGGAATATCTTGAACTTATACATCATATGGGTGAGATATTCATATTGGAAGGAGACTATAACGCGAAAAATGTAGATTGGGGATCTCGCTTTACCACAACCAATGGTAAAGAACTTAGACAGGCAATAGGTGAGACTAGTTGCAATTTTCATTCTACAGGCAAGCCCACCTATTGGCCTACAGACTTAAATAAAATACCTGACTTGCTAGATTTTTTTATTACAAGAAAAGTGTCACCAAACTTTATTGATGTACAGGAAAACTTCGACCTACACTCTGATCATTCGGCAGTTATTTTAACGCTCGGTGAAAGAATTATCAAAAAAGTAACCCAGTCAAGATTAGTTAATAGAACTACTGATTTGGAAAGCTTTAAAATTGACCATGATAATAATATCAACTTTAATGTCAATCTAAAATCCAAGGACCAATTGGATAATGAAGCTGAGAAGATTAGAGAATTGGCTAAAGATAAAAGAAAGGCTAGAAGAAAATGGCAGCATTCAAGAAACCCGTTGGATAAAACTATCTTAAATAATAAAACTCAGAGGCTTAAAAGAGAGATTCAGAAGTTGAAAGAGGACTCCATAAGAAGATATCTAATAGACTTGTCTGCAGGTGAAACCACGGACTTTTCAATATGGAAAGCCACCAAAAGAATTAGAAGGCCTGTTTCATCTATTCCACCAATTAGGAAGGAAGATGGATCATGGTCTCGTAATAATAAACAAAAAGCTGATGTGTTTGCAGATCACTGAGCCAATATCTTTAAACCAAATCATATCCAATCAGATTTATTACTTGATGATACATGTGATCCAGTTTCAGAAGAAATAATATTGGTTACGCCGAAAGAACAGGGCAGTAAAATTAAAACTAATCTGAACCTTAAAAAAGCCCCTGATTTTGATCTCATTACTGGAGAAATCTTGAAACAACTGCCGAAGAAAGGTATAGTGATGCTTACTTATCTCTTCAATGCAGCATTTCGTCTCAGATACGTTCCTGCTATCTGGAAGGTGGCAGAAGTAATTATGTAACCAAAACCTGGTAAACCAATAAATGATGCTAAATCAGATAGACCTATCTGGAAGGTGGCAGAAGTAATTATGTTACCAAAACCTGGTAAACCAGTAAATGATGTCAAATCATATAGACCTATTTCCCTACTTCCAATTATCTCGAAACTGTTCGAAAAACTACTATTGAAAAGACTACGGCCTATAATAGAAAACAATAATTTAATCCCAGATTCTCAATTTAGATTCCGCCAGAAACACTCCACCATCGGTCAAGTGCATCGAATTACTGATGTTATTGAGAGAATTTTTGAGGAAGAATTAGTATGTTCAACTGTCTTCCTCGACGTTGCCCAGGCTCTCGACAAGGTCTGACACAATGGTCAGTCCATAAACTAAAAAGAATGCTACCGAAACAATATGTTGAAGTTTTATCATCATACATATCAGACTATTTCGCATCTAACAAGAAGACGAATATTCAGTTCTCAAAGAAATAAGTGCAGGTGTACCACAGGGAAGTGTCCTGGGACCATTACGTTACCTCCTTTACATCAGTGACTTGCCAGAAATAAGAGATGTGGCTACCGCAGCATTTGCTGACGACATGGCTTTTCTTGCAGTTAGACACAATTCTGAAACCTCTACCGCTAAGCTGCAAAATGCTAGTAACAGAATTCTTGACTGGACAATAAAATGGAAAATAAAACTAAATGAACTTAAATCTATCCATGTCTACTTTACCAATAAAAGGTTGACGGACCCCCCTACGCTTAATATCAACGGTAACATTGTACATCATGCAAACAACGCTAAGTACCTTGGCATGAACTTGGATGCTAATCTACGTTGGAAGAAACATGTTAAGAAGAAACGCTTTGAACTTGGTATGAAATGCAAACAATATTATTGGCTTCTTGGGAGAAATTGAAAGTTGTCATTGCACAATATAATTCTTATTTATAATCAGATTTTTAAACCTATTTGGCTTTCTGGAATTCAACTCTGGAGTTGTGCCAAAGATTCCAACATATAACTAATTCGGACCTTCCAGAACAAAGCCCTTCAGCTACTGGATAACCAACATCTTGTCTAAAGACTGAAGAGGCCCAAGCCGTTTGACTTTGTGTAGTGTTTTGTGTAAAATCAGAGCATTGTGCGCGAGTGAGTAGTGTAAGCGAATTTTGCGTAGCCAGTACAAACTAAAGGACATCATTGGATGAACTTTAGTAATAAATGTTTAGTTATTAAGATTTATCAGATGTAAATTATTGGTTAGTCATTTGTGACTAGTTTTAATATTTCGAAACAGCATGTAGGTGATTATATGAAAAAAATTGTTGGTGTCTTTTGCTATAACATATTTATGTGAAATACAAAAACAAAATATCGCAATAAACTGGATGCTACACAGTGAAAGCTTCAATATGAAAAAGAATCACGTAAATCGGCCCAGTGGAACTCTTAAACGAACTAGAATAAAAATCAGCCTTGCGTTTTATATGTATCGATTTATTTAATATAAAGTATTATGTAATATAAAGTAATTTAAGTAAGCAGGAATAAATCCCAAGAACAAATACTTATTTATGAAACACAGTTTATGAAACTAATAAAGGCTAAGCGAATGAAACATTTAAGTAGTAGAGTTTCATTAATTATAAAAATATTATACTAATACATGTTATTATTATTATTATTGGATTTTGTTATTAATACATATGCAATTTAAAATAAAAAAAATGCGGTTTTCAACTAATGCGGATTTGGTGCAAATTTTTATAATCGTACATAGTTCCAAAAGCTACCAAGACTGGGGATTAAGAGGCTGCTGCAAGTAGATAGTCGTTCTCTTGCGTATCAAAATAAATGTTTCAGATTTATTTATTTAAAAATATAAAACTTAATTAAATACAGATATTAAGTAGTGTTGACTAATATATAAAATGAAAACTTCAATATAAAAAAAGAATCACATAAATCGGCCCAGTAAAATTCTCAAACAAACTAGAACAAAAATAAGCCTTGTGTTTTAAATACATAGATTCCATAATATATTTCACAAGAATATTTATAACCAAAATATGAGTAATAGTTACATAAAGTGTTACATGACCACATTTTTTAGTTTCAGACTATTGTTTGGCAACACCCGCTGGACCTCAAATGGTTCATTTCTTAGATCTAACTTGGATAAAGTTGCCAGATGGGTAGAACACAATGTCTCCGGCCTTCATCTTCTTGTTAACTCTTCGAGCCTTATTGAAATGGTGCCTAGAATAGTCAGATTGATGTAGGGTACGCTTGTATGCTAGCTTGCGATCGCGCTCTAAGTTACTGTTCATTGGTAATGAAATATTACTAATTAGAGTCCAGCCAGCACACTGACGTCATAATGTCCCCGTTTTTTCGGCAGTAACTACGTCAAATTATTGTAAAACTGACATTATTATGTCACAGCCCAAAAACGTCAATATAAGACGTCATTAAAACGTCCTATATTAGAACTAAGACAGGAATAATAAATAGTTGAATATTGGAAAAAACTTTTATGATATACTACAGTCAAAACATCTCTATATTGTGACCACCTGCTTAATATTTTTAATGAAACTTGTACGTATTGTATTGTACGTCCAAAAGAGGTCGTTTTGAAGACGTCTACGTACGTCCCATTATATGACGTCTTATGGACGTTTATGGACGGATCATTTATTAGTCATATGACGTCGTCGACCAATAATGACTTAAAAATAACGTCATTATAACCTCAGTGTGCTGGCTGGCAGCTTGTATGTTTGAATCTTCAATAAGCAACAAATGTTCAAAAACTGTTCTTCTGCCTCTTTTCTGTCTCTTTTCTATATTTTGATTAACTCATTTTCACATTAAAAACATTTCTATTGATTTGACAATTAATGGCCAACCAAAAAGATAATAATAAACAAAAATAAAATACTCATTGTTAATCTTGACAGGTGATAGGGTTAAACCTGTACAATGACGTGATTAGCTTTTTAAACCAGTTGTTCCGAAAAGCTGACCGATCTCTACCTCTTATCTCCATCGTTCTCCGAGAAATATATTTCCGTCACTTGTCAACTTACACTATTGACGTTTTCCGCCAAATGTTGGACGAGCTGAATATATGTATTTGTTTTGAAATATTAAACTTCAGTTAAGAATTTTAATTAAATTTCCATATAAAAGGTTATTAAATGTAAACAATAGCATTCTGAAGTATGTCGTTTTACTTTTTAAAGCAGATAACACGCTCGACGGAATAACTTACACTGTTAAAAAAGTCCAATGTCAAGGCCAGCTCTGAATCATATTGAAACTGAATTATCTGTAACTACGTTGACTTGGAACATGACATGACTGAGAACATAGGAAGTAACTTAAAAAATAAAATGGTGAACAAGGAAAAGAATATTTAAAGGTAATTATTAAATACATTTTTTCCAAATCTTTTTTTTAATGTTATTAATTACAACTTTTACAACAATTACAGGTTTAAGCTATGACTGTAGATTACTTTTTTAATAAAATAACGACAAAACGATTTAATATTTTTCTCTGCTATAAGTAAAATATATCAACATTATATTCTTAAGGTAATCATTTCAATCATCGTCCGTGTCTACGAGGTAAGTGCCATAAATTCTCGGCCAGATATAAATGATTTTTATTTTTCAATATAATCTCCCATAATGTCAATACACTTATAGTGGAGTAACCTTACGTTTTTATCTCGGAACCGGTTGAAACTACTCGGATTTTCATGATTCTTTTTTTGAAATCCTGTAAATATAAAATACTAAAACCTTTATAAATTAGAAATTGACGCTCCTGTCGGGAAATGCGGTGAGGTTCGCATAACCTAAAAAGTTTCCAAGTGGTTCAGTACTGGTTGCTCTCCCATCTCAGGCCAGGATAATCCTTTGTGTGTTATCACACCTATGTATTGACAGTTTGAACCCACAATTAATATCTTTTTATTCCTTTTAGTTTAAATACGGCAGCCATATTTGTTACGTGGTGCACGACGGTTCTTGCAGTTTTCTATGTAAACGAAAATCTCAATATCTCAAGAACAGTTGGTCGTAGAGACGTGTGGTAGAAAACTTTGCATTGTTCCTACTTCGAACTACATTTGTTGTTCTAAACAATGTGCAATTACAGCTGCTTGCAACTCGTTCTCGTCCTTAGAATGACGTCCCCTAAGGTCTTTCCTTAAATTGGAAAATAAACTAGTGAGAATGCGCAGAGCTAGCATTACCATGACGAACAAAAACAACTGTATACTTAATAAACTAATTTATTTTTGAAAACTAATGTTGACGTAACACATTAGTTGTCACAAAAACTAAAATTCTAAGTCCTAAAGTTTTTCGTTAAAAAAAAATTGTTGCTAAAAATGTTTATTTTTTCGTAAATTTTTAAAAAATACAAAATTTTTCATTTTTCAAAAATTTACCGAAATCTTTGGTGGTCATTTTGACCACTTTCCAACCGAAGAGATACAAAAAAATGTTTCAACCAAAAGTTTCTTAGAATTTGATGTACTATAAGATTCCAAAAAGAAAAATTCAAAAAAGTCAATAGGGAAAAAGGCGACAGACGACAGACAGACTTCACGAATTCAGAGACGAACTTTTTGTTCGTCGATAATAGTCACTAGGAGCCATATCCGGACTTGTGAAATTGCGGCAGTATGAACGGGTGCATTGTCGTGTAATAATGAACACCTCTTGTCAATTTTCCTGGACGTTTTAAACGAATATTGTTTCTCAATTTATGCAATAAAGACGCATAATATGTACTTTTAACAGTTGTATTGCGTTCTTTAAAATCAATCAGTAAAATGCTGTCACAATCCCAGAATATTGTTGCCATAACTTTCTTTGTCGATTGAACGACATGCGCCTTTTTGGGACGAGCTATATAGGGTCACCGCCATTCCATCGATTCGCTTTTGGATAGAGGATCATAATACAGAACCATTGTTTCATCTCCAGTGACAATGGACTCCAAAACCGGCTCTGGGTCGTCTTCACACACGTCTTCGTTGACGTTGAACAGCAGAAAGAAGACGCGGTACTCATCTTGCACTAATTTCATTTATACCCAAATGTTCATGAAGAATTCGGTGAACACTTGTTTCCGAAATGTCAGACATCACTGCTTACTCCTTAACTTTCAAACGGCGATTTACTAATACCATTTTTTCAATGATTGCAACTTTTTGAGGCGTTACCGCTTCACTTGGCGACCTTCATCTTCAAGAGATTCTTGCCGCAAACGGAAACAATTTGACCACTTTTTTATAGTGGAATATGAAGGAGATAGATCACCATAAACGCCGTTTAAACGTTGTTTGATTTGATTAGGCGTGTGCCCTTCTTTTGTTAAAAATTTAATGACAGCGCGGTACTCAATTTTCGTAATTGCGACCTTTTCATGCACTCGTCACGATGCTTGAGTGGCTACTAAAATCTATTACGCTTCTAGCCGTAATATATATTGTGGGCTTCTTACATGTTCAACTATGACGCAACCGAGTTTGAACATGTTGGCACCTGTAGAAGCCTGCCGGTCCGAGAATTTATGGGGCTTACCTCGTATATCTCTTATTGTTTCATATCTCTTATAATTGGAGTCCTTCAAGCTTGCATGTTTGCAACTTTATAGGTATTTTTGATCGAATATTTAATGAAATTCCTCTGTATTATAGACTATATTTACTAATGCTGGTCTTGCCTACAACACATTTAATATTTATTTGTGAGTACCATTTAGTATTTAGAGTTCTGTGCCATTGATTCATTGATTACCCTGTGACCCTGCCTTTAATTGGATTTTTATATTCTACAACTTTTAACCAGACTTGATTTACCATTTGCTCTTTACTGTAGCTCCTTGTCCAATATTTTCCTTACTATAGCGCTAGAACTCGATTTGGGTATCCACTTGTGTAGAGCAGCAAACCTTGCTGTACAGATCCATTATTACAGTAAAAATGATAAGTTCCTGTTAATACTCCACTTATTAGACAGTACTGTATTGTCTTTGATCATTTTTTAATACAAACTCTATCTTCTAAAGTCCTCTAAAAGTTACGCCACTGTAGTTAAATTACGTAGGCAACAGTCAAGTACTATTACCTTCACCTGTGCTATCAACAAAACCGGTTTAGACATATTATTGCAATGGTGTCTGCTTTCTAGACTACCTTGAACATGACTACATGGCCATAACATGGTGCTAGTATATAAACAGGTTATTTATTCTGGAAATAATTGCGGCAATATGGGAAGTTATGTGAATGAATAGAACGATGTTACAAATGAATAGAGATCAGAACACCAGTTTAAATTATGCGTTTTAAATATTTAAGATATTTCAAAAAGTATACTAGTAGATAACAAAATCTTCCAAACTCCAACCAATACAATTGTAAAAAAAGAACAACAAAATACAACAAAGAGGTTAATTCGAAACTAATTATAGTAGTAATATTTAAAAGACGGTCAGATATCTCACACAGAACGTGATCTATGAATCAATCATATTTTTGGATGATTTTTAATGTTTGAATATTCGCTTCAGATTTCTACAAAACAATGAAATTTAAAAATGGGCTTAAATCCAACCAATCGGGATTGAATTACAGCAGCAATAACTTGCATCAGTGCAAATTATCACAAGTGTATAGTCTATTAAAATATTCCTCGTGCGCGTGAAATTTGCTGAGAATTTTAGTTAAATGAAAATTTTATCCATCACAGAGGGAAGTTTCTCCCGAAAACCACAATTTGGATGTGAAAAATTCTCGGAAAAGAAAATTGTTAAAATCTGTTTTTCTAAGAAATAGTATGATTAATTGATTGTATATAACCATAGAATAATTAATATAAGTAGAAGCACAGCTGCAATGTTTAAAATGTAACCCAAAAATGTACCCGACGATAGATGGCTAGTAAACTAGCCATCTATAGGACGGTACAAAAAATTTCATTAGCAATTATACAAACCTAACTCACAGTTTTTAATATGTTTCTAACGCAAGAAATATTTGTAGATTGTAGAATTGACGTACTTTATACTTTTGACCTAAACTGTTACTACAAAAACAAGACAAAAATGTTTTGATAGCAAGTGTGTTTTATGATTCATGAAAAACGATCCCTTTGTATGTTTCCTTTATATATATCTATAAGTATAAATGAATATTAAAAAATATATACTCCCATTTAATGTTTGTGTAGAAAGAATGCTCTTCGCCCTCTCACACATTATAAACATTGTTAACATAATATTTAATAAATGCATGTATCTCAATAAGTTCTAAAATAACCATGGGTTTTAAAACTTTATCTAATTTAAACTAAAACACGCCTTCCATTAAAAAATTCCATAATCTTGAAAAGCCATTTAAATTCTGTTTTCATTACCTTTGTTTTCGATCACAACCTAAAAAATGAACTCTAGCTAATTACAAAAATTACACTATACGGGGTGTGTCACCGCCTGTCACGACGAGTTTTGGTTAGAAGAATATAGACGAACATTTGTTAAAATGCAATGTTTCCATACAAAATAACAAAATTGGACACGCTACTTATTACGGACATTACTATTTATAGTCCAGTCATTTAGAACACAACTGAAGAGTTCTTTAATGAACAATTCTAATAAGTGTATCTTATGCACTTACAGGTTATAAGTTTATTGTATGCACTTTCTGTACTTGTGTACATCTTATTTTGTTACTATACATCTAGTCTATATTTTCTAGTCTATTATATTTGTATATGTTTAACATTATGTATGTAATTGCGACTATTCCTATATATCATTATCTAAGGGAAAATAAATTATTATTATTATTATTATTATTATTATTATTAGAACAAACACAAGTTGAGGTAAGTCTTTGGATCTTTGCATAGGCCTTCCTTGCTAGTTGTTAAATAACCCCAGAGGCGTAGGCTATGCAACCTGTGCGAGGCATGTGAGCGCCGCTGACAGAATAAAATATAATATAAATTAAATACTACCAGTGCAAAGTTAAAATGAAATTTACTAGTAAAATATAGTTTATATTTTTTATCGATTATCTTTTTATATGAGGGGCGACATGGCGCTGCCTTGTACTGGGGCGCCACAAACCACTATGCCTCTAAATAACCCCATAAAAGTCAACACGGGTAGATAGTGAGCTCGAAGAGATAATCAGAGTAAACCACCCCCCATAACGGTTTTTGTCGTTTTTCCCGAAAACTATTACTATAGGTAAAACTATAGGTTTATCGAGATGAAGGAGATTAGGTAAAACAAAGATTAGTTAATTCCCTACTCAAAATTTAGAATGTTTTCTCATACCTAGCCTTCGCTTTGTGTTATCGAAGAAAGAAGATATGTTATACATGAATCAGCAATTTGCACCAGTAAATTTGCTCAAGGTACTATCGGGAGCAACTTTTTGTGGTCTCAAATTCGTCATGAAGTATTTTCTTTCTTCGAAAACACAAATAGAAGGAGAAAAAACAATCCAACAATTTTGGTAGGAAATTAAATAAACTTTATTTTACCTAACCTCTTTCATCTCGATAAACTTAGTTAATAGTTTAAATTATATAAATAGTTTCCCAGAAAAATGACAAAAACCGCTAAGGGGCGTGGTTTACCCGCATTATCTCTTCGAGTACACCTATAGGTGGCGAGATTTAGAGGGTTATTTAACAATCCACAAGGAAGACCTATGCAAAAATCCAAGGATTTGCCTCAACTTTCCGCTATTTTTTCTGGACTATAATTGGAATTTAACTGGATTATTATAGGCTAGTATTAAAAAAAGTTAAATTTGTGTTACCATCCGTGTCCATAGTAGGATCAGGCTTAGGGTTTTTCATTTCAACGATAACTAGACACATGCTTTAAATACTCTATTAAAAACTAACATCTATGTGGATAACGAAGAAATATCTTTCAATGATATCAGAAAGTTTTTAATAAAAGTAAAAAAGGTAACCCAGATCTTCAGTAACAAACTCGCTACAGGCTAAGGACAGCAGACCATACCGGCGAAATAAAAACCAGGACAATAAAAAACACGTCTTTGCTTAAAAACAAGAACAATTTAACTAAGTGCAAAAGTGTTAAAGCGCAACAGTCGGGCCCTAAAAGATAAAAACCTCGTATCGCCGTCTACTGTCTATTCTAGACTCTAGGGTTGGAGATGTTTTAAAAGAACTATTTGAGTGGCTTTGTAAGTAAAGGAAGGGTAGTAAGTGCAAAAACGGTTAAGCACAGAAAAAAACATTGCATAGATGGGTTTCGGTACGCAATCAAACGCATATTAGTGATTAGGGATGATTTACGAAAAGAAGAGTACAGTTTTATGTTTACATCTCGGAATCAAGATCCTTTGGAGAATCTATTTCTGCGATAACATAAGCAAAGCATTTAGTTTCAACCCTAGCTGTGCTACCTTCCGAATATCACTGCAATTTAATATTTTTATGGGGTTACAACAACCACCAAAAACAAAGAACGGTGAAACAGATGATGATGTTCCTTTAGATCTCGGCGAAGGAAAAGAATGGCAAATATCGCTTACGGTATCTGAATCCTAACAAACATTGGAATCTTCAGCAAACGTTTTTCGGATAATGACGCAGATATGGTATCTGTGCTAGAATTCGACGAATCTTTGGTAACTTGTTCAATTTATTGTATATCTGATTATAAACACGTAAAATAATATAAGATAATATTTTAACAGGCAAGAGTAGCATCTTAGTTGAAGAAAAGAAGCAACTGCTAATAGTATTTCGCGATTACGGGCAGGAATCTTCCAAGAAGATTCAATATTTACTCAATATTTAATAAGACCCTGAGCTGATTTTTTGCAAGAATTGTTATAAAAGACCGTGGACATAATAGTTATTTATGTATTAAGGGCATAATGAAGCTTTTAGCCCGAGGCGTCAGCCGAGGGCTAGGAAAAGGCTGTAGGGCCCTAAAAGCAAGTTATGCCCGCTATACATACACTATTTTATGCACAGATTAAGTTTTTAATGTCAAATCTATTATTGTGTAAAAATATAATTAAATGAGTACGTAGGTACATCAAGCAGCTGTGCGTATACTTATGTGCTTATACGAAGTACGTTACTATAGTTACTATTCCAAAATATTTAATTTCAGTTTATTTTCATTGGTGATAAGTTTACAAATTATATTAAGGACCAATCAAGTTCTACAAAAAAACTTCTGATATTTAATTGACGTTTCGTTATTGCCCGTCTGACCATAAAGAGGCCCTTGGGCCATAAAAAGACTTTTATGTTTAGATGAGTCTTACAATAATAGTCTAATTATAATGCATCTGTGCATAAAAAACATTATGTATAGTAATAGCATAGAATAATTAATATCTATGATAATAGTGGTTTAGTGAAGATTATATCGAGAATTTGCTATAAATTAACTATTTGTTGCAGAAATTACTTTTTAAAATGGTAAAGTGGTATAACAACGAACTAAAAGTGTCAATAAAAAAGAAAACCAGACAAACACAGTCAAAATCTAATGGCCATCTTGAGAAAAAAGTGCGACACTAGATATTAATTAGCATGAGTAAATGCGGGAACTTTTCTGTTTTGAAACAAGGTATTAGGAGTATTTTGGGGGCGTTTTCTTGTTGTTTCTATACCTACAAGACTTGTTTCGCTTTATTTAACCATCTTTAACATAATCTCATATTATTTTTAAATACTATTTATGATTTTATTATGATCTATTACATACTATATGATTGAGGTATGAATCGCATTATTTATATTTATTTGTATTTCTTGCTTTTTCTAGAATTAACTAACAATTTTCAATGTACATATATTGCATACTTTTTAGACCATTCTTTTGGCAGTTTTGCATTCTTGTATCATTACATCTTCTTAGATATCTTGATATGGTTAAATATTTACATATGTCGGTTAATTGTATTATTATGATAAATGTTTTTAAATTTGTTTGTAGTCTGAAAATAGATTTAAAGCTTATTTTTTATGCAAGTACATCAAATAAAACGGTTGCCTGTTAAGTACGGTTGCACATATTTTTATAAATTAATTTGGTAAGATTCGGCATTTGAAACAATCCCATATGTATGTAGTACGTAATCGCGTAACATGATCTGCATGTTTAGGTACACTTATCTTTGTTGAGTTTATAAAAACCCATTCTTAAATAGGACATACACGGTCTTCCCCGACAACATCGGCGAAGTCGTCGTCGGGGACAAGGTCGAGATAATGAGGTAATGTTTACATTTACTGTAATTTAATGCATAAACAACTTCTACTTCCAAGCTGGACTGTTTATAATAAAATTATGAATATCGTATTTCTTTAAAACATCAAAATGAAAGAAAGCAGCATTGAGCATAATAAAATGCGTACTGAATCTCTTTCTTTAAAGTATTTCGAAATAGCTTATGCAATTAACAAAACTTTTCATAAGCGAAATAATATTGATATCCATCGGTAGAATTACAAATCAAGTCTTTATTAGGCAACGAAAACTCTTGTTTTTTATTTATTTCATTCTTAATTTAGTTTAAAAATGGATATAATTAACGCAGGATTTAGGATTCTGAGTTCTGGTGCGCAAACAATGTACAATAGTTTCCTATAAAGGACTTTCCGTAAAAGAACACTGGTAAAAATCTGCTGATTTTGGTATAGGAGAGGTCAATGGACAAATTATTATATACATAGGTATCAAATATCATTTTTTTCGTTGTTCATCAAGAATGTACTGATTCTAGTAAAATAAATATTTTGTTGCATTTGTAGAGACCGTTTAATAAATTCAACCGAATTTGATGTAAACTGATTCCTAATTTTACAAATCATGTTTACAATATGGGTCATAACCTGATAACCTTGGAAGATAATTACAATCAGTACTACTAATAATTGTCACCTGAACACTTGATGCCATCTATTTTCTTGTATAATAGGAAATAAGTACTGAGAATTTTATACTTTTTGAAAGATTAATTTTATTTATGTACAATATTTTATAAATGTTGAAACTACAGTAGGTATTATTTAGCCAACTTAAATGTTCAACAGTTTTTCATTCGGTGAATCAGTTTATATCAAATTCGGTTCAATTTAGTAAACGGACGTATTTAATAGATGTGACAAAACATTTATTTTACCAGAATCAGCATTATGATTCATGTGAATAAAATGTAGCAAATGCTTTTACTACTATTAATAAATGATGACAGATATGATAAAAATCAGCAGATTTTTAACATTGTCCTTTGGTAAGTGATAATCTTCTTTTTGGTTTCGGAAAATTGTACATCGTTTGCACACTGGAACTCGGAATCCTAAATCCTGCGTTAATTAATTATATCCATTTTTGAACTAAATTAACAATGAAATAAAAAAAACTAAAGTTTTCGTTTCATAATAAAAGATTGATTTGTAATTCCACCGATGGGTGACGTCAAGGTTATTACGTTTATGAAGACTTTTGTTAATTGCATAAGCTATTTCGAAATACGTCTAAATAAAGAAAGAGATTCAGTACATATTTTATTATGAATGATTATTATCAATAATGCTTTTTTTCATTTTGATGTTTTAAAGAAATACGATATTCATAATTTTATTATATTCAGTACAGCTATAAATTACAGTAAATGTAAACATTACCTCATTATCTCGACCTTGTCCCCGACGTTGTCGCCGACGTTTCGCCGACGTCGTCGGGGAAGACCGTGTATGTCCTACATTAGAAAAATGTTTGCACATGCAAGTATAGTGTCTGTTTAATGAAAGACGCTTGTTAATTATACCAGCAAATAAATTCTCGGAAATGCAAATGATTTGGTAAATTAATGAAATATTTAAAGAGTGCAGCACTACCTAGATATGCCCCCTTTACTCTTCAGTATACCTGCCCCATATGCTGACTGGTTACTTAAATCTCCATAGCGTTATTCCTTATATTAATTACTCTATGATATAACACATAGTGTTGATTAGTACAGCTTAATCTGGACATTTTCGACCTTTACAGTGTTAAAATCCACGTAAATGATCCAAATAGCATGCAAATGACAGAAAAGATTATATTTAATAAAAAAACTGAACTTAAATATTATAATAAAAAGATATTTCCAACACGATAATGCTTAACAATGGCTTAGTAATGGATAACAAGTAAAATAGAAATTAGTAATTTTTATTCTACGTGACAGTCATCATGTTTTAGCTTCTCCATTTGTTTCTTTTCTGGATCATTTTTAATTTTTTCTCTTCTTTTCCACATTTTCTTTGCACCTCATAATGTAAGAACAAGAATGTATATAGGAGTTGTCATTTACGTAAACAAATTGTATTACGTGGAATTATAAATCCACGAAAATGATGCAATGAAAATGCCACGCGAATGACTATTAGAGCATTAATATAACATAGCGCCTAGACTATTTTCTTTGGAGGCTTCAACTAGCTATAATGAAACAACACAAGTAGTGTATCAACTTACGAAAAATTCATTTCTAAATTCAACACCAGTAAGAAATTACGATAACCACGTGAATGATGCGAAATAAATGTACTCTTACATCAGACCATATAAACTACCTCTATAAAGTTTATAAATTAACTGAACAAGACACTACATGTTGATTTCATTAAAATTACATATGGAAGCAATACATGTGTAATGCTGATATTGTAGAAATACTGATACTATACGTGAAATCTTATTTAATTGTTTTTTTATTGTTAAAAAAATAGGTCAGTTGTTAATATATACTTGGCTAAATAGACTGCTATTACTGTATCTTCACTGTACTGAACTAACAGGTAAAAAGGTATTCGTAATATAATATTAATTAAACAAGGACAGTAAATTTAATATTTCTGAAGAATTACCCAGAGACCTTGAAATATAAATTGTTATTGAAAAAATTGTAGCAATTAATTATGGATTATTTTACAGATCTTGCAGCAGTTGTAAAGAAAACATAAGAATATTATCTATTATATCCATTATGTATTAAACAGTTCTTAGCTGCATAACCTCAATAATTTCTTCTTCTCTTGCTTCTCATTTTCTGAGGTTATCAATATTTCCGAAACTACTGCTACTTCTCGCAACAAAGATGCAGTAGAATTTCCATATATCTATCTTAGATTTCTTTTTTTTCTTCTTACGTTTTTGCCTTGCATGATTACGTTTTCTTGTCTTGAGAGTTCATCCTGTGGGATTTCAAATTTGAGTAAATAAGTTTGACATTATTGAAGAACAGCTGTTAGTAGGTATTGCGCCCCTTGAGCGTGGGAAAATTTTGATGACCGTGGGAACCTAATTAGCATAATTAATTGCTCTAATTAAATTGATTGCTCTAATTAATATGCAAATGAGGCGCGAATTAAATTTATTGCTCTAATTAATATGCAAATGAGGCGCGAATTAAATTTTTGCTCTAATTAATATTCAAATGAGGCGCGAATTAAATTTATTGCTCTAATTAATATGCAAATGAGGCGCGAATGCTCTAATTAATATGCAAATAAGGCGTGAATTAAATTGATTGATCTAATTAATATGCAGGCGTGAATTTATTGCTCTAATTAAATGATCGAATTATTTGATCTAATTGCAGGCATTAATTTATTGCTCTAATTAATATGTAGGGACGGCCATTTTGGAACTTTATCATTCGCAGTCTCCTCTCTCTCTCTCTCTCCTATTAGAGGACGCATGAAAGAGCCCTCTCTCTCGCTCCTATTAGAGGACGCATTAAAGAGCTCTCTCCCTCTCTCTCTCTCCTATCAGAGGACGCATTAAAGAGCTCTCTCTCTCTCCTATTAGAGGACGCATTAAAGAGCCCTCTCTCTTATTAGAGAATGCTTTCTCTCTCCAGCGCACACACACACCCTGTACTCTTTCTACTACCTTTTCTAGAAGAAATAATAATAAAGCCACATAGGAATTAAAAATTATTTTTATTAATATATACTGTTAAGGCTACATTTAATTTATAATAAAAATGTTGATAGAATGCTGGTGCTTGAGGGCTTCAGGACTGACCTCTGTTTTCTATTTGCGGTTCCAGGGGCTGTAACAACAATAACAATAGAACATTAAAAAGGGGTTTATTGTATAAACTTGATGTTTACTCGTACCTTATTTAATTCCACAAACAGGCAGTCATCATAACAGTTTGTTTTCCCCAAGTACATCAAACCTAGAGAAATCGTTTTAGCTTCAAGCTGCTGGTTAAGCTCGGTAACCCTTTGATCTGTTAACTTGTCGTTGATTCGCTTTGGTAGAAATGTAACATGCTTTTCAGCAACAATAATCACACTTTCACGCTTATCACGGCAAACGACTCTTTTGAATTGTAGTATCTCTGCAATTTCTTTTATTTTGTAATCACGTAACTTCTTGATTGGCTTCTGGCTAACGGGAGATTTGTTCAATTGTTGTATTAGCAAATCCATTTTTTTCTATGTAAAAAATAGACAAAAACTTAACACTCACAAGAATAATAAATGATTATTTTAACATACCTAGTTCAAGCAAACAATAACAATATTACTATCACCGTAACCGATGTCAAGAACCAACTAAAACGGAAGGGGGTTTGACTGAGCTTTTATAAACTTCGAACCTGCGCGAATGAACATGATTTTAGATAAAATCTTAATTTATTACCCTTCAGAACAAAAAGGGTATTGTTAAAAAAAAACCTGCACTGTCAATTAATTACTTAAGACCAGATAAAAATCTAAATTTATTACCCTCTGAACAATGGGCATCGTTAAAAAAGGTCGACACCTGTGCTGTCAATTGAGCAGCTGTTTTAGATAAAAAAGCTAATTTATTACCCTCAGAGCAAAGGAATATCATTAAAAAGGGTAGCGCCGTCAATCAGACAGCTGTTTTTAGATAAAATCTTAATTTATTACCCCCCTCGGAAAAAAGGGTGTCGTTAGCTTTTATATTTATTACCCTCAGAGCATCTTTATTTAGAAGGTATTTTTCACCTATTTTTCAATTATCTGTAAATTTAGACATTTTTTTATTAAAATATACCTATTTAAAGAAATGGTTTTTTCGATTTATCATACTTCTAAACAAAGGGTTGACAGTGTTAGAGCATTAAAAGTACAGAATAGGAAAACTAACAAGTATTTAATAAAGAATTTAAAAGTAAGGTATTAAAATTTAAAAAACGTTATATGTACAAATTACTTATGACTAAATTACGTTTCTCTAAAAGAAATGTAAAAAAGGTTACACACTACTGCGTAATTATATATAATATTGAAATAAATAAAGATTATTAAAAGTTTCACAGTTTTATTAAAATATAACCTGACAATATTGTTTCGACAGCTATAATATATAATATTGCTTGTACGAGTTCTATCATATTTACCATTCTTGTTATTATTTAATCTACCTGAGCTCGCTTGTTTATGACATCCGACTGATTTATGACCTAGTAAAAATACTTAATTAACAAAGTCTTGAACAGGCGCATTCTTATCTATTTCGTAATATTACGCAATATCATGCAATACGTAAACGATGTTTTAATGACAACCAGAGGACGCTACGATTGTTTTTTAGAACGTATAAAAACAAAATCCTTAAAAGCAACCTCATAATAGGGCATAAACGTTTGAAGGTTTTTATTTAATTAGAGCAAATTCCATCGTATTTTAGTTATTTGAACACGATGTCGAACTAAAGAAATATTATAGAGAATGGATTTATCTATCGATATTTGTTTTAAAGCGAAGCCTAATCCTTCAATAATGTTTTTAAAATGATAAACACACACACCTTTAAAAAAGGGGCTGTATCGAATGCTAAAAAATGCAGGTAAATTCTTTTAAAATTTTAAATCATTATGACAACAGAACGAGTTATAACCCTGTTCAGAGAAAGAAAGCTTATCTTTTACTCAGATCTGAGTGTAATCATTACCGATACGACAGACGATGCTATGCTGACAAACAAGATGAAACAAGCATAAGAGGGCTCGCTTGTTTATGACATCCGACTGATTTATGACCTAGTAAAAATACTTAATTAACAAAGCCTTGAACAGTCGCATTCTTATCTATTTCGTAATATTGCGCAATATCATGCAATACGTAAACGATGTTTTAATAATGACAACCAGAGGGCGCTACGATTGTTTTTTAGAACGTATAAAACAAAATCCTGAACTTCCGGGCATCACTTGCCTACATCAGCTATCGTCGTTAATAACTCTTATTTACGGCTATTGTGTTTTGGTGTATGTGTGTGTATTTGTTAGTCTCGAATAAATCTATTTTTTTTAAATAAAGCTGTGAGTGTTTGACGAACCAAGACAGCCAGCCAACAAAGGTAGGAATTTATTATTAATTGTTTTATTACGTATTACTGATTAAAGGCTTTATTAATTTGCATTGAAACTGATCTTTCTCTGACTTTTCTCTATTAATTTGCATTGAAACTGAACGTATTTGTTTATAATAATAATAATAATGTTAAATTTTGTAGTTTTGCAAGTCGGTTTCTTTAACTTTGTACAAACCAAATAATTAATTTATAATATTTAATAACCCGCATTGCGTTCGGGGGTTACGAAGATATACCTTCGTTTATTAGATTAGTTTATTCAAAATTATGTACAGAAAATTTCCAGTATCAACATACTTTGTAACGCATGTAATTTCTCAGTTTTAGCATTAGACGTAAAAGCTCAATTATATTCCCTGTACTTGTACTACTACTACCCGTAACAAAATGGCTCTTTATGAAGTTATTACTGAAAGTGTATCTACTGTTAAGAAGTTTAACACCCAAAAGCGTCGAGTTGTATTCAAAGTGAAACAGTCTTCAGATAGCCAAGACCTATTGGTCTTTTTCAAAACAGCTATCGAGCAAATAATTACACATGCCACGTCTAACGTTTCACCAACCGACCGTGTAGGAATTACTTTCGAGTTCGATAGTTTTAAAGATAAACTCCCCGGCTACATGAGTTTTAGACTGGCTAGTGAGGTTACCTACAAAGATGTTTGGGGAATTCTAGAGAGCATCCTACAGAGTGACCCTGAAGCTCTCAGTACTGATAAGTTCCGTATGATTGTTTCATCCGTGACGCCACCTGCAGGGCAAGGGCGTAACCGAAGCGGCATTTACAGTACCTTCGCCGAAGAGTGCAGTAGGCGTAGAGGTATTGTAACGATCAAGAATACCGACAATCTATGCCTACCCAGGGCTTTGATCGTAGGGAAGGCCCATGCTGATCAAAGCCCTGATTACAAGAAGACCAGGACTAACCAGGGTGTACAAAAGATAAAGGCCGAGGAATTAATGCGAGAGGCCTGTGTACTCGTCATTCCATCAGAGGGAGCAGGTGTCAACGAATTAAGATGCTTTCAAAGACATCTTAATGAATACAAGATCACTGTGTATGGGAATGGTACAAAGGGCCGTGATGTGATCTTCGAAGGAGCTACTGATACAGAGAAGAAGATCAATCTACTGTATCACGATGGGCATTATAATTTAATCACCTCATTGACCGCTGCCTTTGTATGCAGATACTTTTGCGAAAGCTGTCACGCCCCGTATAATCATAAAAGTCACCATAGGTGTGAAAAGTCTTGCATGGGCTGTGGCAGTTCACCACCTTGTACTAGACAAGCCCTACTCATCAGATGTCAGGATTGCAGAAGAGACTTTAGAAACCAAAACTGTTATGAGAATCATCAGACTAAAATGTGTCAGATTGTTAAAAAATGTGAGGAATGTTTTAGGATCATAAATCTAAAGCTGAGAAAAGAGCCTCATATTTGTGGAGAAATTTATTGTAAAACTTGCCAGGCTCACAAACCTGAAAACCATTTTTGTTTTGTAAAACCGGTCGGGGAAATGTCTGCTGTTAAACAGAACGAGACTCTTTTTGTATTTTTTGACCTGGAAACAAGGCAGGAGAAACAGATCTCTGAAGGTGTCCGTATTCATGAACCTAATTTATGTATTTTGCACCAGGTATGCCCTTGCTGCTATAATGAACAAAAATTGTATTGCTGTCAACGTTGTGGTATCAGAGAGCGGGTCATAAAGAAGGACTGCATTGAAGCGTTCCTGACCTATTTATTAGAAATCCGCAAGAAGTTTAGAAACGTCGTAGCTATAGCTCACAACGGACAGGCCTTTGATACCCAATTCATCCTGAACCACATCATTACAAAGACCTCGCTGAGGCCTGAGCTCATAATGAGAGGCAGCAAAATCCTTTTACTTCAATTAGATAATCTAAAGTTTATCGATTCTCTGAACTACTTCCCTATGGCCCTATCTGCACTCCCTAAAGCGTTTGGGTTACCAGCACCAAAAGGATACTTCCCGCATCTCTTTAATACCGAAACAAACGCTAACTACGTCGGCCCTCTGCCAAGCATAGAATATTACAGCCCCGGTACCATGAAACCGAGGGCTCGTGAAGAATTCCACAACTGGTACGAGGCGAACAAAAACATCGAGTTCGACATGCAGAGAGATCTAGTGACGTACTGTAGAACCGACGTGGATATTTTGAAGCGAGCATGTCTTCACTTTAGAAACCTGTTTGTTGAAGAGTGCGGTGTCGATCCTTTTACCGAAGCAATCACTATCGCTTCGGCTTGCAATCTAATGTTCAGGTGCAAATTCCTGCAACAAAACACCATAGGGATAATACCCAAGGGCGGTTACAGGAGAATCGATAATCAGTCCAAAATAGCTCTCCAGTGGTTGATAGGTGAGGAAGAGCAGAGAGGTGTTGTGATTCAACACGCCGGAAGACAGAAGGAAGCCGTTGTAGCCGGTTTAAAAGTTGACGGCCTATACGAAAAGCAGGTGTTCCAGTTTCACGGCTGCTACTTTCACGGTTGCCCTAGCTGCTTTGTAACCAGACGTGACGAGTCGCTTCATGATGATCCCGCCGATACCATGGCCTTGCGTTACGAGAAGACTCTGGCATGCACGAATAGACTCAAAGCGCTTGGATACGAGGTTATAGAGCAGTGGGAATGCGCGTTCCGGAAGCAGTTAACACCTGAAAGGAAGCTGCAGCTAGATAATCAGCCTATGCTAGTTAATACACCTCTCAATCCTCGTGATGCTTTCTTCGGCGGTAGAACGGGCGCTACCAGGCTAAAGTACCGGGTAAAGCAGGGTGGGAAGATCCGATACGTAGATGTATGTAGTCTGTATCCATGGGTGTGTAAATACGGAAAGTTTCCCGTTGGACACCCTAAAGTTTACGTTGGAGACGAGTGCAGGCAACTCATTGAGGGTAAAGGAGGTATAGAAAACGTTGAAGGCGTCATTAAATGCACCATACTTCCACCCCAGCATCTGTACCACCCCGTTCTACCATTGAAAATACATAATAAATTACTATTTCCACTCTGTTACTCATGCGTTAAAGACTTAAATCAGGGAGAGTGTTCTCATTCGGAGACAGAAAGAACCATAAGCGGAACATGGGTTATTGATGAGGTCGTGAAGGCTGTGGAAAAGGGTTACAGGGTAGTAGAAGTACAAGAGATATGGCAGTACGTAGTCACCCGGTACCAGAAGACCTCTAAGTCGGAGGGTTTATTTGCCGGGTTCATCGATAAATTCCTGAAGATAAAACAAGAGGCTAGTGGTTGGCCTGGTTCCTGCAACACGGAGGAGGCCAAAAAGAAGTATATTGAGGAATACGCCGAAGTAGAGGGTGTTTCGATGGATGCTTCGAAGATTATCAAGAATCCGGGGCTTAGATCGCTGGCCAAGTTAATGCTAAATTCATTTTGGGGTAAGTTATACAATTACTTTGCGAATAGTCGCTTACTAACTATGTTTTTGTTACAGGAAAATTTGGTCAGCGCGAAAATCAAGCAAAGACCTCTATTATTCGGGAGCCAAAAGAATTCTTCGATCTACTTACCAACCCTAGCATCGAAGTTAACCATCTTCAGGAAATTAACCAGGAGGTGATTGCAGTCAACTGGCAACACAAGGATGAAGCGGCTGTACCCTTATCCACGGTAAATGTAGTGATTGCTGCATATGTCACTACTCAGGCAAGGCTTAAATTGTATTCTTACTTGGAGCAGCTGGGTTCGAGAGTGTTGTACTATGATACAGGTAATAATTATACGTTTCTTGTGTATTTTGATAACTACTACTTAATTTGTTTTTCCTTTTTCGCTATAGATTCTGTAATATATGTGTCGAGGCTAGGAGAAGAAGATCTACCTACAGGCAGTTTCTTGGGGGATCTCACGAACGAACTCGAGGATTACGGGCCAGGGGCATACATTATAGAATTTGTATCAGGTGGTCCTAAAAATTACGGGTACATCGTGTATGACCCTTCAACCGGGAAAGTCAGCAGGGTGGTGAAAGTTAAAGGCATCACTTTGGACCATAACGCCTCCCAGCACATTAACCTAGAGTCAATGCTCGACCTGGTAAAGAATATTTGGCATAACAAAGCGTACAAAGCATTCAATAGGACGTTTCATGAAAAATGAGTATGTCTTCATGGTTATCCGAGAGAACCGATTTCAACCTAATAATTGTTTAGTTATTTTGATTATTGTCTAGCTGTTTTTGAGAAACATTATCGTAGAATAAAAGATGTTCTATCATGATTACCCGAGAACAGATAGTTGTTTAGTTATTTAATTATTGTTGTTTTGTTGATGTTCAATAAAATTTTTGAGAAAGAATGTCATAGAATAAAAAGATTAATGTTCTATATATGTGTATTATTACTATTCTCACCCGTCTGTACCAAGGTATGAAAAAGGTGATAGCTACAACTGAGAGAGAGAGAGAATGAGGTAATTACCTACGAACACCTGCCTGTGATGATGACGTGTCAGCGACAGGATGAAACTTGTCTGCCAGCGATGACTGTTTGTTTATCGTATGCGTGTTACTGAGCATGCGTTGGATCTAGGTAAGTATAAGTGACTATATAAAGCCGTCCGTTGTTAGCGTGTAGCAGTAGACAGTACGTGTGTGGCAGCAGCAGCAGCAGCAGCAATTACGATGATGGCTAGCAGTCCTAATTATTATTGTTATGATAACTATGAGAGCGAACCCTTGAAAATAGGTAAGTTGTTGTTTATAAAACTTCAAGTTTGTATGCTAATTTGTGTCTATTTTGTTGTTTAGATGAGGAAGGTTCGGATGTTGCAGATCATGCATCATCATCAACAGCAAGTACCTACAACGACGACGGTCAAGCGTGGAACAATGAAGAAGAAGAAACAGGTAAGATGTTTAAGACTTTTGTGTGTGTGTGTGTGTTTATGCTTATATTAATCGATTATTGTATTATTATTGTTTTAGCGTTCCTGTCGCAGCAGTCGCCTCTATACTACGCTGATGACGCTGTAGCAGCAGCATCAGCAAACTTTACCGTCATAGATACACCAGTAGTAGCAGCAGCTAAAGATGAAGTACGTGTTCAACTGCTCGGGGCTGTCCAGTATCCGTTGTATGTTACGAGACCTCCCGGGGAAAAAGAAAACTACGACCATATACACAACATCCAAGTAGGACTTATTCCGCCCGACGACGACGACGACCAGGGAGAATTTGACGTGGTAGTGAAGCTCGAATGCGTGAATAGTATATGTGAGTATGGTGAATTTGTGTTGTCGGAACGGGACTGGTTCGAGCTGTATGATATACGAGTCGAGGCAATGTTTAAAAATTTCTTTCATGCTTGCTGCTGCAACGACGACCCCGACAACAGCAACAAAACACATCGTGATAAACATTTGAAATTTCATCTATGTGAGAATTTATACATCGAGATTATTCACAACGAGTTTTTCGGCAACAGGGTGGCCATACATGATAAACAGCGGACTATAACCTTAAAAGATTACGAGTTTCAGTCTATACTGCATTTAGCACCGTTGATCAATCATCATGCTCGAACGTTACGTCACCTCGACTTTTCACGTTTCTACCGCTCAAACATAGAGAACGTAGCAGAAGGTCAACTGAGACGCCATGAAGATGCCTATAAATCGCTCCCGACATCCGATTCAATTTTATTCACATCCGAACTGTTATGCGGTTACTACTCAGCTACCAGTTTAATAGACAACACAGCAGCAGCAATTGGTGGTGGATTGAACTCGTTCATTTTATTAGAAATAATAAAACATTATCCGCAAAAGTTTATCGATGCCGTACGTACACGACTGCTATCATATCAGCATCAGCCGGAAACAACAACGCAGACGACGTTTACACCGTCATACTAGGGACACCTTGGCGTAAATAAACTTAGAAATAGGTTACAACAAAAACAATTTGTAAGTGCTACGAACTCTCAGCTCATACTGTGTGTGTGTGTGTGTGTGTGTGTGTGTGTGTGTGTGTGAATAATTTGTCAAATATGGATATTGTTACTCTATGCCTATTAAATGTATAACAAAAATAAATAAATAATATGTATAAATATTGATGTTTCATTTACTAGCATGATTAGAAGAGCGTTCATACATACATCAAAGTGTTTGTTCATACCTAGTATACATGTAACGGGTATACATGTATGAGAGAGAGAGAGAACTAATATTGATACAACTACGCCTGTTGAAGATGATGATGATGACGTGTCAGCGACAGGATAAGACTTGTTTGTCAACATCGACAACTTGTTTACCGTATACGTGTTACTGAGTATGCGCGCACAAGACCTAGGTAGGTGTACGTGTCTATATAAAGTTAGCAGTTATTAGGCTGTACTAGTAGCAGCAGACATCACATGTACAGCTACCGCGGCAGCAGCAGTAATCAATATGATGATGACGAGCAGTTCTAATTCTTGCTACGACGACGACGACGACGACAACTCCTGTATGATCGAAACCCTGGAAATAGGTAAGCTGTTATTGTTTAGAAAAAACTTCAGAGTTTTATTATTTCAGAGATATATATATATATATATATATATATATATATATATATATATATATATATATATATATATATATATATATATATTTATATATATATATATATGCTAATATAATTTGTGTGTATGTTGCCGTTTAGATCAGGACCTTGCAGATCACGCGTCAAACGTATCAGCAGCAGCAAGAGCTAAAGATAATCATATCAACACCAGCAGCAGTAGTCGGAGACGTCAACGACGACGACTACAACGTCTGCACCGTCGTACCTTGGCACAAATAAACCTCCTTAGAAATAGATTACAAAAATATTTAAAAAATTTACAAATGTTACGAGACGATCTCGACTCATACTGTGTTGTGAATAATTTAACAGATAACATGTTAAAATTGTCTATTAAATATACAGCAAAAAATAAATAATATGTATAAACATTGATGTTTCATTTACTAGTATCATCACCAGCATTCTATCATCATTTTTTTTTATTATAAATTAAATGTAGTCATAACAATATATATATATATTAATAAACATAATTTTTAATTCCTATATGCTTTTATTATTTCTTCTAGAAAAGGTAGTGGAAAGAGTACAGTGTGTGCGCTGTAGAGAGAAAGCGTCCTCTAATAGGAGAGAGAGAGAGAGAGAGAGAGAGAGAGAGAGAGAGAGAGAGAGAAAGGGGCTCTTTAATGCGTCCTCTAATAGGAGAGAGAGAGAGAGGAGACTGCGAATGATAAAGTTCCAAAATGGCCGTCCCTTCATATTAATTAGAGCAATAAATTATTGCTTGCAATTAGATCAAATAATTTAATTCGATCATTTAATTAGAGCAATAAATTCGCGTCTGCATATTAATTAGATCAATCAATTTAATTCACGTTCTTCTAGAAAAGGTAGTGGAAAGAGTACAGGGTGTGTGTGTGCGCGCTGGAGAGAGAAAGCATTCTCTAATAGGAGAGAGGGCTCTTTAATGCGTCCTCTAATAGGAGAGCGAGAGAGAGAGAGAGAGAGCTCTTTAATGCGTCCTCTAATTGGAGAGAGAAAGAGAGAGAGAGCTCTTTAATGCGTCCTCTAATAGGAGCGAGAGAGAGGGCTCTTTCATGCGTCCTCTAATAGGAGAGAGAGAGAGAGGAGACTGCGAATGATAAAGTTCCAAAATGGCCGTCCCTACATATTAATTAGAGCAATAAATTAATGCCTGCAATTAGATCAAATAATTCGATCATTTAATTAGAGCAATAAATTCACGCCTGCATATTAATTAGATCAATCAATTTAATTCACGCCTCATTTGCATATTAATTAGAGCATTCGCGCCTCATTTGCATATTAATTAGAGCAATAAATTTAATTCGCGCCTCATTTGAATATTAATTAGAGCAAAAATTTAATTCGCGCCTCATTTGCATATTAATTAGAGCAATAAATTTAATTCGCGCCTCATTTGCATATTAATTAGAGCAATCAATTTAATTAGAGCAATTAATTATGCTAATTAGGTTCCCACGGTCATCAAAATTTTCCCACGCTCAAGGGGCGCAATACCTACTGCTGTTCAACAATGATATCAACTTGTTGTGTAATATAGTTTTTTTTAGTTACTTATGAAAATATAATTTAAAGCCTGCTTCATACGTTGTTAAATATGCAAGAATTTCTCTCAAGACTTGTCCTAGATTCATTTGAAATCATCTGTACATGTACAGCTCCATTCTGATATCATGAATTATAATTCGATTAGACGGGGTCATTAGATTACATAAATGACTGATTTCTACAACGAAAACTATATAAATTAATTGTTTTAAATATTCTTTATGAAATTTGTCGACTTAATACTTACAGTCATAGCCTTGTAAAATTTTACAATGCTCATTCACAAAAAGCTAATGGAAACTAATTTTGTTTTATAATCACACCATGACAATTTCTAGCTATAAATTGAGGCACATAGTACATACAGATTCTGAACAATTTATTTACGTGGGGCACCTGTATTTAACTTAATCCCCACGTTCCAAAAAAAAGAAAGTGATTGAGATACACCCAATACGCGCGCATTTGCATAGCAAATGCTACCAGTCACTCAATGGTCGAAGCGAGGGTGCCTATCCACTCTCTACTAGCCCTCCAGGCTAGTACCGGAACTATAAACGTGCTCACCCCTCGGAAATTCCCCGCCCTCTTTCATGCGAGGTCGAGTTCCTCGTCCAGCATTAGGACTATTCCCCCAATCCAGGTTAGGGCCATCGGAACGCTCCCGCCCTCTTTAATGCTTAGTAAGTTCCTTCTCCCAGCCTAAGTTGGGACCACTGCCCTATGGAATCCAGTCTCAAATGTAGCGGGACTTGGTTTTGAATGGTTTTGCTACCCCGATCTCCCAGTCATAGGCCTGGTTTACCACTGGCAGAGCTTCGTTTCGAGTCTACCGAAGTAGAATCCGGGTATGTCCCCGTTAGGGTGAAGTTGTCTTGAAAGTGAGAGGCTGTATATTCGCATCAACACCCCTTAAGCGTAGGTCTCTAGACGATTTCTGGGAATCCGACGATTGGAACTGCACAGTCAAAGTCGGATCCCTATACTGTCACCTCCGAGACACTATCTGGAGGCATGCAGTTTGATGATGTTCATGAATAGGTCAGCGAGTGCACTGATCGGGATAAACCTCACTTTAATTCTCCTCCATTTGTCTAGGTCAGACCGCGGGAAACTAGCACCATATCAGACCCTGACGTCAGGTAAGAATCAAATCCACCCACACCGAACCTTCATGTTAGCAGAGGTTTCTCCGAAACGTTTTAGAGTACCGTCGAGAAACACTTGCGCGTAAATCTACCACACATTACATTCTGATTGCGTCATCCGTTGCCCAGATAAACCTGGGATGGGGTAAACAACAGCCAGTTCTAAGGGCGAACGTCGTGTGGTCTGCCCACAAGCTAGTCTCGGATGCTAGTGCTCCCCGACATCTCTAACGGCTGTCCAGACCTCTGTCACCTGGGTCTAGTTACGGATCCTAGTGAGTCCGAAAACTCGAACAACTGCTTGTCCGTTCACTCGTTTTATATATACAGTACTGCATCCACATGTTTGATATAGCTGTACGCGCCTCAATAGTCCTATCGCTTATGATTACAAAATATCCTTTTCATTCTCCCTTTTACGAAAGTGTAACTTTCTATCTTGATAAGGCAACCGAAAGCGAAAGTAAAACATGCTAGGTATGAAAAACTTTCGGTCCCTGGACATAAAGTAAAACTGTCAATTTTTTTTAAATATAATATAAGATGGCTGTCGTCAACATTACTTTGGTAACAATACTGTTATATATACAAACATTATTTTATTATAATCACTGAATCATCATTTTATTTATTTATTTACGGTGGTTAATAAATATCAAGGGGAGAATGAAAAGTTTAATACATTACACGCTGCGAAAGCCCTTTCAGGTGCTCGGTGTTTTTATCTAACCTCGGCTACGCTTACGCTTCGCCTCAGCCAATCAAAAACACCTTGCACCTAAAAGTAAACTTTCGCAGCTTGTAATGTAAATAACTATTTCATTCTCTCCTTTACGAAATTATAACTTTCTATCTTGACAAGGCAATTGAAAGCGAATTTCAAACATGCTAGGTAACCAGTTGCGAGGTGGTTGCTAGGTATGAAAAACTTTCGTGTCCTGGACAAAAAAGTATATCTATCAATGAATTAATATTTATTTTGAATGAAAATTAAATGTAAAAGTACATTTTCATAAGCTTGATTGTACTGGTTTTTAGATTTGTGTTGCAATAAACTTCTGCACGCAATATTTGCAGTTTTTTGAATGAAATTTATTTTATGACCTAATACACAAGAATTTAGACGGTATTTGACAAACGTCACAAATAGTAATTTATTGTATAAGGGTTTTAGATAGCATTTTATTCACGCAAGAATGTTTAAACGCGAGAGCTTGCTCGAGCGTTTAATTTTCTTAAGTGAATAAAATGCATCTAAAACCCGTATGCAATACAATGTTTTATCCACAATCACACTCATTTAGAATCAGAATTGCCGAATTTTATCAAAAAATTATTTGACATTTTACTGCGACGGCGGATGTTACCTTAAAAATCATTATTCGTGTTCCATTTGTCGTAGTACCTTTGCTTTACTGGTTGCTAGTGTGTTCAACAATCATTATAATTCCATGTGTTTTATGTATAGAAACCCTAGAGTTTTATAAACCACATTATACGTTGGCAAGGAGTTCAATTATTACCTTATTATATAGTGATTGTGGATAATAGTATATTATATACCAAGGTTGTGAAGAGTTTTTTCTAGAGCCGAGCATTATTAGATCCCGAGATGCGCAGCATCGAGGGATATAAGATGAGAGGCTCTAGAAAACACTTCACAACCGTGGTGTATATATTATTTTTTTCACTACTAGTACTTTTATTCCTTTTATTCTTCTCACATAAAAAACGTACTATCGCGATCACGGATTTTTTCCTGGATGCCAGTGTATAATGGGATGAATTTTTGCCCCGTGTTACACTAAAATCTGGATTATTGACTAGTAGTCAATAATAAAAAATTATTTACCACTAGGCAAGAAGGCTAACTTCACAAGGTGACAACAGACTAGATAATAGTATGTTTTAAAGCTAGTAGTGAAAAAATAATGTTTTT
Source organism: Agrypnus murinus (assembly GCA_929113105.1). Classification (NCBI taxonomy): domain Eukaryota; kingdom Metazoa; phylum Arthropoda; class Insecta; order Coleoptera; family Elateridae; genus Agrypnus; species Agrypnus murinus. The sequence goes on along the minus strand of OV816024.1, from coordinate 169,847,246 downwards.
AAATAGAACAGTATTGTAACCAAGGTAATGTTGACAACAAGCCAGCTTATAATATAATTTTATTATAATTATTGAATCATTTTATTTTATTATAATTTCTTGTTTTACGGTGGCTAAATGTCAAGTGGAGAATGAAAAGTTTAATACATTGCACGCTGCGAAAGCCCTTTCAAGTGCTCGGAGTTTTTAACTGGCATTCAAAAACACCTTACACCTAAAAGTAAAGTTTTTCAGTTAATAATGTAAATAACTATTTATAAAAAATATGCAATAAATTAATAAAAAACCGCTGTGTAAATGTGAAAATAAACCGTTGTACACGTCAAGCTGTACAATTAACTTTTATTTATTGTAAATTCTTTATAAAAAGACATTTGCAATAACAAGCGTTAGGACAATTTATAGCTAGACGTTGTCATGATGTTTCCAGTTTCCATTAGTTCTTTGTTGATAAGCATTGTAAAATTTTACAGGTCTCTTTTAGGAACGCCTGAAAAATTTTACAGGACTATGGCTGTAACTACTCATTTATTTATGTAGTTACCATAAATGTCTATAAAGTGTTATTTACATAGAAGGTGGAAATAAATAACTATTACCGATTACTTCTGTTTTCAGATTTGTTTCCCAAGCTAAGTCCCTCCCTGGTCTCACTGACTGATAAAAGGATACAAAATAATAATACAGTACTAATTACCATGTGTATCATAAATGTAAGACAAATATCTATAGAACGATCAAAACACTCGGATACCAGATTATTACAATTAATTTTGAGTAATAATCGTAATCATTCTGGCGTGATGTTACTATGAACTAAAACTTTTAGAGATTAAAGATAGTTATACAATGTCAGTCATTGTTAGTGGAACGATAAATTATCTGATAATAACTGGAAAAGTAATTATTTATTTTTTAATTAAATCTGGTCCCAAATCTGATGATAGAAAACAAAGTACTAGGTACTACGATTTAGTGTAAAATTAAATATTAGTTATTAAATATGTTGCTATTTTTAGTGACTGACTCAAAAAACTTCCAGGTTTTTTCTTGAAGAATTTGATTGAGTAAAAAACATAATTTTCAAGAGTTAATGAAAACTAATGAAATTGTGACTGAGCTATTAGCAGACAAAGGAAGTAGCTTTACAGTATTTGCAGAAATTATACTTCTCTGCATTGATAATAAGATAAGATATGGGTCCTTTCGGAATTTTGTAAGAGATGCGAGGCAAGAAAGGCAGATCTGCGATCTTCCTCTCGAAAGGATTGGGAAATAACTGTTTATTACATAACCAATAATTGTTCCGAAACCTCATTAAAAAATAAATCTTTGATTCAAAATGACTGTATTTTATTTGCTTTGAAACATCAAGTCTAACAGAGAATTAATACTTCTAGAGTAGTGAAAAATTGACAACGTTGCCTTAAATTACAAATAGTTGGTATCAGTATTTCGTTTGTTGTTCTGATGAAAACAAATTGATGCAATCAATGTCTCAAGTTTTGAGGTTATCTGTGCAAATATTATAAATATATGTATATAAAGCGATGGATCAAACACTATTTATTCAGATTCGTTTAAAACGTAGCAGTAAAAAATTTCCGAATCATGTATCTTTTTATTTAACACAACTTATTTTGTTTTTGAGATGTAAATTACGAGCGCCCAGTGGTGCTGCATGTAATGTATGCTATATAAAGCATTTAAATGTCTTGCTCGTTTGCCGTAATGTGACTTTGTTACTTTGCGAGCTATATCAAGCGTTCAATTGACAAAAGACCCCCACGTTTCTTACTGAAATTGGATCCCGGTCGAATTGGCTGAAATTGTGATATCCCAAGTAGCGATATTACATGAAAATTACTTAAAATTTACGTGCCTGAAATTACATACCCAAAATTTCAAAAAAAGAACGGCACGTAAAAATTATGTAATTTTTACGTGCCATGCAGATGAAAAAGATCAAAAAAGGATGTATTTATTATGTGCCATCGGGCATGCCAATGGCATGGGTTTTTCGTTTTGCAATTAATAGCAATGCACAGCAAAAATATACCGTAATCTGTCCTTGAAAATCTAATCATGGATTTCAATAGTTGTTTGATGCTGAATGCAAATTGATTTACCAAACTGTCCAATTCATCGATTTTTTAGATATATCGGCTAAAAGTGTTTTTTTTAACTAATACAAACGAATAGATCACAGTAACAGTATGGTGTAAAAATCCAAAGATAGCGAAAAATCAAGTTTATGCCTTATAAATAAACACAATTCATTAATTTTGATGGACATAATAATATTATAAATCAGACGCTGTTTAATTGCTCGACGCCCGAACGTGCGGCGTTTTATTATGACGATAATTATTTTGACGAAAATACCGATTTATGTTTTTAATAAAAATAAAATAAATTCTTCACAAGTATTTGTTACAAATCTTTTATAATTTTACTAGTATTTGAAAATAATAAATTTGTAATGCAATGGCAATATGCAGCAACTTAACTACTCTGACATTTCATATTGTAATGTTTTTAAAAATTAATGATTTGTGTTTTTTATAAGGCATCAACTTTATTTTTCACTCTAATACATGATATCTATAAGATCAATGAGATAGTGCATTTTGATACACAAATTCGAACAACTTCAAAAAACTATAAGAATTAACACTTCAAAGGCAGATATAGGGTTCATTTTTGTCGTAAGTGAATTAAATGATTTAGAATTTTTCAAATAAATAGCAAAAAAGCAAATGTGCAGCATAGTTTATTTTAAAAAAGTGATTACAATTTAAACTAGCGTAACAAGAACTAAAAGTAAATAAATGTTTATACATGAAATAAATAAAGATTATTAAAAGTTTCACAGTTTTATTAAAATTTTATTACAGTAATTAATATTTTACAATAACGTATTAAAAAGGCAAAGACTATTCTAAAGAGGTAAGCATCAGTGTTAAATTATTACCACGTAAATTGACCCCCTTTACCTTATTTTGGAAACTGTACACGTTATGAAAAAAGGTTAAATAAGTAAATACCACAGTTGGTTGGTAGAAAACAAATTTAAATGGATAATATTTCTGTATAATAGTATATGGCCCCTATATATCTTACGATTTTCAGATTATCGACTTTAAGTATTTTAGAGTTAATTTAGTTTTTAAAATTCTTCTTTGAATATGCAACTTTTTAAAAAATTTAATTTACACTACAAGTTACAATTAAGTAATTATAACAATACGCGACACTTAAATATCTAAATCAAAGTTTTGTTATAAATTTATTGTTTCAAATAATCCAAAACTATACACAAGATTTCCATGTTCAAAAATGTGTAGCTTCGGCTTAATGGATTGGCACCCTGTATATTATTCAACAATAAATTTAGCAAAAACGTTGATTTAATTATTTATAAGCGTCGTGTATTATTGTAAATACTTATTATAGTTAAATGTAACTTGAAGTATGCAAATTTATTTTTTAGAAAGTTGCATTTGCAGTTGCATAAAAAAAGAATTGAAGAAACTAGATTTACTCAAAATGTGTACGAAATTCCGATGTTTATGAAAAAAGGTAGTATTAGTACAAAAATATTATAAATTTAAAATTGTTTTATACCAGCCAACTTTGGTATTTAACCTATTTTCTGTTTTCCAAGATACGGTACAGGGCCATCTTACGTGAGCAACCCCGTAGTATGTAGGTAATAATATTAGATTAAACATCTTCCAAGGTCATATCCACAATACCTGCTTTCTTTTTACGTCCACGTCGTGCAGCTACTCTAGTTGCGCCTTCCTGGATTCTGAAATCAAAAACCATTCTGTCTAGCAATGTTTTTGTACATATATTTACCTAAAAAAGGTATACCTTTTAGATTCTGAATCGTTTTTCCTTTTAATCCTTCCAGGAGCTTTCGGTAAGTAAGCTGTAATTGCCAAACGTACGTTCATCTCAGTGTAGTCTGTAATTGTTGTCTTCTTTATGTGAAGTGCATCTGAAAAAGATTTATCAATGTGGTTTCAGATAAGTCGGCAGTAGGTATTAGGGCGCTTGGGCGTTGCCCCACTCTTCCTACTTTTGACCACGCCTGCTGCGCTCTGATTGGTTACCCCCACTCCTGTAGCTCCTCTCCTTGCTTCTGATTGGTCGACGCCATCTTGGATGACACGCCTGCTGTTCTCTGATTGGTTAGCCCCCACTCCTGTGGCTCCTCCCCTTACTTCTGATTGGACGAGCGCCATTTTGCAATTTTGGGCGCCATTTTGACCACGCCCGTCCTCCATTACGGGAATCTGTATTATCGGCAATCTGTGTGCTGCCAATAGAGGGCGTCATGCTACAATTAGTGTGTATTGCTAAGAGAGGGCGTCATGAAGAAATCTGTATTATCGACGACGACGACGACGACCTATGTACTACCAATAGAGGTCGCATTAAAGAAATCTGTATTACCTGTATATGCTGATACTATTAGAGGTCGCATTAAAGAGCCTTCTCTCTCACTCTCTCCTTTTCACCTATTAGAGGACGCATTAAAGAGCCTTCTCTCTCACTCTCTCACCTATTAGAGGTCGCATTAAAGAGCCTTCTCTCTCACTCTCTCACTCTCTCCTTCTCGCTCTCTCCTTATCACCTATTAGAGGTCGCATTAAAGAGCCTTCTCTTTCACTCTCTCCTTCTCGCTCTCTCCTTATCACCTATTAGAGGACGCATTAAAGAGCCTTCTCTCTCACTCTCTCGCTCTCTCCTTCTCACCTATTAGAGGACGCATTAAAGAGCCTACTCTCTCACCTATTAGAGGTCGCATTAAAGAGCCTTCTCTCTCACTCTCTCGCTCTCTTCTTCTCACCTATTAGAGGACGCATTAAAGAGCCTTCTCTCTCACTCACTCTCTCCTTATTACCTATTAGAGGATGCATTAAAGAGCCTTCTCTCTTACTCTCTCGCTCTCTCACTCTCTCCTTCTCGCTCTCTCCTTCTCACTCTCTCGAAGAAATCTGTATTACCGATATGTAGAGGTCGCGTAAAAAAGAGAACTGTATTAGAGAAGAAGACCCTTCAATTAGAGTTTGCAGCCATTTTATATCACAACATGTGTCGCTAGATATACATCCTTACAAACAGTCTTGAAACAAAAATGGTAGAGTCCAACCTGTTAGACATGAAAGCAGAGTAGGTCGTGATAAATAAAACATATAAAGTTATTATATCTCTCTTTCTCTCAACGAAGAAATCTGTATTATCGCCTAACAATTTACGGATATTTGCTAATAGATGTAGCGTTAGTATGAATACCTCGTAGACACGCCCATTCGTGATCTGATTGATCGATAGCTTTTATCCATACCCAGATGGTAGGTCTGTCATCTTGAAACACGTTCTGAATGGTTCGGCCATCTTTTTCCCTACCATAGGCGATCATCTTGGATTACGTTCTGGTTGGTTCGGTCATATTTTATCCCTACACCTAGCGTTTAATGTCTTGTGTACCTTTGTTATCTCTCTCTCTCTTTCTCGCTACATTTACCTACAAGTTCTGCTGCTACCTTTCTCTCTCTCTCACGCACACACTGCACTCTTTCTACCTTTTCTAGAAGAAATAATAAAGCCAGATAGGAATTAAATTATGTTTCTACTTTTCGTGTACTCTCTTTCTCCCTCTCTTTCTTGCTACTATTACCTACAAGTTCTGCTGCTACCTTTCTCTCTCTCTCACGCACACACTGCACTCTTTCTACCTTTTCTAGAAGAAATAATAAAGTCAGATAGGAATTAAATTATGTTTTTACTTTTCGTGTACTCTCTCTCTCTCTCTCTCTCTCTCTCTCTCTCTCTCTCTCTCTCCCTCTCTCTCTCTCTCTCTCTCTCGCAGATAACGATGTACCTTTTATATAGTCGCCCTTCTCCCTTAATCATGCTAGTAAATGAGACATCGATGTTTAAATATATTATTTATTTAGCTATCTCTCTCTCGGTAACTTTTTCGTATATATCCCTCTCTATTCTAGTAACTTTGGCTATCGACAGGGATCGAAGCCCGTCACGCGGTTTCAATTAACTCAACAAAGGTCCTTACAACGACGACGACGACGACAGCTCGATAAAACGTTTAAAATTTTGAATTTGTCATTCTTGAAGTCACCATCATGGGGATTTCCCGCCCTAGAATTTTATATTTCACAGCTGACTAACCACGTGATCAAGACCGCTGTATTCTAATAAAACTTTCTACCCAAATAGATCATGAAATTTAAAGGAACCGACAGTCCTTGATACAACTGCGAGTTTTGCAGGCTCGTCTAACCATCATATCTATGTCAGTAGCTACCCTTCGTGAAGGGCTTTCGGATCTCCATGTTAAGAAAATTACGTTAATAAATACACAGACTCTTGAATCACGTTCAGGGATCGGAATGGTTTCTAACACTAATATGCGTTAGTATCAACGGCTGAATTAACTACATAAAAAGAGAAAAACTACTTCTAATGCAGAAAAAGTATAGACTTACCCCTGGCGTATCACTTTAAATTAAAAACGGAAAAAACATTAAATATTTACACTTTTAACCAACTCTCATCAAGAAGGAATATTCAGTATAAACAGACACTTTTTAAATTTAAAACCAGTTATTATTAATCTTTCAAACCACTGTTATATACCACACGCATACAGCGTATCTAAAGGGACTGACGTGAAAAATATTATTTCAAATATTTAGTTCTCTCTACGACAAAAGGAAAACATTTCATTGGTCGCTTAAAATATAATGCCTTAGGCTATATACATTCCTTTAGACATTTCGAGGGTGAAAACACGATTCTACCTGCCCCGTTGCCGTCATCGCTAGAAATATGCGGTTTTATCAGATGAGGGATCTCTCTACCTGCCCGAACCCAAACCAGGTATAATTGCTTTTCCCTTTTTAATTTTGAATGGTTCTTTTCTGTAAAAATATTATCTTAAAACTTTTTATAAAGATAAAAATATTACATTTAATTTATATTAAAATCACCATCAAATGACGTCAAAATGCTGCAATTTGCAAAGCTGCCCGCTGACATCATCGCTAGAAATATGCATCAGTAAGGGAGATCGGAATCAGTGCGTTTTTTACCTGTTCCACAGCCCTAACGAATTTATAAAAACAGAGAATGTATTGAATTTTGCGTAGAGAGTCATAGCGCTCGCTCTTGTAACAATAACATATGCTTTGATGATGATGTACCCGACACCGTCTCTAATTTAATAGACTTTACCAATAGTTGCATTCTATATGAAGAGAAATACAATTGAAAGAAATAAAACACCTTATATGTATTTTACGGCTTTATTGTACCTCGTTATTCTACCTAAAACAGATGATTATCTATTCCAGGTAAAAAACACCCTTTTCTAAAGGCCAAAACTGAATGCAAGATTTTAACTAAAGCAGCTTATACCCTTGCTATTAACATTGATATAATATTTTAAAACATTCCATTAGACTGATTCGGAATGATTCAAAGGGATACAATGTTTATATTAAATCTTAACGCTTATTAGTCGACCGTTGCGCCTATAGTCTTTCTTATGAGCATTAGTAAGTGAGATTATTTTCATATAGTTGTCGATATCTTCCTCTGTTGGACTAGGAGAGCTTAATCGTTTAAGCGTTAGTAAAGTAAACAGACCGGGTGTTCCATTGAAAAGTTTGTTTTTAATTAAAATATCTTTTCTCTGAAACTGTACTCGTGAACAAGCAAATCACTACTCATCGTTGTCATTATATAGACCGTACCTAGTTTTATCTATGGTTTTGTTTTCTCCGTTAGCTAATAATACTCTATAATTATACATGTTCCCAGTGACGTTACGCTTCAACTGAAATTCATTCAACTAGAAATCATTCGTGAGACTTCTCATTCGCTAACTTTGATAGTATACGTCTTATTTAGATTGAACAATAATAAATATATAGATGCATTATTTTATGCGGTGATAATCCCTTTATAGCGTCTCCATTAAAAGGATGAACTTATATTATTATTTACATATTTCGATTTTTAAGAGGTGAAACTATTACACTAGGCAGGTAGTAGCCTGTCAGCTGAGAAATATAAACGCTTTGGGTTGTATTCAATTTAAAGTGTTTCCTAAATTTATTTACCAATCTTATTATTTAATCTGCTTGAGAATAAAACTTCTTTAATTTATCTGAGAACAGTTTCCGTGAATTTTATTTTTGTAAACCGTTATAAAATTTTTAATGTTATTAATTAGTATTAATGAATACTATACATAAGATAATTATACTTGATAATAAACGATGAAATTGCATAGTTGTCGCGATGTGCCGTATAATTTACAACAATTCTTTACGCATTTTATTACGCGTCAACAATTAGTTTCTTTACATTATTCTCTTTACGTCAAAATGTAAACAGTGTAAAGAAACTAATTCTTTTTCAGGTAAATCTTTATCGGTAGATCGATCGATACCTTAATTAAGAGTTCAGGGGTGTTATATGACGATTTGTTGCTAGGGCACAGCCGGCTGAAAGAATCCAAGATAATAGGCGTTATAATCCTATATAAACCTTTTCTTTAAACAGGTACAATGTAATATAGTACACTCAAACGCAAAGAAAATGTCACCCCTATAAACTCGGGTCTCTACCGCCGTAATGAGTTTATGACATATTGTAAATTATAACCGAGCAAGTTATTATCTAGTTAGACAGAACTTTAGATGAAATACTTAGGACAAGTAAAACTTTCATCATGTGACCATTAAATTTCAAGAATATTGTTAAAACAACCAAAAAAATTTGTACGTTGACTTTTGCACTAATTTTTGTTTAAAGAAATTTTTTGATCAGTAGATACATTAACAGTAACTTGACTCACACAAAGATTTTTTTCCGTAGTTTAGAATATGTGAGATTAAAATTCTCCTTTGAAGCTCTCGTCTTAAAAAGGATTAGGTATTCTGAGAAAATTTTACCTACTTTAAGACAACAATGAACTGGCTGTTTCATAGATTATGAGTAAGCATGTAATATTCCTGGAAAACTCCTTATTCTACCCCCAAAAAGATACAGGAAATTTTAACGTTGCTCATTCATAAAAGCCCAGGGGCTAAGAGTACGATGTTCTAGTGTCTCTTTGAGTTGTTTAGTGCAGAAATTGATTTTCTTAACCCCTTGCCAGAAGCCTCTATTATATATATATTATTGACCTAGGTTAATAATGAAAACAATGCTAAACCACCTGTCAAAGTCTATGCCTTCTATTAAAATAAATATTATAACACATAAAAATTACATTTCTAACATAACCTAATTTTTTGTATGAAGGGTGTATTTTTAATAAATGATTACTTGAACTTATTATATTGAACTTAAGATATATTATATTTAGTATCGGAAAGTAAATAGTATATATAATGAAAAAACAAAAGCTTATTAATTAGAAGCAAAATAATAGTTAATTGTACAGTTGTTATAATTTATGTTATTTACAATTCCTGAGGAAGTAGTGCGTGTTTTCTGTGTATTAGTTAAAAGAATGTTGATTTGTTAATAGTTAAATTGTATTTTAATAACGGTCGTAAAACAAGAATTCTACTGTTGAAAACAGAAGATGTGACTAAAACCAATTACACGTTTGACATCTCAAACACCAAGCGACGTTGCCAGCTTTACTCGCTGAAGAATTAACCGGTCAACATTTTTTAAAATAATTTAATGATCAGGATAACTTACATGTTAGTAGTGGAAAAAATTGTATATTAACCGCGGTTTAGACACGCGATTATAGCCCACGCGTCTTAAATCAACGCTAGGGCTATAATAGCGTATGTCTAAACCTTGGGTAATAATATACTATTTTAAGCATATTATTATTTCTTACAAAAAAAACCTTTCAAAAACACCGAAAAAATGTAGGTAGCTGAATGTGAAACTCGCTCGGTTATAATTTACAATATGCCATAAACTCATTACGGCGGTAGAGACCCGAGTTTATAGGGGTGACATTTTCTTTGCGTTTGGCTGTACATATTTTAGCAAAAGAGTTCTGCTTAATTAAGACGTCCTACGGTTCCGAAGTTACAAAACTAACCCTCTTTCGGGGGTTGTTTCTTTCCAGCCAGCCTCTGAATTTAGAATCGCCCTTTTGATATGTTGTTTTATATATTTTAACTATCTTTTAAACAAAATAGATTATGTAACAAAGAACGGTTCCGATGTTAACTAAATACGTAACAAGTATTGGGGTTAAAAATAACAAAAATCTGTAAAATTATTTAACTTTATTAGGTACGCAAGGCGCTCTTTACGCAATTATATATGCCACGTCTTATTGTTCTTTCGTTTAAATATTTTTATTTTAGGTGAATTTTAAAGAAACACAAAACGTCTACCGGTAGATATCTCATTCTAAATGCTAATTTTTTATTCGTTTAGCAAAGTGTGTTAGTTTGTCAACCTGAGAAAATCATCACAAATACTCATATTTTGTGGTCGTTCATTCAAGCTTATCGTTAAGATTTATGACAGCGCCATAAATAAAAATCTGGTTATCCCAAAACTCGTAGACCCTTTATGCAAAATAAGAGAGATAGAAAGTGAAGGATAGATTTTATCAGACAAGATAATAGGCAAGCAGTTTAAACATCCGAGGAAAGCAGCAATTCATTGTCCGATCAAGGAGCTTTCGCAAGCCCATCGAACATTTCAAAGGAGCATCAACCAACAGCAAAACAAAGTGGTGAGAGTTTCCTATTTATAGTCCTTAATTCCCTGATTCCCAGATATTATATTTTTGTAAGCCTCTATACAAAAGAGTAGTTTTTACGTTATTAAATCAAATTTTAAGGGTAAACATGACTGAATTAGAGTCATTAATTGCAAAAAGGGGTAGAATCAAGGCTAAACTTACAAGGCACGAAAATGCGGTGTCAAGTTTTAATCCCACAGATAATATAAATTCTATAAAGACGCGAATCACAATGTAACTGTGTTATTGCAAAAATTTGAAGACGTCCAGGATTCAATTGAAACTTTTTATTTAAAGGATGGCGCGAAATTAGCGGAACAAGAAATAGAGTGTCAAAATTTCGAAAGTCATCAGGAGTAATCAGCTGTATCAGGAGTAAGTAAGCTAATGTCAATAAACTTTTTTGTACTGGTCAATGTAGTGGTTCAATTTTATTTGATTTTACCACTCATATTGATGTCCCTTAAGTCAATAAATCGTGTCAAATCTATAGATTTCGGCTACAGCTCATTGTATAACGCGAAATATCGTGAAAAAATGCAAGTCACCTGCAGTAGGTACATTAATTACATTAATGTGGTAACACTAACGGTGATAATTTTTTTTCCGGGGATTCCCCAACGACACTTGTAGCGTATCATTGTGTTTCTCTTTCCTTTTATTTTACTTTTAACTTCGTCAGTGAACAGTGAGTACCTACCTACTCGAGCACAATCTAATATTGTATTGTTTAAATAAATTAGAAAACTAAAATTATGGATAAAAAGAAGAAACCCAGTGGTGCATTTAAACGCAAACAACGCCAAGAAAGAGAAGATAGTAAACAAAAATTGCCCAAAATTGACAAGTTTTTTAGTCAGCCTTCTGCAAGTACATCTGGCCAAAATATTTCTATTGATAGTGACTCAAATAATGTAGTAACTGCAGTGTTGGTTGAGAAGCCTACTGAAGAAGATTCGACAATTATTGCAGTTGGAGATACCTCCGCCGCCGATCATGTGAACGTGGATGATGTTTGCATGACACACATAAGAGCAGAGGGTTTGGAGGAACCACAGACCTCTACATTTTTCGAAAATGTGTACGACAAATCTTTTTATGACTTGGGAAACTTCACGAACAAAATATTAAGTGATAACGAAAAACGTCAAATTCTTGATATGGGGCCTTTACAGCCTTCAGGACCTTTTCCAACAGACATCAACCAGAACAATAGGTGTTTTTCAAAATCGTACTACGTTTCGTGTTCTAAATATGGGCCAGTTAATCGTTTTTGGTTGTTTTATTCCAAAATACTAGACGCTGCCTATTGTCAACCCTGCTGGTTATTTGCTTCACAAAGGAATAATGTTTGGTGTACGGGAATTCGAGATTGGAAGCATTTATCAGAAAGAATTAAACAACACAGTTGTTCGAGTGGCCATTCGGAAGCATGTGCTGTGTATGAATTTTGGAAAAAAAACGATACTAATACTATCGACAAGGAACTTGAAAATGAAATTCGCAAAGAAGCATCATTTTGGAAAATGGTTCTTCAAAGGTTATTCGATATCATACTTACCCTAGCAAAGAGTTCTTTGGCTTTGAGAGGACATCAAGAAGACTTAAGTCAGGAAGGATACCACGGAAATTTTCTGTCCTTTGTAGAGCTTGTCGCCCGATATGATCACATTTTGCGGCAAGTTTTGGATATGCCCAAAGATAATAATAATTATTTCTAAGTTTTTTTATCGTTTTATTTTGTTTATAATTATTAACTGTTTAATATCAGGACTTTTTGAAATTGTGTTTTTTTATGTTTTTAGGATCTATAAGATATCTGAGTGCAACAATTCAAAATGAAATGATTGAGAGCTTCGGGACCAAACTCGAAACCCATCTAATAGAACAAATTAGAGCGTCACCGTTTTTTGCCATCATAATGGATACGACACAGGACATATCGAAGGTAGATCAGCTAAGCATTGTTGTGAGGTATAGGTGGTGTGTTATAGGTGGATAAATACGATCCGTAGAAACCCTGTTCCCTGTATCGTACACCGTGATGGTCCTAGCCATACTTAACCGATTTACACTTTCACCTCTCTTTTATACAAAAATCGTACACACAGATGTCCGCAGTTGTATGTATTGAACTTTTGTTCTTGGGCTACGTTGTAGTATACGGCGCAGCGAGGCCCTAAATATTTCACAAGTTCAGCTGGTGGTCTTAGGTCTCCGAAGGGGTCGTAGTACAAAACCACGTTTCGATCCTTTCTATAAGCAACCCAATGAGTACCCGGTCCTCCAGCGTCGTCAAGATTAACAATAGCTCTTTCGAATTGCAAAGGTTTCGTTGAAGATAGACTTGTTCTCATATAGACACCTCTAAAATAGGGTATGTCTTTAGCATGTTTTATTATATCTAGGTCTGTAAGTGGTCTCCGAGGCAAGTTATTCAGTTTTTTGACCCGACGTATGGTTTTAAGTACAATGCAGCTCCGCCAGCTCTATAGGGTTTCAGGTAAAGGGCGTTCCCTTTCTTACCGCCTAAAGCGATAGCTTCCATACTTTTATTATGCCGTGTAGTTTCTTCTAGCTGTCTCTTATTACTATTAGCAGTGTTAACAGCTTTTGCTACGCCCTAAGCGCCTCCTATAATTGCTCCGAGAACCGAGAGTCCAGCAAAAATTGGTATGAGTGGTAAAATACCCCCTGTAGCTGTAGGCACTGGAATAATTCGGGGTACGTTAACGTTTTTTCGACCGCCCACGTTTTGAATGATTCTTTTGGCAGCGCTCAGGGCATGATGTATTAAGTCTTTACCCGTGAGTCTCTTGCTTGCACGATTCACTATACCAACAAGCTTCTTTAAAACGCCACCTTTGAAAGTGACAGTTTTGTTCTTCATCTTTCTAGCGAGACCCTTTTTCGCTGACGATTTCTTTGTCTTTACGCCCATTCCCAACTTTCTTTTAGCCTTCATTACACCGGTTACAAACAGAGCTGATGCTTTTCCCCCTAATTTAGAGTCTTTAGCCTTACTTCCAAGCAGCTTCTTCTAATACACGATCGGCCTGGTGTCTACTGTTCAAATCGGAGCTTTGAGCGTACGAGATGTCGTGTTGCATACACGCCTGGTCCAATGGATTTATACCTCTATCGCCGCGTTGTAATCTTTTAGATAATTTAGTACCTGGCCCACAGTACTGATAGGAAGGAAGATGTAGTTCAATAGGCAGCTTGTCTATGAGCTTGTTAATAACACCCTTACCCTCGTTAACTAACATCTGGTACTGAGAGAAGAGACTGCTTGTACCTGTATTTATACTCTGTCGCCGCCGGACTAATCTACATTTTTGAAATCTCTATGCATATAGATAAAGGCTCTATGATCAGCTTGTAGAATTTTACACAGTTGCTTTTCAACATCATGTATTCTTCTTTGAAAACGGTATCTGTCCAGCGCTATTGTTTGCCAGTCTCCCTTTCTCGCCTGTCTGTATGCATACTCCATACTAACATATGATGTATATTATTCATGCTTGCGTCGGCGAAACTTACTTTCTTTACCATATCGAAGTGTTGCTGCTACTATTACATATCGCTATGTTTGGAGAGTTATTGATATTAGTAAAACTAAAACTTTGTTTAAATACATTTTTATTTCTTCAACAATACATTTAGACTAAGATAGAAAAAAATAACTGATTAGCGTAGATATAAGCAAACTAAGCATCTGCGCAGCATTCCCGTAAGGCTCACCACATTTCCTATCTGCGCTAATCAGGCATTTGATATAATACACTTCAAACTAGAATAAAAATGGTGTCCATATCAATATGATTAGGTCAACCGATAGTAATAGTAAATTCCGTTATTAGTCGGCATTGTACACTCTCTTTATGTTGTAAGAGTTCGTACGTGTTGCAGATTTGGCTATTAGGGCATCAAACGATGACCGCATAACATCTTGAGTATCCTTGAGCGCTTGTACTTTATCTAATAATTTTTTATAATTACTATCTAGGGTATTATTCGTTTCTTCTATCTTTGTCAACACACTTGAATGATTAGTTTCCATCTCATCATTTGTTATTAGGAGATTTCTCTTTGTTTCTTTTTCCAACGTTGTTAGCAAACTGTTAAGTTTACTAGTTTCAATGTCAACCTTTGTTACCTTTTGCTTTAGATCTTTAATAGTGTTCTGAGTGTCGATAGTCATTGTAATGAAGGTTTGTACAGCAGAGTCGAATTGAGTAAATACATAGGTTTTAGAAGCGACATCAGACCCATCTATAGGGTAACTTACTGAAACAATACGTTTACCATCTGCATTAAACTGCATTTGATCGTTTGTATGCATAGCTCGCTTGCTAAAATACTGCCTAGAGATTACATCTTTATCCTCTAGAGGTTCCCCTATATTACAAATTCTTCCATCTTTAGCATTATAGTACGATTCCCGTCCTTTATCCTCTCGTCTCAAACATTTAAAGAGTAATTTTCTTTCAACATCGTCCACCAGCTCGTTGGTAACATCGTGGTCGTCAATCGGTCCATTAACATGTACTAGTCTTCTCTTCTTAACATCAATTACACCTTCATCGCTATCTGATAACATTAGTACATAACGCTTCGTGACAAGATCGTTATCGTTGATAGGAGCGCCTACATTAGTTATACGTCGGTTCTCAACATCGAAATTGCCCTCCGGTGTTAATTTGAAACCATAACCTCTCGGTCCGCGTTTTGTTGCTGCTGCTGCTTCATCTGTCATGCTCATCATAGCTCTACCGAAGAGATCTATTGTGTTCATGATGATCGGTGATGGGTAACTGATGCATGTAATCAAAATACCTCGTATTTATACCTGATTGCTGAATAGATTATCTATTGAAAGTCGGATATATGCAGCTGTGATGAAACTTTTTTCTTTAGTTATAATTTATACGTAGGTGTCTTTGTTAAGTTGAGAATTTGAATTCTTTAAATATTGTTAACAGAAGTAATGCTTTTGTTATGTGAGGGAAAAAAATGTAGTTAATGGTAAGAGGGTATCTATTAATTTATTGACTATAGATGTTTTTTTCTTGTGTTGGGGCTCGAAATTCTTTTGTATTATTAATTATATCTAATGATTTATTACAGACAGTTGTTTTTTTTGTGAGTTGGGATTCTAAATGAGATATATAGGCCGGATACATGCAGCTGTGACGAACCTTTTCTTCTTTAGTTATAATTTATACGTATTCTTTTGTTGCGATTGTTCGAAAGATAGCATAAAAAGCAAGTCAACCTTTTCTAAAAACGTAAATCATGTCTTTGTTTTGTGACATTTATTAGCTGATGAGGATAGAATTAATGAACTTCTTACGTGGAAATAAATATAACTCAATGCATTATATTTTGTTGTCGAGGCTACCTGGTTTCTCTAGTTTAATCTTTTTTAAAAATCGAAATATTTACTCTTAAGGTTATTGAAAGAAAAAAAATGCAGCTAATGTGTAAAGCGTTTCTGAAAACCTGGGAGGTAGGTAGTTTCTCTTTTAAATGTATTTTAAAATCTAATAATTTTATATGAGACACCTACTAAGAGAGGGGAATTAATTTTATTGGGGATTTTGTTAAAATGTTAAATGTTTTATTATTATTATTAATATAATAGATAATTATTAAAAAGATAATATGAAATTACTGTCGCGTGTCTGGACGAACCGCGGATGACATTGATTCGCGAGCCGACGCCATCTTGGATTTGTGATCTTTTCGGCGTTTTTGGATCTTGGCGATTTCCCATGTTAATTTCCATAAGGACTGCGTTCGAACTGTCATAGCCTATCTACTATGATGCACTACCGATTATAATTCAATCTTCATCGGACATTATAGGAAAACAATCTACTTCACTCAGTATTATATAGTAAATAATAATAAGTCGTACGTATTGCCAATATTGTTAGTGACTAGTGCACTACCGATTATAATTAAATCTTCATCGGACATTATAGGAAAACAATCTACTTCACTCAGTATTATATAGTAAATAATAATAAGTCGTACGTATTGCCAATATTGTTAGTGACTAAATTAACAATAATAATTTAATAATAAAATAACAACTCCAGCTACACCAGCGAAAACCAACGAACATATTCGTTTCGCTAAATGTGGACAGCAAAGCGAATTTACGAACCGAATGCCTAACAAAATTCGCGAATTCGTTCACTAACCTTCGTTCGCTGTATGTGTACCCACCTTTAGCATTATTAATTTAGCATTAGCCATTACTACAATAGATCACTGGCGGACCAGAGTATCGCAAATATCGAGGGTGAGGAAAACGCGGAACTGTTCATTATTGTTATCTGTGTCAAATCTAATTAAGCGCATGTTTAGATTAAAAGGTCATTCTAAAACCCCAGATTTTAATATGTCAAATACTTAAAATGCGATTTTAATTTGTACATTATTGAATTTTGCACCGCAATGATGCGCCGGCTGCATGCAACGCGGTTTTTGAAAATTTGTCTTGTCAAAACTATTAAAACGTCCAGCTTGCCATTTTGCATTAAATACAGAAATGTGCGAAGAATCTGTACAATTCTTTTTCAGATTTTTAAAAATGTGAACACACCGAGTTTTCTGCATTTTTAAAATATTTCGTTTAGAGAAACATAAAAATACGTTTGGTAACAAAAAGTTATTAAGTCGCCCAAAATAAATGAATTAATTAAATTTAAAAATTAATTTTAAAATGGTGGTCATTTGACACACATTTTTATTACAAATAAATTTTTGCGATCATCTGCATCATGTTTGGTGCAATTAATTGCAAGATGAAAAACTATTGATTATTTCCAACTATTATTTTTTAAATACAGAGACATATTTGTGTTAATTTTATGTATAATATAATCTGAAGATGGCCTCCAATGGTATTACCATTGATTAGTATTCGGCCGAAACAATTGTTATTTAGTTAATTTTAATAAATTTTATGGAGGAGACTTTGAGTTTCGTAATTTATTTATAAAAATAACCTTCATTTGAAGATGGATAATTTATCTAAGACTATCTAAGCTGTATTCATAAAAAGTACTGAGAAAATTTGAAAATATTGATGAAGACTATTGAAAATGAAATTTTGCTATAATCGTCCTTTCATATAAAGGAAATTATAAACAATTAAACGAGTAAATTCCAAACTACAATTTTAGTATTCTATAACTATTTTATTGCAATGTGTTGTTACAATCATAGTCAGTTAGTATAGAATTACAGTCACAGGATGAATTAGCATCAAATTGTAGACATACGATAAAGTATGAGGCAACAACACCTATTATGGTGCTAATTACGCTACAATCTATAGTAAAAAGCCAAGCAGCTGAGAAGTAGGGCTTTTCGTATAAAATTCGTTGAACCAACAATTGAAGTTGTTTTATACATATGTGTTCCGTATTGCTTAATGAGTCTGTTTGTGTTTCTGAAATTATTACGTTTGCTATAGTTCCGGTTTTTAAAGCTTCGCTAGCAGTAATTGAACACTTCATAAACAGAATGATAATTGGAATCTAGAATAGGAAAAGAAGATTTGATATAAGTTCCAGTTTAAAAGAATCTATGCATACTTACCCAGAAAAAAGCTACATACATTACTTCTTTCGCATTAAACACCACATAAGAAAAACCAGATATAGATTTTAGCTGATTTACTTCTGACAATACTACAAAATACAATTCATTAATTAAAAATGCAACCGCAGTACCAATTAACACAATAATCTGCATTCCACGACGTTTATTAAAATTGACTATAACTTTACACAGTTTTTCATGAGCTGCAAATAGTATTTTAATTTTTTCTGGACTCCACGAATTATTCTTATTTACAGAATATTTTGGCTTCAATCTCTTTAATGAACAATTCACATATCGGAAGTGCTGATGCAGAATTTCTATTTCCGTTACAATTTGTAAAAATGTTATTATAAAGTAAAATTGACTAAAGTACATACTTGAATATTGAATTAGTGATATATGAAGTATTGTGTAAACGTGCATAAGATCTATAACCGTAAGTATTGTAGTAAGACTAACAATAATTACTAATCTCATTATAATTAATTTTTTTAAATTTTTGTAATAGACTGAAGAATTAAAAAAGATATATTGCCTATTAATCGTGTTAAGCTTTATGTAAAATGACTTTCTTGGTTTATCAGAAAAAAAAGTTTCTGCAGCAAGTGAGTAAACTACAGTGCTATGCAAAAACCAGCTGTAAATTAGAGTTATCGTCATAAATGATGAAAACTGATTATTCGTCAGCCAATCTCTTTGTGCATTCCATGCTAGACCAGTTACTAGAGTGATTACAATAGATGCTATTATTTTGGTACTTATAGCTAACGGAACAATCTGATTGTTGACACCAAATTTGAAAGGCCAAATTAACATGACTCTTGAAATCCAATAGAGTGGTTTTATACCATCATTAACAGAGAATGGAAACGTCTTCAACTGAATATGTTGTGTAAGAGACATTGCTCCACTATTTTTGTTTTTTTTATATACGATGAATGTGTTACAAGTTATATAATAGAACGGTTTTTGTATTTCTTGTCCGAATTATTGCACCTTGACAGTGACATCAGAAGACAACAATTGTCAAATAACATATAAGTATTTTACATTTAGTAAATTAAAAGCCTCAGATGACAAACAATTTAATCCAATAATTATCCTAAGAAATTGCGTACGGCTAAAAACAAACTTTACTATTTGTATAATAAATTGACTTAATTCTAAAGTATATAGGTCTAATGAATTACATCAATTTATGGAATGTAATGTTACTACTCGTTAATTCTAATTAGTATCTTTGTACATCTTCCTTTTTGGAGAAAAGCTGTTATTGAAATTAATTTCAAAATAAATGCGTTTACAAATTTACAGTGCATTGATTGATATGCATTACTCAGGTAAATGTAATCAGGTAATGTCTCATAGTGAGTATTCTGCCCGGTGTTATGCACGACATTGATGCCATACTTCTATGCAAACTTGTATTGAAATAACAGACACCTGTTACTTATCAGCCTAATCCGTTTTTTGTGATGAGGGGAGCCTAGGTACCAATGCCAACTCATTACCCTATCTGGCTCCATATTGTCAGTTGTTCTCAAACATAAATAATAATTGCTACAGCATATTTGGGTTAGATTAAAATAAAATAGAAATCAAGAAATGCGTGCGAAATAAAATTAATAAATTAAAAATGAGAGACAAAAATTTCACTTATTATGAATCATATGTTGGAATTCCAGATATTTTACGGAAATAAAACTAATAAATAAGTTGAAAATAGAAGAAGTTATGGTATTTAACTTACTGTGTAAGTATTCGTAATTGCACACCATTATACTCGTATTTAGTTCCTTTTTCTGTTAATCGCTGTCACTTTTAGTTTCTACTTCACTGTCATTATCATCATCATTATTATGGTCGTCATCATCACTATCGCCATTATTAATATTTATAATAATTGATTCGATATCATCCAACAAATTGTCAATTTCCCACATTTCTCTTTCTGTTGCTAATACGTGGTTTACGTAGTTTTTTCATTTCTCTAGCCTAACTACCTGATATGCTGCTGTAATTAAATTTCATATTTCAGCTTATATTTTACTCCAAACCAACTGATCTGACTGAGTTCACAGTGATAGAGTGGGAGCATCAGGATCTTCACAGTGTGTTTTTTTGCAATATCTTCTATGATGTACCTGTCATATCCTACTTTGAAGGTCTTGACTACATCAAGTAACTCGCATTTTAGGAAGTCTTCTTCAAACAATAGGTCCTTTGACATAAGCTATTCTTGAATATCTATTTTAGTGTTAAACTGTTGGGAATTCGTTCTGACTTTCTGCTGTGGTAGGAGGCATTGTCCATTACAACAGTCTTTTCTGGCAAATTTGGTATTACTTCCGAACCAATTTTCGAAAGTAGGTCCATCCATTACGTCATGATAAGTCAGAGTATTTATCTTTACCAAAAACGTGAGCTCTGCACCATCAACAAATCCACTGCTAGATCCTGCGTGCGATAACACGAATCGTGGACCACGAGCTGTTGGAGCTTTTAATCCTGTTGTCAGTCCACGAACAAAAGTATCACGATGAGATAGATCTGTTTTATCAACCCATTCTTTTTTCACTCTGTGATTTATCTGAATACACTATAGTGTACCCTTCTGCACGGTATTTACGAATTGCACGTAAATAACGATGACGCCACGAGATGATTTGTGGTTTTTCAATCAAAACGAAATTTTTTACACTTTTTACAAACACAAAATCTATATCACCTTGAAAGCGATGTAGTGTGGCCCGTGAAAAGTTTGGCAAAGTTCCTTCGGCATAGCATTACAACAGCTAATATGGAGTTTATTGTTGCTGGTATATTGTCACGACTTCTCTTTGGAGGTTGTATTCCAGCAGGTGATGAATAGTCCTGTCGCACGCGAAACCGAGTCTTTAAGCAAACACCACTCGTTTCTGATACTCTCCTAATTACACTTGATACAGAATCGCTGCTATCCTGATTAAAATGATAATTTATAATATTCACTAGCATCTGCTTCTCTGAAGGTTTCAGGGATTTTCCACGTTTCCGTTTAACAATTTCTTCCATTTTGCAATCAAAATTCGGCGTCAAAATAACAATAACCAACAATAGAAAACAACAATTGCCAACAACAGCCATCAAGAAATAATAACAATACATAGCAGTACATCCAAGACGGTACAAATAATCGTAACTCAAAATGTTAACGCAGTCCGAAGAACAAAGGCTTCTAATAAATATATTGTGTACAAGAATTACTGAAATTGCTTTTTAATTATTGAATAACTTAGAAGTCTATGCAGTTGATATCAACCAAAATTACAAATTCCTTACAGTTATTATGGCAGCAATTAGAAAGTCATTTTCCAACTGCAACAAAAGTATTTACACATAAGTATTGAATTCACGATATTTTCTTTAAATTTACCTACCGCAAGGACACATGATAGATAATAAAATTGTTAATAGGACAATTTGTGAAACTTCCCTAAATTATTTTAAACTTTGAAATAAATAATCATTGTGTGTACCAAAAGCAAAAGTTCATTTAATGCGCATCTTATTATACTACTGCTACTGATAAAAGATAAAAGTTGATATGTTACTATGAGAAACAAATAATGCAGTATTACGTAAAATTATTAGCAAAAGAGATTTGTAAATTACATAAAATTTTGCTTGACGACTTGTTCAGATCTGGCAACGTCTGATTGAAATTCCCATAAACATAGCATTGCACATTTTAGTACGCAGAATAGTACTCACTTTGCGACGAACTATAGTGCGTAGGCAACACACAGTGCAATTGACTGTATCCATGTTTGTAAAAGTATGGTATAGTAACATACTAAATGCATTCACTGATATGAGTGATATGTACACTGGCTTGCAAAAAATTCGCGTACACTTAGTTTTGATTGTACTAAGTCGGTCTTGACTTTTAATTTGCCATTGTCAATCAGTTAAAGTTATTCTGCTTTATTTTCCTGATAACAGATTCATCCGTCAAAAAGTAATGTTAAAAGTCGCGTTTACATAACAAAAACTAGGTAAAAACTTGGTTAATTGATTTTTAAAGTGTATGTAATTTTTTTGCAAGCCAGTGTACTGTATATTATAAAATATTTATTGTTTAAAACTATATTATTTTGTATGTAACAAAAATTTTTGTCGGTCTATTAAAAGTTGTGTTTCTGTGCCTTACTTTGGTTGTAAATTAAATAGATTTGCTAAACAATTAACAATAATTAAAACATAAGTAAATAGAAATATTTTTACAACATTCTACAATATTTCTTGCCAATTTTATACAATTCTTCTCATTTGCGATTTAGTAAACCAATTAAAGTGAGCTCTTCGTATGAAATAGATATCACATAGTCCATATTATTTCTAAATCTACTGGAAAGATTTAATCCCAATCTAATTTAAGAAACCCGTAGTCTTTGCACCAGAAGCTTAACTAAAATTATCGATGAAGGACCAAGTAAACTAAGTGGATTTAAAATCTTTGCTATACATGACAAAACGTTTGTTTTAATTGAGGATCCAGAATCCAATGGCATCTTAATTGTAAAACATAACCTATGTGTTGTAGATATCTATTGTATACCTAATGTATGTATTAGTTCCTGATTGGTTAAATTTACGAAACCTTTTTGCTCGCGAACCTTTGTTTCGTAAAATTTACCTATTCTTAGTTTTTAGAAATTTCAACTGACCTTCTAAATCAGCATCTTGTAACGTGCAGTAAATTTGAAGATTCAAATTATAGATATAATCCTACTACGACCCTGCATATCAAGGAAATATTTTGTCACGTTTAAAAATTAAATGTTTTCTCGTCTCATTGTAAATAATCAATTCCCACGCATAAAAATTATATTTGAGTGCAAGTTAAAGTTAAGTTAAAAAATTAGTCTACACAGCTCCTTATCTTTGTAATAAAACTAAAAACTATTTAATTTATCAAGTTCCCTTTTAGTTAAAAGCACATGCCAAATTCATAAAAGATATATTATGAACAGACTACATTTTAATATCGCCATTTTTTTTGTGTTTTTACGAAGTACGTTAGTAATTACGAATAATTTTTGGATCTTGCAGACGTTATATTCTGAGAATTCTTAGCATTTTGCAACTACATAAATTTAGTTATATGTGTCTACTGTCTAGGCCTCAAATCTACAGCATTACATTTCCGGGAAACTAGATAAGGTTTTCTAAGGTATTTACAGTCTTTTTCTGTTGCTTTTCCTTTTTTGGCAATTGTGTTTCAATGTGTGTCTAATGTGTTTCCAATGACAAATAGGGAACGTCATTTGCAACATAGCTTTGACATTTCATAATCTGGAAAGTCATTTGCTAAATAGGGAAACGCAATTGACAAAAGAGGAAAAGCAATAGAAAAAGACTGTAATGTTCTTCGAGTTTAGATTAGTTTTCTCATTGGTTAAAAAAGCCAACAGATTGGATCTGTTTGGGCCGTCTTAATGATCTCTCATTAAATTTAATAAAATTGAGACAGTGTTCGCATCCCGAAGGAAGTTTAGCGTGGTCAGTCGAACTACAAGGGTCGACACAGTTTGTGAGAGTCAGTTCAACTGAGACAGTACCGTAATCGGTAAAAACGTAATCCCTTGTGAATATTTGTTTCCTATTGAACTTTGGGAATTTAAGCGGAATTATTAGATAATGTTATATCGTTTACCGTTATTCATACAGATGATATTACTGTTTTTGCGTTTTATGCAGTCAACAAACTAAAATCTTTCCGTTTCGCACTAATGTGTTATTAACCAGTTTCAAGTTAATTAACGTTCATCAATCGTTTAATCAATTTGTGGTAACAAATGCAAAATTAAGGATTTCTGGTTAATGAAAGATAAATTTTAACTTTGTAGAATAAGTTTAAGTAATGTTAACTGAATTTTCGTGTATTAACGAAATTATATGGGACGAATTTAATGCCTATTGGTCGTCTCACGTTGAGACTACAGTGTGTGTTCTTATGGACAACGGGGTTGCCAAACATCTTCAAGCAACTTTCAAAAACACTTTCTAAATATTGTAGTTGTAACTGCATAAACCTTTATATTCGCTATTGTTCGAGCAAGTTATAATGCAGGTAGTCACTTCTTCTGACAGCGGTAGTAAAACAAAATTTCAAAACTTGCTGTTCATATAGTGCGCGTATAAAGTCTGGAACTATCGAAATAAATCTTTTATTAAGTATTTCTGAGAAAGATCCTCGAAAAATCTTAAAGTAGACATACTTTAGTGTAATCGTTATTCGTAGATCGTCTTTTGTTTCCGAGTTATGGCAATAACGAAATTCTTTTTAAATGGCAACCCTAATTTTTTATGATGGATTTGAAAAAATAATGCAAAGCGATTTGAAGTATTTTTATTCTTCGCTCTTTTTCTTGGAGATTTTATTCCATCAGTGAAATACTTTCTTGACGTACTGAGAACAAAGTTTTTTCGCTAATACCTGTTTCTTTAGAAACTTGTCGAATAATTACTGATAATGACTTCCGGGTCTCAGTAAGACGATATTTTATCAAATTTGACAAAATCTGTTTTTCACCAACCTTAGTACACAACCCTTTCTGTTTTTAACAATATCCGCCATACTTATGCATAATGTACTATGTATGTTATGTAATACTACAATACGAATAGTTACAACAAACAACACGACAATGTTAACAATAATTACAAACGATAAAACCCAAACAACTAAGTAAAGATCTATTGACGCACAAGCTATCAAAATTTAAAACCAAATATTTATTTCTGTATTAAGAAATTTATATGCGTTCAGTGACAAATAATAGTGCCGACAAAAAAACGTTATACTATAATTTCAGTAAGTACAAACTGTATTATGTAGTTCCACGAAGTAAAAGTAGAAAAAACAAGAAGGGTTTATTGTTTACTAAAATCCTTTGCATTTGTTGCTAATCCTAAGTTTCCGTTTTTGCAAGTTTCTTTTGAAACAAGTTGAACAAATGAATGATTTTATCATGATGAATCATTTTACTGTTAAAATTGCTTTTGGGACTTCCTTTATTTACCTGTGAATTAAAAGATTAAAAAGATCATACAGAAGCTAACAAGCCGTCATTTTTATTTTGAAAGAATTTGAAGACGAAAGAATTAAACAAAAAAGTATAAGTAATAAAATATCGAATATTTAGATACATGTACGATGTAACAATCCCAAGCAATGTTTAATAAAATAACAAATACATGTTAATAATGTTACGAAGGGTTAAATTAAAAAATGAAAAGATTAATTTGGAAATCAAAATTAAGATAATTGCATAATGCAAATAATTATTAATATCAAAGCACATCAATTTTATTGAGGTTGCCAAGGGTAATAAACTTCATTTCTTTGTAAGCAATTTTTATATGATGGGATGGAGCAATCAATTTTAGTTTTTTAAGTGTGTTAGTTCCTGGCAAGTCTTTGGAGAGGTTAATTTTACTATTGTATGTATGTAAGTAGATTTTAAGTTATTAGTTTAAGTCAAATATAGTATACAATTTAATCGATGCTGTATTAACTACTACCATCTGATTAACCCCTAGTTACCAAATAAAATGTAACAATAAGACTTTCTTTTAAATTCTCCTTTTGTATGGTTACGATTACACTTTCTCGGTTACTGTTTTCAAAGGTTTAGAACTTCTGGAATCTTAATCCACATTTCTATAGATTCATACAGTGAAATAGGTGGCAACAACGAAGCACAAACTCCCATAAGAAATACATTGTCTATCTTTCCTTCGCTGTAGTCCTAACGTGAGACGACCAATAGTAGTGTTGGCTGTGTGTTAAGCGATTTAATTATTTATTGTAAACTTCAATTCATGACTGATGTTACGAAGTTCGTGTACGTAATAGTCTTCAAAATTCTGTGTTTTTCCAAGACAAGTTTGGACTGTGTTAAGTGATACGAAGGTGTAGTGTTTAAAGTCACTAGTGTGCACTGTGCAGTTTGTGCATTTAAGGATTATTTAACAATTCAAGGCGATAAGGATTAGCTTTTTTCCTTTATAAATGATGTAAGGAACAGAGGAAGGATCATGTAAATCAATAAATTTATCAAATGGTAACATATATCTCTTTAAGTTAAGTAAATCTAATTCTTTATAATCTTTTTGTTTTAAAGGATAATTAGGTTGACCTTACCTCAATATGTGTTTTACATAACTTGAATAATAGTTTTACTTTTAAGAAAAACTGTTGTATTTAAATGTTTCCATAAATTATGTAGAATGTTCTCTACACGTGTTACGGTTTATTAGACCTTTCTCTAGAGATACTCGTAAGTTTCTACGAAGTTTCTCGTAAGTTTCTCTTGAGAAAGGTCTAATAAACAGAAACACGTGCAGAGAACATTCTACATAATTTATGGAAACATTTAAATACAACAGTTTTTCTTAAAACTATTATATGCAATGTTTCACAAGTTGTTTCACAGTAAATAAATAATGTTTATTGTAAATGCTGTTTTGATAATATAATCGGACCAGTCATTTCTTGAGATTTTATATTTCAATTAATTAATGCAGTCAAAACTATTATATATAATTAGTCTCTTCAATCAAACGAACAAAACCAGGAACCTCTTCTCATCTGTCTGTTCCATGGTATATTAAATCACCACAAATGAGTGGCGCCCATATTTTGTAATTATTATCCTTTAAGCCTTGGTTCCACTTTGAAATTTATGAGCTAACGAAACCAATGCAGATAAATTAAATAAAGTTTTAATATGTGTAATTACAATTCGTGAATGATGAAACCTATTACATACAAGTTCCCAAGCTATCATCACTTAAGAAAGAAGCACTTGGGGCAATAATATTTTTGAATATCACCAACAGATTCATGTTTGTGAATCAATAATTCAAACCTGTTTATGAATTTCATCTAATTGTAAATGTCTAACACGATAAAGCTATAAAATTCCATTACAACGTTGTTTCACAGATTTTCTTTTATAAAATCCTGTAAGAGAATTCATCTGACTCGCGTTCAAGTGGTTCAAGTTAATCTAGGCAATAAATAACTTTGCAGATTGAGATTGATTAAGAAAGGTATTTCTTCTTAAGGCCTCTTTCACCTCAGGTGAAATATTTTTGAAAATTAATGTTTCTATATTTCGAGGTATATTAAGTTTCTTGTTTTATTTCAGCCTTATGCATTGCATTCCAAAAAATGGATAATCAGCTTCGTAAACATACATATAAGCTATCTGCAGCACTAATGCAAATACCATACAAATTACGTCTTACTAAACGAATTAAACACTTCTTTACGTACTCATAGATTTGGAAAAGTATTAAAATAAAGAAAAGCGATAACTTGTAAATTGTTCATGACCGCACTCAACTACATCGGCAAGGCTACACTTATTCCAGGTTGTCACTATCAAGTAAATGGTATTGGTATGTAAAAGAGACAATCTTATAAAGAACGGTGACCTAATTATGGTTGTAATCGATAATACAGTAGATTACAAACAATAAAGTTTCTACACTTACTATTAGTCGGAGCAAATGCTTTAACAATTATACTCGTATTTAGGCTACTTACGTTTATTGATCCATAACGTTTTTAATAAAATTATGTTGACCGAAGTAATATAATAGAAATAAATTTGAGTATTATGAATATTCTTAATGAAGTAATAAAAGTGAATGAGTTTATGAAATATCCATTTATTTTATATACAAGATATATTGGGGATTGTGCTGCTGGCTCAAAAGGTTGAAAGCATTTGACTATAGTTATAATTTTATAACAATTAAGTTTTATTTAAATACAAAATAAGATCATAAAAAACCACTTAGAATTATATAATAAATGTATTTATTCCAGGAAATTATAATAGTTATTATTTAGTCAAATCGTTTGTTACAAGGTGCCACCATGATATTGTGTCACTTGTCTACATTTGTCATCCCTATAACTTTAATTAAAGTTATATCTTCTATGATAAAATGTGATTTTAGGGCAAGCCTTATGCCCGTAGTATGAATTTGATCCAGTGCTTTTAGGTGAGAGTGACGGGCTGCTCCATACACTGTAGATCTATAATCCAGCTTTGCTAACACCATGCTTTTGTAAATATTTAAAAGGATAGCTTTATCTGCACCCCATTTGATGCTTGACAAGCATCTGATAATATTCAGCCTCTTTTTACAAAAAGATATGTGGACCCCAAAGTAACTTTTTATACAATATTACACCAAGGAATTTTATTTCTGATGCGTTTTGTATAGGAAGGTTTTTTATAGTGAGTTGGGAGTGTCTATTACATGACCTTAACCTGCAAAAATGTACGTATTGGGTTTTCTGCGTAGAAAAACGGAAACCTCGGCTCTCTGCACGATTTGCTAGAGAATCGATGGCTTCTTGCAAAACAGCGTGTATATCTTCAAAGTTGTTGCTTGCATAGAAGATACAGAGATCGTCAACGTATAAACTCATCCGAATTCTCCGATCCATCCCTGATAACAAACTGGTTACGGCTATTGCAAATAGAAGTACGCTGAGTGTAGACCCTTGAGGTATGCCATTCTCAATGCTATATGCTTTTGACTCAATATTACCGACTCGCGTTCTGATCTTTCTATTGGTTAGAAAGCTAGCAATAAATGTCGGCAGGCAACCTCTCAGACCCCATTTGTGTAGTGTTTGCAAGACTCCATACCGCCAGGTCATATCATAGGCCTTCTCTAAATAAATAAAGACAGCAGTAAGATGGTTTCTATGGAGAAAGCTGGTTTGAATGGCATTTCCAATATATACAAGTTGATCAGTTGTTGATCTAAATTTTCTGAAACCGATTTGAAATTTAGATAACAGGTTATACTTTTCCAGTGCCCACATCAAACGAAAACTGACTATTTTTTCAAGTGTCTTACTGAGACAGCTGGTTAAAGATATCGGGTGGTAATGAGATGTTATTTTGGGGTCCTTGTCAGATTTTAAAAGAGGAATTATAACTGACTCCTGCCACTGTTCTGGATAGCATCCTTCCTCCCAAATCTGATTGTATAGATGTAACAGCTCGAGTTTGGCAGTATCCCACCCTTAAAATACAGAAGGAATCGCCTTCTCATTAACCATAATGTATTGTATAATGAGGAGCAAGTATCAGTTTATGCGAATAGGCCCACTAGAACTCGTCCGACCGGAATTCGTTTGTATTATATATTACAGGAACTCAACGAAACAATGCAACCCGTTTATCAGTTGGGAGCTTACGAAGTCCCACCTTGGCAAATCCAGCTACTTAAGGTCGACCTTTCCTGCTTGCAAGGCGCTAAAAGAGAAAATAACACCAAACTCTTTTACAACAGTTTCAAAAATATTTTAGAACAGCACCCTGGTGCCGAAATAATCTATACAGACGGCTCAAATACCGAGGTGGGAGTCGGTAAGTGCATTCGTTGTAGATGATAACTCCTATCATTGGACTGTATGCTATATGACAAGCATTGCGTAGCATAGAATTCTCCAATAGGTCAACTTTTTTAATCTGCACAGACTCGTTGAGTTCTCTGGAATATATACTAAATAAATTTTCGTTGGAATCTTTAATTCAGAAAATTCAAGCTGTACTCGATTGGCTTTTCCGAAAAGATAAGGAAATATCTTTGGTCTGGATACCTGGACACGTTGGAATCCAGGGAAATAAAAACGCAGATATAGCAGCCAAATCAGCTGTCGAACTCGACAACGTAGAGAATATCCTTATTCGGTCCAATGACCTTAAGGATTATTTAAAAGAGAGGGTCCTACACTCATGGCAATTACGGTGGAATTCGGTGAATACGCACATTAAGGCAATTAAACCTCTAATCACTCCCTGGAAAAACAAAACTTTCCTAACAAGACTCGAACAAGTTGCTGTTACTCGGTTGCGAATAGGTCATACGCGATTGACATCTTCTTACCTTCTACAAGGCACCGATCCTCCTATTTGCCATGAGTGTCAAACTCAACTTACAGTGGGGCACATTTTAGTGGATTGCCCCACTCACAACGAAGCCCGCCGAAGGACCACTCTTCCGAATAACGTAGTTGAAATATTATCACTAGGTAATGAAAATAAGGTAATTGAATTCGTAAAACAAATAGGTCTAATAAATAAACTGTGATATGGTGCCATACTTGAATACATTTATTAAACCCTAAGCACGTACATTATTTTATTTATTTCTTTTTTTTATATAAACAATTTTATTTATTTATTTATTTATATAGATTCTTTTATTTATACACCTTAGATTTTATTTATATAAACTGATTTTTATATACTACCATTTTAGATTTCGTTTGTAAGTTCATGTCTTGTTATTATTGTCTTTTATTATTTCATGTTTATATTTTATCTCTACAATGCTAGTGAAGTTGTGTCTTAGCACAACTGCACAAAAAAAAGAACGCTATCCACAACAATCGTACTATTCATGAAATGCGGCTAATAACCACAGTTGTTGATGCCGCTGCTATAAAAAAAAAGTGATTTTATAGTGATTTATGATAAACTTTTTATGGCGCTTGCTGTTTGCTAAAAAATGCACTGCTTACACATTTTAGCAATAGATAACATAAGGATTATATACGATGATTGAACCTCTAAAATTTAAATTTCCTGTAGTTGCTGTGTAGTAAGCAAAAAAATCTTAGAATCTCTCGGGCAATCTTCGGGCAAAAACCCTTACAACCAAATCAAACCCGATCTAAAATCTTCTAGATCCCTAAGAATGCAAAAATGTATTTTCTTTGTAGAAACATGGAGTTTTTAAACCCAGAAATTATATCCAAAGCATGGCATCAATATAATCTACAAAAAATCTATTACACACACTGGACAGGTAAAAATAGACCTCAGAAGATTCTCAATAAAAATGATGTGAGTGCATCAAATTATGACGATGTATTACCACAGTATACAGTAACCCGACTCTCGCAAATATTGATAGCCACCGCTCAGCACCTTGGCAGCACCTAGACAGCAGTTATGCTTCATACGCGCGACCGAGCACTTTAAGTTGGCCAGATCCGTATAACGTCAGCTGTGCATTTGCAAGTGGCCCAGGCGGACCCAATAGACTTTTATTAAAATAATTATTTTTTAATAAATGTTCTCATAAAAACAATGCCGTTCAATTTAAGAATTCACTTTTGTATATATTTACCAATTGCTTTTAAAATTCAATTGTTAACACGTAATAGAACAAATACGCGA
This sequence comes from Agrypnus murinus, assembly GCA_929113105.1. Taxonomy (NCBI): domain Eukaryota; kingdom Metazoa; phylum Arthropoda; class Insecta; order Coleoptera; family Elateridae; genus Agrypnus; species Agrypnus murinus. Next base: position 169,815,584 of record OV816024.1, on the reverse strand, counting down.
TTACAAAATCGTACCTGATAATTTTTTATGCTGACTTATTAAAAAAGTACAACAGTGTGAATCTCATCGTGATATGGTGCATATCTAGGTTTAATAGCTCAGTGTTTTTGGTTTTGTTTAATCAATTACAGTGACGATTTGACAAATATATACGTGTTTATAGTACACCCGATATGGTTCAGCGCATTTGGAATAATTGGATAAGTACGATTATATTATATTGTATTATATTTTAAATTTCCTAAAGAAATTTTGCCATATTATTAAAAATTCGAAAAGTTTTGTGAATTTTTAAAGGCAGTTAAGGGTCAAGACAATCCTTATCTTATAACTCAACAATTCACTTACGATATACCGGGACTACTTGATGTGATTTATTCAGTAATTAATAAAATGAAAACATCTAGACTGAAATCCAGAATAAAACGACTACTCTCCAAATTAAAAAATAGTGCATCATCGAATAAAAAGAAAATCTGTATCAATAACCTATCAGAAGAACTAGATAAGACGGACAGTAAGGTTTTTCTGGAGGGTTCACTCTCTGATCTTTCGTCACAGGATTACCTATCACACATATCAGACATTCCTTCATAAATTACTTGATTATGGACGACAACACCAACATAAACAATAAACTTAATATTTTACAGTGAAACACCCAATCAGCGATTGCTAAAAGATGCAATCTAGACAAACTGTTGAATTTAATATACATGTAGCCCTTCTTCCCGAGACTTGGTATAAACCCAAAAACAGGTATGTGAAGTTAGCGGACAAATTTCAAAAAATCAATTAAATAAACAGAGTTCCGAGTCGCGGCAGAATAGTTCTACAGTTCTTGCTAGCTTTTTTAAAGAGTTCTGCAGAAAAAACCCCAAAAACCTGAGAAAACGAAATTGCCCGCCAACTTCACGATGCGGACAAATTATAAAAAATGCAGAATATTTTTGGAGCTCTGAATAGTACCATAATAGTTCTATAGTTCTAGATAGGTTTTAGAAATAGTTCTGAAGAAATAACGGAATAAGAATAAAAATAAAATTTCAGAAATAGAAACAAAAATTGCGAATATCTTTCAAAATTCACTCCAGATGGAAAAATTTCTTAAGAACTATTGTTAGAACTCTTCTGTCGCGACCCAGAACTTCAATCAGAACTGGGATATCGTTAATTTTATTTCATCCCCTATTATACATCAAATTATCAAAATTAATCTTAAATATTGGGATAGTTCCTTTCATTCTTACGTGATCGAAAAAATTCTTAAGAACTATTGCTAGAACTCTTCTGCCGCGACCCAGAACTCTAATCAGAACTGCGATATCGTTGATTTTAATTTCATCCCCTATTATACATCAAATTATCAAAATTAATCATAAATATTGGGATAGTTCCTTTAATTCTCACGTAATCGAAAAAATTCTTAAGAACTGTTGTTAGAACTCTTCTGCCGCGACCCAGAACTCTAATCAGAACTACGATATCGTTTATTTTAATTTCATCCCCTATTATACATCAAATTATTAAAATGAATCTTAAATATTGGGATAGTTCTTTTAATTCTCACGTGATTGACACACTTCTTAAGAACTATTGTTAGAATTTTTCCGCCGCGACCCAGAACTCTAATCAGAACTGCGATATCGTTGATATTAATTTCATCCCGTATTATGCATCAATTTACCAAATTTAGTTTTAAATGTTGGGATGGTTCCTTTAATTTTGCACTAATTTCAGGCTATACATCAAAAAATGTAGACATTTTTACTTCAGCAGCACTTGCAAGTGGCACATTTTGACTATTGATTAGCACATAACTGATTTTTTTCAATTCATCCTCTAAGTTGGTAAATTCTCCGTTCCCATGAATAATGTCGGGATTTAAAAATGATAAAAATCAGAAAAAAAAACTGTGTCATAATTTTGGACTAATTAAAGATCAATTATTGTAGTCCAGTCAAATTAGAAAAAATAGCGGAAAGTTGAGGGAAGTCCGTGGATTTTTGCATAGGCCTTCCTGGAGGGCTGTTACATAACCCCCTAAAAGTCACCGTCTCTAGGTGGCGAGCTCGAGGAGATAATGAGGGTAAACCACGCCCCCTAACGGTTTTTGTCGTTTTTCTCGGAAACTATTAGGTTTATCGAGATGAAGGGGGTTAGGCAAATTAAAGTTTATTTAAATCCCTACCAGAAATGTCCGAATGTTTTTCGTACCTCGCCTTCTTTTTGTGTTATCGAAGAAAGAAGATATGTCATACATAAATGAGCAATTTGCTCCAGTAAAGTTGCTCAAGGAACTTTCGGACGTAACGTTTTGTGGTCTCATATTCGTCATGAAATAGTTAGGAAAAACTCGTTGAGAGCCGGATGCGATCGTGGTCCAGTCGTATTTTACCTTAGCATCTCTTCCAACAGGCGATATTATCGTTATCCTTGGTGCCAGTCGGATACGCACAAGGTGTTTCGCTTTTTTAGAAATCCTTCTAATTTCCTTTATTTCTAAAATCTTGGTATTGTCCACATTTTCAATTTAATATTACAGACGTTTTAAGGTACAAAATATTCTGCGTTAGTATCTTGGTTGCTAGTTTACAACAAAATTGCACCTTCATAAATATTTCTAGGGATTTCTAAAAAAGCGAACCTGTACGTATTGGGTTGGATACAAAAATTGACTAGCGCAGTGTACTCTCCTAAGAATTAATTTCCCAAAACGAAACTGGAAAATTGGAAAAAGGAAAAATTCAAATAGATTGTGTGCGTTAATCTTGATATTTAAGTCTAGAAAGTTTATAGCCCTGTTTTGTTCTGTTTCTAGTGTAAAATCTATGTTAGGGTGGATACTATTAATAAGAATTAACACTAACACTTTTTCATTTTTATTTAACCCTAAAGACAGAACACATGATATCATGAAATCGGGCATTTACCGTTTAAATTGTTCTTTTTGTAGTTCAGTATATATTGTACAAACACTTCGAAATTTTGACATAAGATATAAAGAACACGTACGTCATTACAAAAATAAACATCCTGAAAAATCTAATTATGCCAAACACCTTTTAGAACAAAATCATACAATGACTCCTCAAAATAATATTAAATTCCTACATTTTTGTAATAACAAACGCAAATTAGACATTTTAGAAGCCTTTGAGATATACAAACACAAGCTCAGGGTACCTTTAATGAACGAACAACTTGAGCTCAGTAATTCTCCGTTACTGAAAGTACTAGATATTTAATTCTGATTATTATTATTATTTTATCTAGTTACCTATTTTTGTATCTACCTTAGCGACGTGTTTGTTTATAATTATATTACCTTTGATAATGACAGAATAGCTGTCGAAACAATATTGTCAGGTTATATTTTAATAAAACTGTGAAACTTTTACTAATCTTTATTTATTTCATGAGTTCCACAAGGTAAGGCTGGAAACAATAAACATAAAAAAAATCTATTTAAACAAGTTTACAATTGTGGACTAATTAAAGGCCATTCGTTTAATTCGAAATCAACCCCTAAATAGAGAACTACCCCACATAAAAAATGATAACATCTAAATAATGATAAAACTCAGGAAAAGCCCATGTCATAATTTTGGACTTAGTAATGACTATTAATTGACACATAACTCATTTTGAAATCATCCCCTAAACTAGTAAATCCTCGATTCCGTTGAAATTAAATCTTGCCCATTCACACCAACCCTTCATCCCCACCCAGAAATTCCTTCCCCCCAAAAAGTAAAATATCATGAAACTTGACATGCTTTAGTAGATGCAGAGACTCTAGAAACCAGAAACAGCAATTTCACCCAATTAGAGCTACGTTTAAAGGTCCCAAAGGTAAAGCTATCACAAGTACTGCGCCACAACAAAGATGCTAAATCAAATGCGCCACAACAACGGTGCTACATTTAAAGGTGCCAACGTTAAAATGTGCCTCACGCAAAGTGCTACGTACGTAAAAATGTCCAATTTTGTTTTATTTATAGCCTGAAATTAGTCAAAAATTAGCTGTTCTAGCATTTCGTGCAGCGAATGCACCGGACAACATTAGTAGGTATTGGGACATTTGAGCTGACCCCCCACCCCTTTTATGCAAATGACCCGCGATCTAATTAATATTCAAATGAGGCGTGGTCTAATTAAATGCGCGAATTAAATGCGCGAATTAAATTAATTGATCTAATTAAATTAAATTAATTCACGGTATCATTTACATATCTCATCTCTCATTTACATACATCATTTCTTATATGCATGCGCGAATTAAATTAATTCACGGTATCATTAGCATATCTCATCTCTCATTTACATTTATCATTTCTCATATGGATGCTCGAATTAAATTAATTCACGGTATCATTAGCATATCTCATCTCTCATTTACCTAGCTCATTTCTCATATGGATGCTCGAAATAAATTAATTCACGGTCTCATTAGCATCTCATCTCTCATTTGCATTTATCATTTCTCATATGGATGCTCGAATTAAATTAATTCACGGTATCATTAGCATATCTCATCTCTCATTTACATTTATCATTTCTCATATGGATGCTCGAATTAAATTAATTCACGGTATCATTAGCATATCTCGTCTCTCATTTACATAGCTCATATCTCATTTGTACATCTCACCTCTCTCCTCTCTCATTTGTCATCTGTCATCTCTCTCTCATAAATTTATTATCATCTTATGCTTTTCAATTGCTGTCATTTTTAAAGTTTTATTTAAATATAAATCTAAACGTCATAAGGCTAACATTTAAATACATCCGAGTAACATAATTAACACGTAGAAACTTGAAATGTATGTTAACCCTATCGCTATACATAGTAAACGTTGATAAATAATATTTAACAGGAATCATCATTATGTAATAGGTGTTAACCCGTAAAAGCAATTATCAAGTTGAAATATTTGTAGGTGCAGTAATCATTTTCGTCTTTTAAAACGACATCTTTACAAGAATAATAAATTATTGTTTTAAATAAGTATTGACAATAACTAACCCTTTGTGTTAATCACGAGTTATTCATGAAGAAACATTGCGGAATTTCAATACAGATGTAAAGGTTAAATGGTTACACGTATATTCTAAATCCCTTTTATTTACTTATTTAAAAATTAAAAGCTTAAAGAACACTCATAACAAAAGGAATAGCTTCTCGAAGATAACACACTATTGAATGACAAATTTTGAAATTTATTGTTAAAAACATAAAACTTAGAAAAGAAATATTGTGTAATACCCTTTTAAATTCAAAAACTTATTTGAAATCTTGTAAAAATATTATAAATGTTTTTAAGTAGAAACTCCCATTCGTACTATCTTACAGGAACAGAATATTATAGTCAATCATTAACATCTTAAAACCACAACTCTACAAAACAATAAATTATTGTTTTAAAAAGTAATGACAATTACTCATCCTTTGTGTTATTCTGCATGAGCTAATCATAAAGAAACTTCAAGGAATCTCAGTCACTTATTTACTATTACATATTTCTTAGGAATGTAGACAGATTTGATGTACGCTTCATTAACTTTTTAAAACAATAATTTATTATTATTGTTACTTAAGACAAAGTGTTTTTATAATAACTAACAGATTTCTTTGTGTTATTTTAAAAATAATAATGTTCATGACGTACTAATTACGCAAACGTCGAAAACTAGTATAAAAACCCCGAAATTTCTGTTTCCCATTTATTCCGAAAGTGTTCCTAAAATCATTAAGATAGTTACATCAGGTGTATATTTAGCTAAAATCAGGTATGTTTACTTTCATTCGCTTCTATTTAAAAAACTATATGTAAATGTTTACGATTGTTTTTAGATTAACTTCCATTTAGATCATCTACAGTTCCTAAGAAATATAATTTGTTTATTTTAAATCAATCATGTAAGTGCTTTAATTTTTAATTATTTTATGCAAACTAATCATTTTGAACTTTTTAGATCGTCTACAGGGTGAAATGAATATAACTTATAGGATTTAATCAAACTAGAAAAATATCGATATATCCTACGTTGAGAAAATAATTATACTATGTAAGCATCGATACGCTACATATGATTGCGAGCCTGAGTATAAGCATAAACCCTATACTACAGATCTTTATCCTTTTTCATTATATCTACTACAGACAAGGTGAAAGAATAGGTACATTTAACATGCGTATGCTACAATTATCTGATTTTTTAGTTTTCTAGACGTAATGTAATTTTGAACAGATTTTAACTCTTTTCGTTATATCTACTACCCTTGTAAGCGATTTCTACATATACGTTCTTATTGTTTATACACCATATAGATATTCGTAGCATCTAAAGTAAACTCTTATTTAAACGTTATTTTACAATATATAATACATTTCAGCAACTCCGAAATATGAAGATATGTAATAATATACTATATACTTTTGTAGGATATTAACTCGTATAATTAATACTAATTTGTAATTATTTTCGATACCTTCGAAATATAAGTCTATAACATATCTACCCAAAAGATTCGCCGACAAACTTACTGAAGATAAAGTGGTACCTAGGTAAAGTAAAGACAGAAAGATATCAACCGTATGCTGACTGTATGTTTATCGAAACGAATAAGGTATGAAATGTAACAGGTAGTCTATTCAATGAACATTGCCTAATACTTTTTTCTGATTCTTCTTCTAGCCTATGGATCCACAGCTAGAAACACGGGCCTGCTAAATGCCTACAATTCACCTACCCTATCAATATGTCGTACAATGCAAACATTTAATATTATTATTATTAAAATTTTATAAATAAAAAACGATAAAAGAAGTTTATAGTTTTCATTTATTTTTATGTTAAACATATACGGTAGCAAGATCTAGATCGTTGTATACAAATTCATATATGAGAGAAATGTTATGTATCTCAATACATACCTAAAACGTATTCTTCGTATATTCAGTAAGAGCTACCCATTTTTTTCTAGACATTCGAATTTTGAACAGCTTGATAATATGTTTTCTCATTTATTCATAATTAGGGTCAAGTTGAATAACAGATACATAGAGCTAGGTAAAAGATCTAAAGAACAGCATTTTAGTAACAATTGACAAGGTAGAAGCTAACAATATGAATTTACTAAAGAAGGTAGAAGAAACGGGTGTCTTAGTAATCGACAATTCTAAAACTTCATAGAGAGTTTTAAGGATTCTACTGTAGACATTAGATTAGAGCTCCGATTTGTAAGCAATATTTGATCAGATTAATTATAATTTGGTCAAAAGTGGAAATTAAAAGGTTAAGCTAGTGACAGATCGAATTCAATAGTCATCATTAATAGAGTAACTTTTTTCAGTCAGTCATGTATTTAGCTACTATACTATGTAACGTTTATAAATAAATAATACATCATTATAGAATAGTCTTTGACTAATGCTCATAAACTGTTAACAATCTAACATTTCCTTTATATGAGCTGTTGATAGTATTAAACCTATGCATAGCCGTTACGAATTTTTGATATTCGAGTAATGTTTTAAGAAATTCAGAACCGATTTACAACATACCCTTTTCTTCACGTACCCTTTCGTAATCTTACATCGTAGTTATATCGTGTGTATAAGGTATTCATGAATTTAGAGATTAGAGCTTGAGTCGGTCAACCCACTTTCTGATACAACTAAAGCATACTGCTTAATTTTACATGATTCGTTGATAGAATACAATGCGTTTGCTGAAACTGTGACTAGACATATACACATACCATAATGAAAATTATTAAGCAAAAGAAGTCGCTAAATATATTTAACTTAGACGATCATGCTTCTCGATAATATTCAGATGGTGATAAGAAGCATGGTAAGCTTTTACCTGTTTCCTGTTGAGCAATTTTGAGTGTACCTTCTTCTTGTGGTAAAACTAATGCCTTGTTACTAGGGTGGAGCGAAAATACTTATTTTAGAATTTCAACTTCTAATATTGCGGAAAAGTTGCGCTTCACACATAATACTTCAGCCTTAAAATATAAAATTTTTTTGAAATTTTCTTCCACCCTCTACCACCCTCAAAAATATATATATATATTTTTTTGTAATTTTGTTTGCTAATAATAATCAATAATTGTGTTTTATTCATGAGAATCTGCTGCTGAAATATTGTACGATTTTCAACATATTTTCTACCCTCTACCAGCTCAAAATTGTGATGGAAAATTAATTTCTGAATTATCCAAAAATAACTCAGCAGTTAATAATAAGAACTAGCTTGTGAGTACCATTTAATTTTAAGAAATGTTTTCAACCCCCACAAAACAGTAAAATGAAGATGGTTAAAAATATAACATTAGCAACTAAATACTTTATTTAGTAATACATAAACTTTCTTAAAGTGTAATCTTCTTGGATAAAAATAAGGATATTAGAAATAGTGTTTACAATTTTAATTAACTGATAACAAACATTTTTTTATCGAATTACTGTTGAAAGTCTTTCTTAGTTTCAAACGCAGGCATAAGCTTCCGCGAACTCATTGCATTTCGAATGAAGCCATCTCTTCTCACTGGACCCATAACCGATGAAGAAGCTTCAGTCACTAACTTTACACACCTTTCAACTGCTTGGGTATGACACGGAAATGATAAAACGTCTAATACCTGATGATTATAATCCTTCGAACTTAATAGCATTTTGATTTCCTCACTTTTCAAGTTGCCTAGTATTGGTGGAGCGGTTACCTCACATTCGTTCCAATCTATCATGTTACAATAATCATCAGCATCAAAATTGATTTTTGGAAATACAAAAGTTCGGATTTTTCCTGTTTCTTGTCCCCTTGCTTTTAAAATTCTTCTCAGCCCTAGTTCTTTTATGTGGGGACGATCATCGCTTACCATACAAATGAGCAAATTTTCTGGATGAACAAAATATGCGTTCCGCTGTATGACTTAGTCTACCACAGGTCTTAAATCGCTATTTAAATAACGCCTTTTTTGTATTGTTTGCCAAACGTGTTTTGCACCATTTTTGCAGGAAGGGTTGAACTTAATAATAAACCACATAGGTGCGTAAACGTTTATAACAAACGTTGCTAATATTTTTAGTTCTGAAGATGGATTATTAGTTGCAACATATAGACGCAGAATTCGGTTTGCAGCAGTTAACCATCTTGAATGATTTAGTTTTCCTGGGTCTCGTTTGAATAAATCCACGGAAAGCTCTCCAGTAGATATTGCCTGACACATTTCCATCAAATATCTTTGGTCGGTACTTAATTCTTTTGAATCTATATTTGGTAAATCGCACATAATGGGATCGTACTTAACGATTGGCATTGTTTCACAATGTTCCAACATCTTTCCTATGGGTCCGTTATATCTTCTAGGACCGGTAGTAGCACCGTCCAAATGTTGAAAAAGGTGTCTTAAAGGTAGTTCGTTACCATGAAGCTGACAAATGAATCGCTGCAAAGGACGTCCTAGTTCTAATTCAAGTCGAGTGATAATTCCATTCTTGATACCTGTGTTCACTGCAGTGCCATCACATCCAACACACATTAAATCATTTAGATTATCGTTATTTTCATTTAAAAACGTTGTAATGCTTTCACAAATATTCTTTGCTGAAGCTGAAGTAGGTGTAACATGTCCTACATAGACCGAGTTTGGTTCTTGTATTATAGAAATATGTTCTTCAGTAATGGACCTCTTGTGATATTTGTTTTCTAACTTTTCATTAATTAAAGTCTTATCTTTCCGTCCGTCAAAGTACAAACTTTTTAGCTGCGTCGCGTGAATGTCTTTTTTCATATCCCTTCGATTCCTCATTCTAGCTCTTCTTACTTTGCTTCGATCTATGACATTTGTTTTGTTTTCTTCTGTAACTATATTAATGTCTTTTAAAACCGCTGATGCAACAGCAGCCGCCGACCTATCAGAAAGACCAAAACGGTCACAGAGTTTCGCAAGTGTTGGAAGTTTTATGCGATTTTGTATAACTTCTTTGGTTGATTTTTTGCTGCAACATGGTTCACTTTGAATCGTTGGTTCCGGTCGGGACTTTTGACAAAATGTTGCCCCTTCAGTATTTTCAAAGTCAGAAACGTCACATTTTGGTTTTACATTAACAACATCAGTCTTAGAAGGCCCTAATTCTTGTGCAACAAGTTTTACTCTTCTCTTGTTTCTTAGATTTATCTTTTTTGTTTCAGTATAATCAATTTGTCCTATGCGCATTTTTTTAGCTTGTCTCTGATCAAGAAGGAAATCTTGTTCTTTAGCGGGAACTTTCCGTGTTTTATCACAAGAACACAGCTCAAATGATTTGCATTTACAAGTACAAATGTCAAAAAATGTTTTTGCGTCTGCTTTAAACCGAACGATTTTTAAATGATAATTTTCACTTTGTTTAGATTTGGGATACCTAATTAATTTTAGGTACTGTTCGTAATAGGTACGAACCATTTGGATTATTCGTGTATTGGAAACTGTTGGAATTGAAGCTGACTTCCAAATATTTTCAATCTTATTCACCACTATTTCTAAAATTTCAGATACCTTTGCTTGCTGACCTGAATTCGGAGGTTTTATATGATACCTTGTCCACAAAACGAACTTGATTACGTCTTCTAAACTAGGAAGAATAACAACACTCAAGTCAGAAGGAGCACCAAATATCGGACACTCAACTGTTTGTCTAGTGCAAATGTGACTACAACTGGTCATTTTAAAGCTTTTAACTTGCACAAATATATTATTTTGTAGTATCTTTAAAAGATTTCACTACTTAAATTACTATTTATAACCTCAAACTAGTCAGTAGGTATACTAATTCCAAAACTGCAACAAATTATCATCATGACAGTCGCTAACAGTGAGCTTTTTTTAAAACATTTAATTGTGTACAAATTAAAGTACTGTTACCTAGATGGCGTAATAATTTTTTAATTAAACCTACCAAGAAGTTCTAGAATCTATAAGAAATCAACTGCCAAACCCAATCAGGGCCGGTAGAGGGTGCTAGATATTTTCAAAATCAAATAATATTTTAACTCTGTATTCTTAGGTATGTAAGCAAACTTTTGAGCGCTATTAGAAAAAAAACAATCAGAATTTTTTTTCGAGGGGTGGTAGAGGGTGAAAAATAAACTCTAATTAACACAAAATTTTAACAGTGAGGTCACAGCGTCCCAAAGCAAGTTTTTATTTCTATTACATAAAGGACTTCAACAAAACAAAAATCTGCAAATATTTTCGCTCCACCCAACTTGTTACGTCTACTAATTAATAAAAACGAATTAAAACTTGAAAATATCTACCTATATTTCGAAGGTATCGAAAATGGTTACAGATTATTATTAATCATACGAGTTTACTATAGATACGTTGAATAACCTACAAGAGTATATAGTATATTATTACATATCTGCGTATTTCGAAGCTATTGAGAATGTATGATATATTGTAAAATAACGTTTAAATATGGCGACGAACTTATTTCTTTTAAACTGACGACAACTCATCATACAAAACATACTGTATTTATGTATTCCCTTTCTCTGCTGATTTGTTTTCTACAGTGTGTTTTAAATATTATACCCCGTTCTCTCAAGAATGCATAAAATTTTCGAAATATCTGAATTATTTTACTTAGCACATATAAAAGTAGCAAAATGAATTTCTATTTTAACCTGTTAACTTTTATGTACTTTATTCAACTTGACCCTAATTATGAATAAATGAGAAAGCGAGAGAGGTAAAGAAATAAGAAACATATATAGAATGTATATCGTTTATTTTATCATATTACATATAAATAGCAATACAATAAGATCATCTTACATAGTACAAATTAAATATTTACTTATTCTATTATTTTTCTCGCTTTAAGCTCTGCGATGACTGAAATTATTTCATTTTCGTTTTCGAGACTTCTGCTAAGAGCTTTCTTTACAGCATACAACAGACGAAGTCTGTCCACTAGTTGATCAGGTGTACTCTGACGTATACAATCCGGTTTCATCTTGTTTAACTTTTTGGGAAGACTAACCTCAAAGTCTGTTATTCTGTATAAATTTGGCCTGATTACATTTTCGTATTTCCAATGTTTAACGCTTACTAGTCGACCGTTGCGCCTATAGTCTTTCTTATGAGCATTAGTAAGTGAGATTATTTTCATATAGTTATCGATATCTTCCTCTGTTGGACTAGGAGAGCTTATTCGTTTAAGCGTTAGTAAATTAAACAGGCCGGATGTTCCATTGAAAAGTTTGTTTTTAATTAAAATATCTTTTCCCTGAAACTGTACTCGCGAACAACCAAATCGCCACTCATCGATGTCGTTATATAGAGCGTACCTAGTTTTGTCTACGTTTTTGTTTTCTCCGTTAGCTAATAATGCTCTATAATAGTTAGAGAATTCCTGATAAACCTTTAAGTCAGAATCGCATTCTTCTCCTTCTTCTTCGTCATCTTCTTCTTCTTCTTCTTCAACAGATGTAACTGGAAATGCTTGTTCAAGTTTTGGTGAGTGATTAACGGTCCCCGGTCGAGGTTCAGTTTTATCACGGTGAAAGTAGGCTAATTTATTACGTATAGCAATACGAGCGTTTATTATTTCAGCATCATCATCGAGTCTTATTTCTTTATTTGAGTCACAGGGTTCATTGGTATGCATACGTTTCAGACTCGCGTCTTTAAATATTACATTATTGCTAGGCTTTGTCTTATTATCATCTTCTACGGTACAATGGATTGTTTTCAAGTGCCTTTTATAACTACTATTACGTGAAAAAGATTTGAATCAAATAGAACACTGAACTTTATAACCCTTGTGTATATTCATATGGCTTGCATACCCGGAGCGTCGAATGCTCAGACCGCATACATCACACAAGCGTCGTTCCATATCGACTAATAAACAGGAACAAAGTTCCTGTTTATATATATATAGTCCAGTTACATGTACATTCACGCACAATTTCAAACAGATACACGCGCAATCTAAAGTATATTCACGCACAATTTCAAACAGATACACGCGCAATTTGAAGTATATTCACTCACAATTTCAAACAGATACACGCGCAATTTGAAGTATATTCACGCACAATGCGCAATTTGAAGGATATTCACGCACAAATCCAAACAGATACACGCGCAATTTGAAGTATATTCACGCACAATGCGCAATTTGAAGGATATTCACGCACAATTTCAAACAGATACACGCGCAATTTGAAGTATATACACGTACAGACATACATAATAAAGTATATACACGCGTAGTTTCAAACAGATACACGCACAGACGTACATAATAATAAAGCATATACACGAGTAATTTACAATCATCGTGTTATATTCTATATCAATAGCTCCTTTTGACAGAACACTACCTGCGTTGCTACTGCTGCTACCTATGTTACGTATTACAAAACATATGACATATGTTATAGATAACCACGTCCAGGACTTCTTTGTTACCCTCAAGTATACTTTTCTATTTTGTTGTTGTATATTTGTATGTTAGAATATAAGTTAACTAGTTTCAATAAAAAGTAAAATATTTATCTGTTTTATTTCTCCAGGTTAAGTCTTCAAGGTTCTCATAACTATAGATATTGTAAGAGGAAATCACGTAGAGTTTCAAAGTTATAAAGACGTATTACAAAACATATGACATATGTTTATAGACTTATATTTCGAAGGTGCTGAAAATAATTACAAATTAATATTAATCATACGAGTTTACTATATTCAACGATGAATATCCTACAAGAGTATATAGTATATTATTACATATCTGCGTATTTCGAAACCATTGAAAATGGATGATATATTGTAAAATAACGTTAAAATATGAGTTTACTATAGATACGACGAATATCTACATGGGGCAAAATTATACACAGTAAGAAGGCATATGTAGAAATCGTTTACAAGGGTAGTAGATATAACGAAAAAGGTTGAAAATCAGTTCAGAATTACATTACGTCTAGAAAACTAGAAAAAATTGGGGTTAGAATTGTTGAATATTTGCATTTTCACCATATATCATAGGTTTAATTTTTTATTTCTAATTTTATATAAGGCGTTATGTATAGATCAGGAGTCTCACGATAATTAATTGTCATATACTGCCTTTGAATATTCTAAAATAGATAAAGCTATCCATGTTAGGAATTTTTAAATACAAACACATTTCATTGTAAAAAGAATAAGAATAATTTCAATTTTATTTATCAGGCGATATACATTATATTATTTTCATATATTAGTACGTAAAGTTATCTTTTCAATAAAAAGTAAAATATTTATCTGATATATTTCTCTAGGTTAAGTCTTCAGGGTTCTCATAACTGTAGATATTGCAAGAGATAACTACCCTGTGTTTCAGAGCTATAAAGACGTATTACAAACATATGTTATAGACTTATATTTCGAAGGTATCGAAAATGGTTACAGATTATTATTAATCATACGAGTTTACTATAGATACGTTGAATATCCTACAAGAGTATATAGTATAATATAACATATTTGCGTATTCCGAAGCTATTGAAATTGTATGATATATTGTAAAATAACGTTTAAATATGGCGACGAACTTATTTCTTTTAAAACTGACGACGACTCATCATACAAAACGTACTGTATTTATGTATTCCCTTTCTCTGCTGATATGTTTTCTACATTGTGTTTTTATTCTATTTTAACCTGTTAACTTTTATGTACTTTATTCAACTTGACCCTAATTATGAATAAATGAGAAAACATGTTATCAAGCTGTTCAAAATTCGAATGTCTAAAAAAATGGGTAGCTCTTACTAAATATACGAAGAATACGTTTTAGGTATGTATTGAGATACATAACATTTCTCTCATATATGAATTTGTATACAACGATCTAGATCTTGCTACCGTATATGTTTAACATAAAAATAAATGAAAACTATAAACTTCTTTTATCGTTTTTTATTTATAAAATTTTAATAATAATAATATTAAATGTTAAATTGTACGACATATTGATAGGGTAGGTGAATTGCAGGCATTTAGCAGGCCCGTGTTTCTAGCTGTGGATCCATAGGCTAGAAGAAGAATCAGAAAAAAGTATTAGGCAATGTTCATTGAATAGACTACCTGTTACATTTCATACCTTATTCGTTTCGATAAACATACAGTCAGCATACGGTTGATATCTTTCTGTCTTTACTTTACCTAGGTAAACCAATCCTAGAGACAGAGTTTTATTCGCTATCTTCTGGTTGAGATCGACCACTTTATCTTCAGTAAGTTTGTCGGCGAATCTTTTGGGTAGATATGTTATATGTTTTTCAGCGACAATGAACACAGCTCTGCGCCCGTTCCTGCAGGTGATAATCTTGACCTCTGATATCTCTGCTACTTCCTTCACGTTGTATTCGTGCAATTTCTTGACGGGTTTTGCTGTTCCGGCTGATTGGTTCAACTCGTTTAAAAATTCCATTTCTTACTGTAAGCAATCGTAAAACATTTACATATCAGGCAGTTTTAAAATATAAGCAAATGAAGATAAAACATACCTGCTTGATATATTTCAAATAAATTTGCAGGATACAGAATTATCAAACGTTGATAATTTCGCGTCTTCGACTTCCTTGATACAGTAACCTGTTGGAATAAAAACTATGTGGGTTTCACGCAGATAGAAGCTACAGTCAGTCTATAACAAATTTCAAAATAAGTTTACACAACATCGTTAAAAATAAAAGCAACTTACTCGATGAATTTCAGATAAGGAAAATTAATATTTCTTAAAGATACGGAATTGTAGACGATCTAAAAAGTTCAAAATGATTAGTTTGCATAAAATAATTAAAAATTAAAGCACTTACATGATTGCTTTCAAATAAACAAATTATATTTCTTAGGAACTGTAGATGATCTAAATGGAAGTTAATCTAAAAACAATCGTAAACATTTACATATAGTTTTTTAAATATAAGCAAATGAAAATAAACATACCTGATTTTAGCTAAATATACACCTGATGTAACTATCTTAATGATTTTAGGAACACTTTCGGAATGATTGGGAAACAGAAATTTCGGGGTTTTTATACTAGTTTTCGACGTTTACGTAATTAGTACGTCATGAACATTATTATTTTTAAAATAACACAAAGAAATCTGTTAGTTATTATAAAAACACTTTGTCTTAAGTAACAATAATAATAAATTATTGTTTTAAAAAGTTAATGAAGCGTACATCAAATCTGTCTACATTCCTAAGAAATATGTAATAGTAAATAAGTGACTGAGATTCCTTGAAGTTTCTTTATGATTAGCTCATGCAGAATAACACAAAGGATGAGTAATTGTCATTACTTTTTAAAACAATAATTTATTGTTTTGTAGAGTTGTGGTTTTAAGATGTTAATTATTGACTATAATATTCTGTTCCTGTAAGATAGTACCAATGGGAGTTTCTACTTAAAAACATTTATAATATTTTTACAAGATTTCAAATAAGATTTTGAATTTAAAAGGGTATTACACAATATTCCTTTTCTATGTATTTAACAATAAATTTCAAAATTTGTCATTCAATAGTGTGTTATCTTCGAGAAGCTATTCCTTTTGTTATGAGTGTTCTTTAAGCTTTTAATTTTTAAATAAATAAATAAAAGGGATTTAGAATATACGTGTAACCATTTAACCTTTACATCTGTATTGAAATTCCGCAAAGTTTCTTCATGAATAACTCGTGATTAACACAAAGGGTTAGTTATTGTCAATACTTATTTAAAACAATAATTTATTATTCTTGTAAAGATGTCGTTTTAAAAGACGAAAATGATTACTGCACCTACAAATATTTCAACTTGATAATTGCTTTTACGGGTTAACACCTATTACATGATGATGATTCCTGTTAAATATTATTTATCAAGGTTTACTATGTATAGCGATAGGGTTAACATACATTTCAAGTTTCTACGTGTTAATTATGTTACTCGGATGTATTTAAATGTTAGCCTTATGACGTTTAGATTTATAATTTTAAATAAAACTTTAAGAATGACAGCAATTGAAAAGCATAAGATTTATTTTAAAATAAATTTATGAGAAAGAAATGACCGATGACAAATGAAAGAGGAGAGAGGTGAGATGTACAAATGAGATATGAGCTATGTAAATGAGAGATGAGATATGCTACTGATGCCGTGAATTACTTTAATTCGAGCATACATATGAGAAATGATAAATGTCAATGAGAGATGAGATATGCTAATGATACCGTGAATTAATTTAATTCTAGCATCCATATGAGAAATGATAAATGCAAATGAGAGATGAGATATGCTAATGATACCGTGAATTAATTTAATTCGAGCATCCATATGAGAAATGAGCTAGGTAAATGAGAGATGAGATATGCTAATGATACCGTGAATTAATTTAATTCGAGCATCCATATGAGAAATGATAAATGTAAATGAGAGATGAGATATGCTAATAATACCGTGAATTAATTTATTTCGAGCATCCATATGAGAAATGATAAATGTAAATGAGAGATGAGATATGCTAATGTTACCGTGAATTAATTTAATTAGATCAATTAATTTAATTCGCGCATGCATATGAGAAATGATATATGTAAATGAGAGATGAGATATGTAAATGATACCGCGAATTAATTTAATTTAATTAGATCAATTAATTTAATTCGCGCATTTAATTAGACCACGCCTCATTTGAATATTAATTAGATCGCGGGTCATTTGCATAAAAGGGGTGGGGATCAGCTCAATGGTCCCAATACCTACTGACATTGCAACGATTGCACAGACATTTTTTCGGTGTAGAACACTGCGGCACAAATGCGGTCTTCAATAGGCACGCATTTCTTGTGTTCTGTATAGAATACTTTTAAGAGTTTTTAAAACAAAATGATTTAAGCTTTAAAAATCAGTATCAAAAACGTTCCGTACGGAACGCGTGTTTTTGCATTGGCGAAAAAAAAGTTTTAACGTTTTATTTAACAAAAAGTTTTTGTTTTTTTTTATCGAAAACCTTTCTTTTGTAAAAATGTCTTTGAAAAACACGATTTGTGTTTTTAAATGTTTTTCTAAAATAAAGCATTAAAAATGGTTTTTTTTCATAAACAAAACGTTAAAAACGTTTTCTAAAAAACTTTTTTTAATAAAAAAACACTAGTAAAGCGTCTTAACGTCATTAAAAAATACTTCTTTTAGCAGTGAAGAGGATAAAACTAAAATCAACGATATTGCAGTTCTGATTAGAGTTCTGGGTCGCGGCAGAAGAGTTCTAACAATAGTTCTTAAGAAGTGTTTCGATCACGTGAGAATTGAAAGAACTATCCCAATATTTAAGATTAATTTTGATAATTTGATGTATAATAGGGGATGAAATTAAAATCAACGATATCGCAGTTCTGATTAGAGTTCTGGGTCGCGGCAGTAGAGTTTTAACAATAGTTCTTAAGAAATTTTTCGATCTGGAGTGAATTTTGAAAGATATTCGCAATTTTTGTTTCTATTTCTGAAATTTTATTTTTATTCTTATTCCGTTATTTCTTCAGAACTATTTCTAAAACCTATCTAGAACTATAAAACTATTATCGTACTATTCAGAGCTCCAAAAATATTTGGCGGGCAATTTCGTTTTCTCAGGTTTTTGGGAGTTTTTCTGCAGAACTCTTTAAAAAAGCTAGCAAGAACTATAGAACTATTCTGCTGCGACACGGAACTCTGTTTATTTAATTGATTTTTTGAAATTTGTCCGCTAACTTCACATACCTCAGTAAAACTGTTCGATTTAAAAACTATAATATTATTCGGAATGATCGCAACGAGGGGATATTCCGGAGTTGCAATATTAATAGATAAAATAATTGACGTTGTGCCTCTGACACTTCAAAATGTAAATGAGTATATGTTACTGTGTGGTGTCACACGCAGGGTGAACGGACAAGCAGTCGTTGGTGATGTCGGACTTCACTAGTGTCCGAGACTAGCTCGAAGATAGATGGAATTCAGTCAGAGGTGTCGGGAAGCACTAGGATTCTAGACCAGCTTGTGGGCAGACCACACGGTGTTGATCCTTCGAACTGGTTGTTGTCTACCCCACACAGAGAGAAATACTTCATAAGAGCTTTGCACAATATTGTTCAAAACGGTGTTGGAGAAATTTATATTATAATTGTAGAATCGTATTGTCCAGCGTTGTGTAGGATTTCGTTACTGAATTGTCTAACAGGAACTTACGACAATTATTTAACACAGTCAGATTTAGTTCTGCATTTTTTGGAACAATGTTGTAGAGGATAAGCTAGCATATTATGTTGACGTATAATTGTAAAAAATGTTTAGAAAAATACAATATTTTGTTTGAATGAAATCATAATCCAGTGTTCAAACTGCTTGCTATTAATTGTTGTGTTTCGCAAAGTTTATGGATGACATCCTATAGATGTCACCACTTGTAATTGTCGCTATTAATGTAAATTCGAGATTTATATATTAACAGCCGACGGCAAAAGAAAATTTTAGTGTTATACGTGTATATACTACACGTTGTATAGTATGTAAATACTGTACATTGTATAGCTATATACATATTAGTTACATATATTTTAATATATGTAAAAATATATATTTTATTTGTGATATCTAGCCTTCTGTATAGAATATTTGTGCCAGAGTATTGCACAATTTGTATAAATGTGAACAAGTAATTGTGTTAATACTATTAAGCAATTGTGGCACACACTAGCGCAACAATTGTACAATTTTGTATAAAATTGTATGCAATAACATTACACATTCTGTTTTAATAAGTAACACAATTTGTTATGGAAACTTATACACAACTATTCATTTGATTCTACAAAATTACTATTGACTTCCACAAAATCTTGACAAACTAAATGACACAATCTTGTTTTATAATTGTACACAAATTGTCCCTGTCACTTTTTTAAGACCAATTTGTTTTACAATACCACACAATTGTTGATGAAATTTAAATACATTTTTCTCTGTGCATCCCAGGCTTTTCTGGGCAACGGATGATGCGATCAGAATAAAATGTGTGGTAGAGTTATGCCGAGGTGTTGCGTTTACGTTTCACCAGAGTGGTTGTCGACGATGACTCTAAAACGTTGTGGAGGGAGCTCTGCTAACAAGAGGGTCCGGTGAGGGTGGATTGAATCTTACCTGACGTCAGGGTCTTTTATCGAGCTAAGTATCCCGCTGTCTGACCTAGACGGGTGTTCGGGAGACCACACGACGTTCACCCGTAAAACTGGCTGTCTTCTACCCTATCCTTGGATTCTGGATCCTGGGCAATGAATGAAGCTGTCAGGTCAAGTGTGTGGTAGAGAAATTCGTGAGAATTCTCGACGTTTACTGATACCGATCAGGGGGAGCCCTGGTAATATGATACCGGTGTGGGCGAATTAGAGTCTCGCCTTGGAGAAGGTCATTTATGGCCACCGAAGGAACCCGCTGTCTGATCGAGGTCAGTTATGGTCACCAATGGAACCCGAATACATAGCCTCTCACAATCAAGATAACTTCACCTTAACGGGTACACACTGGGAGTCTATAACGTGTAGACTTACGAACGAAGCTCTGTCGAGGACCCACCAAACCTATATATTGGTAGATCGGGGTGGCAAAACCATTAAAAAACCAAGTCCCGCCACAATTGAGGTTCGATTCGATCGGGCAGTGGCCCCAATCCCTGTCTCGGGGAGGAGCTTGTGAAGGTATGAAATAGGACTGGAGGGCTCTTTTTATTCAACTGAGTTAAGTTCGGTGATAGTCCTATTGCTGGACGAGCTACTCCACCCCATATGAAAGAGGACGGGAGGGTACCGGCGGGTGAGCACGTGTTAAGTCGATCGCTACTAGCCTGGATAGCTAGTAGAGGGTGGATAGGCAACCTCGCTCCGACCACTGATCTGACTGGGAGCAATTGCTATGCAATTCGCGCGCTGATTAAGCGTATCTCAATTACTTCTTCATTGGAAGGAACGTGGAGGTATGTTCACACGGGGACTCCACGTAAAACATTCAGATAATCTCTGTCTGACCTAGACGTTGTGTGTTCGGGAGACCACACGACGTTCACCCTTAAAGCTGGCTGTTTTCTACCCTATCCTTGGCATAGAAACATGACTGGGCAATGGATGAAACAGTCAGGTCAAGTGTGTGGTAGAGAAATTCGTGAAAATTCTCGACGGTTACTCATACCGATCAGGGGGAGCCCTGGTAATATGATACCGGTGTGAGCGGATTCGAGTCTCGCCTTGGATAAGGTCATTTATGGTCACCGAAGGAACCCGCTGCTTGATCTAGGTCATTTATGGTCACCAAAGGAACCCGCTGTTTGGCTGAATATTAAGGAGGAGAAGCGAAGTGAGGTTTATGCCGCTTTTTGGCCGATGGAAAACTGCATGCCGCCAGGTAAATGTGCTTAGGAGCTATCCCGACCACCCTATGATCCGGACTGCAGCCGGGTAGAGTGATTCGGAGAAGTTCCAAAAGCCATTACACTGAAGGAGAGTTGAAGCGAATACATAGCCTCTCACAATCAAGACAACTTCACCTTAACGGGTACACACTGGGAGCCTATAACGTGTAGACTTACGAACGAAGCGCTGTCGAGGGCCCACCAAGCCTATATATTGGTAGATCGGGGTGGCAAAACCATTAAAAAACCAAGTCCCGCCACATTTGAGGTTGGATTCGATTGGGCAGTGGCCCCAACCCCTGTCTCGGGGAGGAGCTTATGTAGGTATGAAAGAGGACTGGAGGGCTCTCTCTATTCAACTGAGTTAAGTTGGGGGAATAGTCCTATTGCTGGGCGAGGTACTTAGCCCGGTATGAAAGAGGACGGGAGGGTGCCGGCGGGTGAGCACGTGTTAAGTCAATCGCTCCGGTACTAGCCTGGATAGCTAGTAGAGGGTGGATAGGCAACCTCGCTCCGACCAGTAAGTTACTGGGAGCAATTGTTCGCAATTGCGCGCTGATTGGGCGTATCTCAATCACTTCCTCATTGAAGGAACGTGGGGGTATGTTCACACGGGTACCCCAAGTAAAACAATGACAATTTCTTGTCTGACCTAGACGAATGGAGGAGATTCAAGTGAGGTTTATCTCGGTTAGGGAGTTCGCTCGCTAACCCATGAGAAACTGCATGCCACCAGATAGCGTTTCGGAGGTGACAGTAAGGGGGTCTGGGATATGCTGTCAGTTCCAGTCGGATTCCCAGAAATCGTATAGAGATCTACACTTAAAGGGCGTTGAAGCGAAGATACATAGCCTCTCACGTTCAAGACAACTTCACCTTAGCGGGTACACACCGGGACGCTGCTTTAAAAGGGCCCTTAAAGTAGCCTCGAAACGAAGCTATGTCCCGCCACATCTGAGGTTGGATTCGATCGGCAGTGGCCCCAGCCCCTGGTTCGGGGAAGAACCTATGAAGGTATGAAAGAGGACTGGAGAGTTCCTTCTATTAACTGAACTAAGTTGGGGGAATAGTCCTATTGCTGGACTAGGTACTTAGCCCCGTATGAAAGAGGACGGGAGGGTGCCGGCGGGTGAGCACGTGTCAAGTCAATCGCTCCGGTACTAGCCTGGTTAGCTAGTAGAGGATGGATAGGCAACCTCGCTTCGACCAGCGAGTGGCTGGGAGCAATTGCTGTGCCATTGCGCGCTGATTGAGCGTATCTCAATTACTTCCTCCCAAGGGAAGGAACGTGGGGGTATGTTAACACGGGAACCCCACGTAAAACAATCATTGTATGTATGTGTGGTGTCACCTTGCCAAAATTCAACATATCTATGGTGTCAGTATACTGCTCCACTAACTCTTATATTTCGGGCGATGATTACGTTAACACCTTCGCTCAAGTCCCTTCGCCTTTTCTAATCGGAGGTGATTTTAATACTCATCATTGTGTCTTTGGCTCAGCTATAACCGACAGAAAAGGTAATATTCTATTAAATGCAATAGATAAATTGGGCTGTAAATTTTTAAACGATGGCGGAACAACTAGACTAACTCCGCCTGGTGGAAACTTTTCTGCAGTCGATATTACTCTTACGTCACCTGAACTGGCCTCCAAACTCGATTGGCGGTTTTAGAAGATACTTTTACATCGGACCATTTCCCCATTATTATGTCTTTAGGCTATAGTGGTGCTAACCTCTCCATGATAAGAGACAGTGGACAATAGACCCCCAAAAGTTTACCTTTTTTACAAAATATCTCGGCAATAACTTCAATAACCTACCGGTTACACCTTCAATAACCTACCGGTTATTGAAGTTTCACTCAACCGAAGATAAAATGTTAATCCCATGATTGAATTTATTGTTAATTTCATACATACTGCTGCTAATAAAACATTTACGATTAATAGACCTTTTATTCCCAAGGGCAAACCTAGCCCTCCGTGGTGGGACACTGACTGCGACCAGGTAATTCAAAGACGAAAAGAAGCACTACGGGACTTCAGAAAAAAGAGAACTGTTGATAATTATCTAAAATATAAACAGTTATCTGCTCATACTAAACGCTTTCTTAAAAGTAAAAAGATGAGTTCTTGAAAACAATTTACCAGTACCAGTACCAGCTGAACAAAGATACCACCATTCCATATGTGTGGAAAATGATTAAGAAGTTTAATAGAGTATCTTCATAGAAACCTGTCGACGATAAACTTTTACCCAGCCTATTAGATTCTGCTTCTCTTCCAACAACATCTAAATCACCCACGTGTAACGGAGATCACTTTTCATTAAAATCATTTTCATACACTGAGTTACTATTAAACAAACAAATAGTGCCCTAGGGTATGATAACATATCCTACCAATTTCTGTCCTTGTTACCTTCTGTTGGAAAAGAGATCTTGCTCTCCGCATTTGAGAAATGATATGAGGACCCAGAACACACAAGTAAAACAATTAAGAAAGGTACTTGTTACTCCAATTCTAAAATCAGGTAAAAACCCAACTTCTCTCGATTCGTATCGACCTATTTTACTTTTGTCTCGTATCTACAAAACTTTTGAAAGACTTATATATAACCGATTGTACTAGTGGTTGGATGAAAATAATATTCTCCCACCTAGGCAATATGGATTCAAGAAAAACATGGGAACCATCGATGCTCTTACAGATTTAGTGACAGATATCCAGCTATTCTTTTCAGAAAGGAAGCACCTTCTGGCAATCTTCTTAGATCTCGGCAATGCGTATAACTGCGTTATTCTGGATATTTTGGAAGATAAACTGCAGACTGTAGGCATATCAGCCTTTACAGCTAATGTAATATGCAACTTATTTAGAGAACGTCAACTCTATATGCGATCTTTTAAAAATATTTACATTGGCCCTAGATACCTCTCAGAAGGCCTGCCCCAAGGCCCAATTCTGAGCCCATTGCATTTAATCTCTACACGCTAGATATTCACCAGTTAGATAATAATACAATTAATATCATTCAATATGCTGACGATTTCTACATATACCTAACACAAAAACGTAGATATGCTGATTGCAATGCTTTTAATGCTTTTAACATCTCACCAAATAAATATGCTGCTGTATTCTTTTCCAGATCTAGACTAACCCCTCCACCAAAGTTGGAACTATGTAATATCAAAATACCTGTACAAGATAACGCCAAATATTTACGATTGATTTCGGATAAAAATTTATCCTGTGGATGCACACTATATGGCGCCACGTGCAAAACTAATCAACGTAAGGTTGTTAGAATACAAAGTAAAGGTCTTCGGATTTGCGTTCGGTCAATGCAGTCATCTCCTATTAAATCACTTCAAGTAGAAACATAAGAACCGCCATTCATCTTTCGCCGTGAATTGTTATGTATAAAATACTTATTAAAAATTCAAACATTGGAACACACAATAATCACTTCCAAAATCATCCAGCTAAACACCTACGACCTGACTGACAACTTCTGGAGGAAAAAACTATCGCCTCCACTAGTATCTGGTTATAGACAATTGCGAGACCTTCAAATATCCTGCAGTTCCAGCAAGGACATCGCTATCGACTACTTTCAGTATATTAAAGCTCCTCAAGTATATTTTTCACATTATACAGGTTTGCCTAATCACGACCAGAAGCTCTTTATGGTTGTTTGTGAAAACCTCAAATCGTCTCGTATTTTATTTACAGATGGGTTGAAGGACATTTGATTCAGAACATAACCAAATTATTGTTAATAAATTTTAACTAATCCTAAAACTAATTAGATAAACTGTGAGATTATTAAATTCCCTATCTAATGACGTATAACATTCATGTTTTTATCTCACAACAAAGCCTCTATTGAATATCGATAAAATCTCATCTTTACACAACTATTTATTAACTTATTTACATTGAAATATCTTTTCAAACCTTCCTATATTCACAAATTTAAACTTTATTTACATAACTTCAGATATCAAAAAATGAAAATTCAAGCCAATTACATTTTTTTAGTGTACCGAACCTATCCACACATACTTGTATGTTGTTTTACTGATATCATTTATAAAAAACAACCCCTACATTTAAAATAATTTCAGTTATGTAATAGTTACGTGTAGAAACAACTTCACAATCCTCCATGAAAATTATTTACCCAAGAACTGTAAAATTCTAAAATAGAAAAAAATTAATGAAATCAATAATCTCGTTAATTTGGAAACATATTTATTTCTTATAAAATGCTCAGGTAAGGTAATAAATACTTGTATACCTCCCTATTACAACACACCTTGCCTGTTTTAGGTTAAATATTGTATTAACTATGACCTCAACTTAATGTATATGCTAAATCAGATCATTGTCTCTCACATCGTTAGTTGGATAAGGAAAATTACCTAGATTCTATAGAAAACCAGTTTACAAATATACTTTTTCTGACTATAGTGTGTACTAGTGTGCATGTTACTTATAAGAAACTATTTTCTAGCTTCATAAAAGATACTTTTTTCAAAATCCTGATTTTAAAAGTGAGGTTATCTAACGTGTCGTTTTAAATTTTATATCTAAGCTTGCTTAAAACCATTGAGTAGGTGAATTCCTTATTCTGTAGGTCAAAGTAACATGACATTATGTAAACTTAAGTCAATTTCATCAAAGCAAGCTTGGATTCCAAAGAGTTTTTACTGTACTAAATTCTCTATGTTCTTAGTGTTCTGACAAAAACATAATGTATGTACATTGTACAATATACTAGGTGTGGTGTGAATTGACCACTTCCCATATCATTCGAACTTTAAAACCTTAATCTTCTTAATCTTAGTTCAAAATTGAATTCTTAATTCAAAACTGGATTAAAATTGAACAAATGTACCACCGGCGGCATAAAAAAATGCAGACGTCTTGTATTCAACTATAAAAAAGCCGTTTCGATGTTCCTGTACAGTTGCGACCGAAAAGTTTTCAACGGTAATTTATAATTTATCAAGTTCAAGGTAATTACAATTATTGATCAAGGTAGCACACTTTTCTGATATTCACATTGAATGAATTTTGCTTGTATGCCATTTATGGCCTTAAGATCAAATAACGGTTTTAATGGACGATCATAATTCTGAAATAAATAGAACGTTGAAGATTTTCCGGCCT
The DNA here is from genome assembly GCA_929113105.1 of Agrypnus murinus. Classification (NCBI taxonomy): domain Eukaryota; kingdom Metazoa; phylum Arthropoda; class Insecta; order Coleoptera; family Elateridae; genus Agrypnus; species Agrypnus murinus. The sequence continues at coordinate 169,788,913 of OV816024.1, read as the reverse complement.
CAACTGTACTTCAAATTGAACTAGTAAAGTCACAGTTGCATACAGCACAATTTGAATTGCCACTAAATTGTAACAAAATGACCAAGTAAGATATAACAGCACCTATTACAGTACATATTACCGTATAGTCTATCTTAAAAAAGCCTGCAGCAGAAAAATGTGGGTTTCTAAACGAAACGTGTTGAAGTAACGTTTGAAATTGTTTTATGCATTGTTGATCAGTGTCACCCAAAGCTTTTGCTTGCTTTTCAAGAAGTACTGAATTAGCTATAGTACCCGTTCTCATTGCTTCTTTGGTAGTAGCTGAACACTTTCCGATGAGTATCACAACGAGGACCTAAAATTATATCACGTTTTACTAAATTATTTTTAAAAAGTAATTATAATATAAAAAGTACAAATATCTCAGTTTTGTTAATGAGATTTTGAAGCAAAACCAGAAGATATTTATTGACTAACTATTTATGGCACTGAAGAATTCAGATACTCTATCCTTTTATATATATATATTTATTCCTTCAACTTTTCAGGACACGCTTTTCTTTCGAATGTCTTAGTATATTACAACAATAGTGATATTTTTACCGCCTTCATCGTTCATTTACAATTAAACAGATTTAAACTGTTGAATTTGCTATAACGCACCTTCAATGACATCTCCGAGAACTTGCTTTTATAGTGTTGGCTCTAAGGGAACCAGTTTCCTTCAGCTCATCACCACAATCTTGGAGCCTGACCTTTGGTCTTTAATATTATTTTACTTGTAGGGGAGTCTAGAACCTGCCAAACTTCATTTAGTGGTTACCTGACCATCCTAACGCTTTTGTATTAGTCTGTAGTCATTTTATGTTCATGATATTGTTCATAAGTTGCTTTTTGTGTTTCGTACTCTACCCTAAGGACGTAGTTCAGGGACTAGTCACGACAACCCCCAATTGCCACAGTATCTTTTCTCATCAACCCGATCATGATTGTATGGAACAGATTAAGCATTTACTTCTATGGTTGTTGCATAAACTTCTTCGTACTACTTGATAAATCACATAATACAGCATCAACTGGAGTCGTAAGAATAATACATCTGTATATTATTATCTGTGGCGCGGATGTCTATTCCCGTAATAAACGGTAATATAAGAGCTTACCAACTATAGTGGGTAATGCCATTCTAATAATGCCATACCGGGCTATGTTATACCCCTTACCCTGAGCGAACTGTACTCGTGTGCGATTACACACATCACACGCCGAAAGTAACGCCACTACTAACAGAGATACTTGTACGCTATGTATATTATATTATAGAAGTAGGTATTGCGACACCTGAGCCAGACAGAAATTGACATGCCATGTGGCATGCCAATGGCATGGCTCCTCCCCCTGCTTCTGATTCGCTACCCCCACTCCTGTAGCTCCTCCCCTTGCTTCTGATTGGTCGCCGCCATCTTGGATTTCCCCGCCTACTTCTCTCTGATTGGTTAACCCCCACCCCTGTAGCTCCTCCCCTTGCTTCTGATTGGTTGAAGGCAGCCATTTTGGAACGTCTGGCTCCATTCTACCACGCCCTGGCGCCAGGCTACCACGCCCGCCGCCATTACGGGTATCTGTATTACCGGCAAACTGAGTGCTACCAATAGAGGGCGTAATGCTACAATTAGTGTGTATTGCTAAGAGAGGGCGTCATGAAGGGATCTGTATTATCGATGCGTTGTGTACTACTACTAGGTGGCGTGTCATGAAGAAGAAATCTGTATTACTACAGAGAGGCAACCATTTTATATCACAGCATCTTGCGTGCGCGCGCTAAATTTGAATCCGTCAATTTTAAATATTTGTCATTTTTGCATATGTCATTTTTAAATCTGTCAATTTTACTGCTGTCATTTTTACATCTGTCATTTTAAATCTGTCAATTTTGCTTCTGCCATTTTAAATTTGTCATTTTTGCATCTGTCATTTAAATGTCATTTTGAATTTGTCATTTTTGCATTTGTCATTTATGCGTCTGTCATTTAAATCTGTCATTTTGAATTTGTCATTTTGCATATGTCATTTTTAAAATCTGTCAATTTTAATCTGTCCATCAGTCATACCACTACAAGTTCGGCTGCTACCTCTCTCTCTCTCTCTTCGGCGCACACTCTGTACTCTTTCCATCACTACCTTTTTTTTCTAGAAGAAATAATAAAAACATATAGGAATTAAAAATTATGTTTATTAATATATTGTTAAGGCTACATTTAATTTATAATAAAAAATATTGATTTATTACTGATGATGATAGCTTGAGGACTGACCTCTGTTTTCTATTTGTGGTTCCAGGGGCTGTAACAACAACGACAACAATAGAACATTAAAAAGGGGTTTTATTGTATAAACTTGATGTTTACTCGTACCTTATTTAATTCCACAAACAGGCAATCATCATAACAGTTTGTTTTCCCCAAGTACATCAAACCTAGAGAAATCGTTTTAGCTTCAATCTGCTGGTTAAGCTCGATAACCCTTTGATCTGTTAACTTGTCGTTGATTCGCTTTGGTAGAAATGTAACATGCTTTTCGGCAACAACAATCACACTTTGACGTTTATCACGGCAAACGACTCTTTTGAATTGTAGTATCTCTGCAATTTCTTTTATTTTGTAATCACATAACTTCTTGATTGGCTTCTGGCTAACGGGAGATTTGTTCAATTGTTGTATTAGCAAATCCATTTTTTTTCTATGTAAAAAATAAACAAAAACTTAACACTCACAAGAATAATAAATGATTATTTTAACATACCTAGTTCAAGCAAACAATAACAATATTACTATCACCGTAACCGATGTCAAGAACCAACTAAAACGGAAGGGGGCTTTGACTGAGCTTTTATAAACTTCGAACCTGCGCGAATGAACACGTTTTAGATAAAATCTTAATTTATTACCCACGGAGCAAAAAAGGGTATCGTTAAAAAGGGATCGGCACCTGCACTGTCAAGTAAGCAGATGTTTTTAGATAAAAATCTTAATTTATTACCCCCTCGGAACAAAAAGGTCGACACCTGCACTGTCAGTTAATACTTGACACCAGATAAAAATCTAAAGTTATTACCCTCTGAACAATGGGCATCGTTAAAAAAGGTCAATGAGCAACTGTTTTAGATAAAAAATCTAAATTTATTACCCTCACAGCAAAAGGATATCATTAAAAAGGGTAGCGCTGTCAATCAGGCAGCTGTTTTTAGATAAATCTTAATTTATTACCAACCCTCGGAACAAAAGGGTGTCGTTAGCTTTTATATTTATTACCAGTGGAGCTAGGGATATCGTTAAAAAAGAGTCGACACCTGCACTGTCAAGCATTTAATTTATTACATATAGCCCCGAGCAAAGAAACTTGTTAACGAACAAAAGAACACAGCTCTTCTAAACAAAGGGTTGACTGTCGTCGTCGTAAAAACTATTTTATAATTTACTACAACATAAAAAATTTAAATTCAACTTTTAGATGTAACTATTGATAAAAGCTAAATTTATTACCCTCGGCGACCCTAACGAATTTATAAAAACAGAGAATGAATTGAATTTTGTATCACGTAAGTCATGTATACTACCTGTGTTTTCTCTTTCAAAAAGCAGAATCTATTCAACGTTAAGTTTTATTATTACCAAGATGGATATGATATAATTTTGCTATTTCCCCTTTGTACGTATCTGAAATTTTCATCTCAAAATGCAATAGTTAATCAGTAATAAATACATTACAAAGCGTAACAGAATTTAATGTCAATTATAAAGTTTCATGCATCAGAGTTCGTAAATGAGATAGAAAAAAACTTAAAATTTTTTTAATGTTGGCGTAAATTATTATATGTAATTAATTTTAACTAATTACCTATACATGTAAGTAGGGTCGGATTGTCATATAAACTAAATACTTAATAAGAAGTACAGTGTGTGTGCGTGAGAGAGAAAGGTAGCAACAGAACTTGTAAGTAATAGTAGAGAGAAAGAGGGGGAAAAGCATGCCTTCAAAGCATAAAAAAAAGCAAAGCCTAATCCTTGAATTTTGTATCAACGAAGTCAGGTATAGATTTTATAAGACTTCTGAATTGATTAAATGTGGTCCCTAGTTTAATAAATATTTCAAATATATCTCTTTTAATTATTATGCGTCTTTCGTATTTTAGAAATAGGATAAGTACGGTCATTCTTTTGAACAAACCAACATAAATAAATTTGTTTATAAATAAAAAAATTTATTCAATGAAAATAAACTCTATGAAAAGAAAATTAAATTGTTTTATTTATTTGAAATTGAATGCATTCTCAAAGGAATCTAATAAACTAAACCAAATAGATTTTTATTATTGAGGATGAACTTTGTACATTAAATTTATTTATAAACTCGACAAAAATCTCGAAGCAGGTAGGCCTCGTTACAGGTCAGAGTGGACCTTTTTAAAAGAATGCAAGACACACCCTCAGGGAGTTTGTTTCCCTTTTGTCGTCGTCGTCGAGATTCATATACTTGAAAATAAGTTCTTTACATAGGATATTTTGTTCAGGTCGTGGTGGTTTATTGTTTTTAAATTATACTATTTGTTTTTGGTGTTGATAATATTTACTGCGTGCGTGTGTTTAACGTATAGAGTTTTTTAAAATTGCGCGTAGTGCATATTTACAACGGTGTAACACTTTAGGTAAGTTTCTCGTTATAAATCCGACCCCTTGTATCTCCTGTAAAATACTAATGTTACTATAGCGCGACAACGGTAAGCTTTTTTTTGCATTTATTTGTTACACTTATAATCTCTAGTTTTACTGGGGAAATGAACGCAAACTAATTATTGTTATGATGACGAGACCTGTGTGTGTGATTGATTTATTGCCACATGGAAATAGGTGAGTTGTTTCTTAGATTCCTTGTAATATTAAAATTAAGGTGAAAAAAAATGCCTTCAAAGCAATAAATAATCTGTCTTTTAAAATAAATTAAAAAATAAAAACTATGTAAATATATCCTAAATTGTTTCAGATAAAATTTGCATTAAAATTGATCTTTATAATTAATTTATAATATTTAATATCAATCTTTGGCATGATATCCTCATTTTGACATAACAGTTTTCCCTCATAAACCTAGAACAGAATGACTCTTAATAAATATATACTGTTGACCCTGGGCATAGGAATAAAACGTATCTATGTTGAGATCTACATTTTAAACATCAATAAATTAACAGGCAGGTGTTCTCGTGGGAACTTGATTTTACCCTAACTCTCAGGTAATAACCAACAGAGGTATGCTACGCAGCAACACTACTGCGTCAAGACATACTTGAATGTTCTGTTAGCAAAAGGCGATATCGAATGTAACCTTTATTTAATACAAATGGAATTATTGTCACGTATATGTATCATGGTTGCATAAAGTCCTATTGACAGGGTCATAACTTATTCGTCACACCTGCGTTCAATAAAAAAAAACGGTATGACAGTTGAATGAATTATATCCCCAGAGGGTTAGAGTGGTACACCGTTTTTATTCTAATAGATAAAATCTAGAAGGTATGTCAACTCTGCTGCAGAAAATAACATTTCAAATTGATTTATGACCCGCACGTGTTCACCCGAGCGAACGCTTTGTTCCTTTGTTAAGCGGGCAAATTGACTCGAGTTTTATTTTTATCTTATTGCATAATATTGCGCAACAATTCGAACCTATAAAGCCAACCTCAGGGAGCACACCATCACTTGTTTGGGGTTACTCGAGACATCAACAACACATGTATGTTTTTTATGCGTACTGTTAACTATTACGTTTGTGTTTGAAGTGATTTGCGCCATTCTTGATTGTTATTACCAATTGTTGCTACAGAACCTATGTGAAATCTACAGCTTTATTCGAACAAAAAGGTAGGATTTATTATTATTATTGCTTTATAATAATCGGTAATCTCGTCCTCGCATGATTTTTCACGACAATATAACATAGTCGGTTTAAAATAATTATTTAAGTTACATTTGAACAATATATAACGTATTTTGTTTATAATAATAATAATAATTGTAAATTTGAATTTCAGCAGGAATAGTTTTATATTTATTTTAATTTCCCTAGTTTGATTATCGATTAAAGTAGTAATTGTTTTATGCGAGGTGTGATCGTTATTATGTGTTTATCTAGGGGTTGTAACATAGTTATTTAAATCATAATTTGAGGTTATGCTTTTTTAGATTGGCTAAAAGACTTTATTAATTTGCATTAAAATTGATCTTTATAATTAATTTATAATATTTAATAGCTTGCAGTGCATTTAAACTTTAATAATAATTAGTCAATGTTTATTTAAATTAACAACATATAATCTTTGTTGTTTTTTAGCCGTTCCTTATTTATTTTTTATAATAATAATCTGTCAAAGGGATTTAGTAACAATTTAAACTTTATATTTGTTTAAATTAGATTGTTGTTAAAAAGTGTAATACTGATTAAAAGGTTTTATTAATTTGCATTTAAACTGATCTTTTCTTTAACTTTATCAAAGCAAATAATTTATAATATTTAATAGCCTGCATTGCATTCAGAGGTTACTGTTTATTTTGCCCGATTAAAAGGCTTTATTAATGTGCATTGAAACTGATCTTTCTTTAACTTTGTCAAAAGCAAATAATAATAATCTGTCAAAGGGATTTAGTAACAATTTTAAACTCTATATTTGTTTAAATTAGCTTGCTATTAAAAGTTTAAGAATGGCTAAAAAACTTTATTAATTTGCAATAAAATTGATCTTTATAATTAATTTATAATATTTAATAGCTTGCAGTGCATTTAAACTTTAATAATAATAATTAGTCATTGTTTATTTAAATTAACAACATATAATCTTTGTTGTTTTAGCCGTTGTTAAGTGTGCAAGTGCGATATTTTTGCTATTGTTGTTGTTGTTGCTCCTGTACAAAATGTCTTCTCTCTACGAAATTATCGATGAGAACGTGTCCACCATCAAGAAATTTGGCACCCTGAAACATCGACTGGTGTTTAAAGTAGCCGTTACGCCAGTCGATGAAGATCATTTGGAACATTTTAAAACGGCTATTAACCAAATTCTAAGGGATGTGCTAAGCCGAGCACAACCAAACGATAAAGTAGGAGCCACATTTGAGTTTGATAGTTTCAAACAAAAACTTCCCGGCTACATGAGCCTCAGGCGCTCTGATGAAATCACCTTCAATGATGTCTGGGGCATTTTAGAATCGATTTTACAGAGCGATCCTGAAGCCCTGAGTTCTGACACCTTCAGACTAATAGCTACTATTGTAACACCACCTGCTGGACAAGGTCGCTGTCGTAACGGCACGTACAGCACCTTTTCCGAAGAGTGTAGCCGTCGCAGAGGTATTGTCACGATTAACAACACCACCAATGACAATCTATGCCTACCCAGGGCTTTGGTCGTAGGCAGGGCTCACGCAGATAACAGTGCTGATTACAAGAAGATCCGTCAAAATCAGACCGTGCAAAAGATAAAGGCCGAGGAAATGATGCGGGATGCTGGAGTAGCTTTCATTCCACCGGAGGGAGCCGGGGTCAATGAATTAAGGTTGTTTCAGCAGTTCCTGGCCCCTAACTACATGATAGTAGTGTATAGCCACGGCTCGAGAGGTCGTTCACTTATCTTTGAGGGGGTCGTTGATAATGATGCCGCAACAAAGAACATCAAGCTGTTGTATCACGAGCATCATTATAACGTCATAACATCATTGACCTCAGCCTTTGCCTGCGGTTATTTCTGTGAGCACTGTCATGTACCCTACGATCATAAAAACCATCACCGTTGTGAAAAGTCCTGCGTAGGCTGCGGTAGTTCTCCGCCCTGCGAAAGAACAGCGCAGCTGATTAGGTGTCCGGACTGCAGGCGAGACTGTAGAAGTCAAGCCTGCTTTAACATCCATCAGGAGGGCAACATGTGTCGGGAAGTTAAAAAATGCGAGGGATGTTTCAAGACCGTGAACCTCAAGACCCGGAAGCAGGCCCATGTGTGCGGGGAGATCTATTGTAAGATCTGTCAGAGCCATAAACCCGAAAACCATTTTTGTCATATACAGCCGGCCGGACCTAGGAACACAAATCAAGACACCTTGTTTGTGTTCTTCGACCTGGAGACCCGGCAAGAGAAAGAAATTGCGCCCGGCGTCAACCTCCATGAACCGAATCTATGCGTTTTCCAGCAAGTCTGTTCTGAGTGTTACAACAACGACTCATCATCAACTGTTACCAATTGTGTTAGATGTGGTTTGCGAGAACAGATCTTGCGAGGAAAATGCATCGATCGGTTTTTGAACTATCTACTAGACTCGCCGAAATTATTCAAAAAGGTTGTAGCAGTTGCCCATAACGGGCAAGCTTTCGATACGCAATTCATTCTAAATTATCTGATAACCAACACCTCATTACACCCGGAACTCATTATGCGCGGTTCAAAAATTCTGCTGCTGCAACTAGATAATTTAAAATTTATCGACTCCCTCAACTTTTTCCCCATGGCTGACTTGCCTAAAGCGTTTGATTTACCGGCTCCCAAAGGATACTTCCCGCACCTTTTTAACACCGAGGCCAACGCCCATTACGTGGGTCCTCTTCTGGACATCAAATTTTACAGCCCCGACACCATGAAACCCCAGGTTCGTAAAGCGTTCCTAAAGTGGTACGAGGCGAACAGGGACGGGATCACGGAGTTCGACATGCAACGTGACCTGGTCGAATATTGTCGAACAGACGTCGATATTTTGAAGAGAGCCTGTATCCACTTTAGGAATCTCTTTATTGAGGAATGCGACGTTGACCCGTTCACGGAAGCCATCACCATCGCCTCTGCCTGTAATCTCATGTTCCGGAGGAAATTCCTCAAAGAAAGCACCATTGGACTGATACCAAAGGGTGGTTATAGACGTACAGATAACCAGTCTAAGGTAGCTCTCCAATGGCTGTTGCTGGAAGAACATCAAAGAGGTGTTGAGATTCAACACGCCGGCAGGCAGAGAGAAGCTATCGTGGGCGGGTTAAAGGTTGACGGGCTGTATGGTAATACCATATTTCAATTTCACGGGTGTTACTTCCACGGATGTCCCACCTGCTTCACCACCCGTCGCAACGAGTCTCTACACGACGATCCTAGCGACACCATGGATATGAGGCTCGAGAAGACCCGAGCCACAACAGAGAAGTTAAAGTCGCTAGGATACGAGGTTGTTGAACAGTGGGAATGTCGCTTCCGAAGGCAGTTAACACCCGAATTCAGACAGCAGGTTGAGAAACATCCCTTGTTAGTAAACACGCCCTTAAACCCGAGAGAGGCATTTTACGGCGGCCGTACAGGGGCAGCAAAATTAAAGAGAGTTGCAAAAGACGGGGAAAAGATCCGGTATGTAGATGTATGCTCCCTTTATCCTTGGGTATGCAAGTACGCCAAATTCCCAGTTGGCCATCCAGAAGTTTACGTAGGCAAGGCGGCTTGTGAAAATCTAATCAGGGATAAAGGGGGCCTGGAAAACATCAACGGCGTGGTAAAATGTACAACGTTACCGCCACAAGATCTATACCATCCGGTCTTACCCGTCAAGATGCACCAAAAGCTGCTGTTCCCTCTATGTCGCACTTGCGCCGAAGAATTGAACCAGGCCGAATGTCAGCACGGCGTAGAGGACCGAGTCATCAACGGAACCTGGGTCTTGGACGAACTGGTAATGGCCATACGAAAGGGTTACATCGTGCAGGACATACAAGAGATCTGGTCGTACGATGTAACCCAGTACAACAAAGCGTCCAAGACCGGGGGACTGTTTTCGGGTTTCATCGACAAGTTCCTGAAGATGAAGCAGGAAGCCAGCGGTTGGCCATCTTCAATAACTGCCAACAACAACGGCGAGGATGGTATCGATGGAGCCCGGAAACAGTATGTTGATGACTACTTCGAGAACGAGGGAGTCTCCTTGGATTCGTTGAAGATCGTCAAGAACCCTGGTTTGAGATCGTTGGCCAAACTGATGCTGAATTCCTTCTGGGGTAAGTTATAATAACCTTATGTAGTTTTCTTTACTTAATATTTTTTTTTGTATTCTAGGGAAATTTGGTCAGCGCGAGAACCAGGCGAAAACAGCCATAATCAGCGAGTCCAAGGAGTTTTTCGACCTGTTGTCCAACCCTGGCGTAGAAGTTAATCATGTGCAGGAAATAAATGACGAGGTGATTGCGGTTAACTGGCAGCATAAAGAGGAAGCAGCAGATCCTCTGTCGTCAGTTAACGTGGTCATCGCGGCATTTGTCACTGCACAGGCCCGTCTTAAGCTGTATTCCTATTTGGATCAGCTAGGCGAGAGAGTATTATACTATGACACAGGTAAGTCATTGTACTATCAAACATCAACACCGTTTATATTAGAGTTAATTTTTTTTCGTTGTTTCAGATTCCGTAATATACGTTTCGAAGCCGGGCGACTACGAGCTACCAACAGGAAGCTTCCTGGGTGACCTCACCGACGAGCTCGAAGAGTACGGTCCCGGATCGTATATTATAGAGTTTGTGTCAGGCGGGCCGAAGAACTACGCCTACAAAGTTTATTCACCGACCACAGGGCTGATACACGTGGTCGTCAAGGTCAAGGGCATCACCCTAAATCACGCAGCGATTCAAAAAATAAACTTTGAGTCCATGCTTAGACTGTTGGAAGGCATGGACGAAAAGATTATTGTAGAGTCCAACAACATCAGGCGTACGGCTGACCATCAGCTTGTAACGCGAGCGGAATCAAAAGTCTATAAGATAACGTTCGCTAAGAGACGGCGTATAGAAGATTTTGATTCCGTTCCGTTCGGCTATAACATCAACAAGCGACCACGTGTATAAACATTAAAGCCCCTCTTGTATATATGTAAGTGTATAGTAGTATAGTTGTATTTTTAAGTTTTGTAAAATTTGTATAGGTAGTATTATATTTAGATCTTAAGTAGTAAAATATTATCATAACGTATGTAATTATTGTACAGTTCAATCGTTGTAGTAATAGACATGTGTATAGTAGTAGTATAGTTGTATTTTTAAGTTTTGTAAATTTTTGTATAGGTAGTATCATATCTAACTCTTAAGTAGCAAAATATTTGTATAGTAATAAGTACATGTACAGTTCAACAGTAGTAGCAGTAGTCGGGGGTTATGTTAATCACAAGAGATCGACCTTCGGCTTGATGTAATTATTATTATAAGTGATGATAATGATGATGTCTAGGTTTATACTTTGTGTATACTATATTCGAAATTATTTAAGAATGTAATAATTAGGTAATTAGTTGTTGTAAATTGTTCAATCATCTTTTGTCAGTATAGTTTAGTTATAATAATAATAAGTGAAGCTGACAAGAGTTATACCTGTACAGTAATTATTAAAAAAGATGGTGAAACTTAAGGGTGATTGAATGTAAATCACAAGAGGATACTCAGGGGAACATACTCATGAAATAGATCTGATAAACGCGATTTTGTTCTTTTCAATTATGTAGTAGTAGTAGTAGATCAAGACATTGTTGAAAAGAATATTTAGCATAACAAAGCGTACAAAGCATTCAATAGGATGTTTCATGAAAAATGAGTATGTCTTCATGGTTATCCGAGCAGATTTCAACCTAATAATAATTGTTTAGTTATTTTGATTATTGTCTAGTTGTTTAATAATTTTAAGAAACATTGTCGTAGAATAAAAGATGTTCTATCAAGGTTATCCGAGAACAGATAGTTGTTTAGTTATTTAAGTATTATTGTTTTGTTTTTTAATAATGTTTTGAGAAAGATTGTCATAGAATAAAAAGATTAATGTTTTATATATGTGTATTATTACTATTCTCACCCAGCTGTACCATGGCATGAAAAGTGATAGCTATAACTGAGAGAGAGAGAGAATGAGGTAATTACCTACACACACACACACCTGCCTGTGATGATGATGACGTGTCAGCGACAGGATGAAACTTGTCTGCCAGCGATGCCTGTCTGTTTACCGTATGCGAGTTACTGAGCATGCGCTGGATCTAGGTAAGTATAGGTGACTATATAAAGCCGACCGTTGTTAGCGTGTAGCAGTAGACTGTACGTGTGCAGCAGCAGTAGCAGCAGCAGCAGCAGCAGCAACAACAGCAATTACGATGATGTCAAGCAGTCCTAATTATTGTTATGGTAACTGTGAGAGCGAACCCCTGGAAATAGGTAAGTTGTTGTTGTTTATAAAACTTCAAGTTTATATGCTAATTTGTGTCTATTTTTGTTGCTGTTGCTTGTTTAGATGAAGAAGGTTCGGATGTTGCAGATCATGCATCATCATCAACAGCCAGTACCGACAACGACGGTCAAGCGTGGAACAACGAAGTCGAAGAAACAGGTAAGTTGTTTAAAACTTTTGTGTGTGTGTGTGTGTTTATGCTTATATTAATCGATTATTGTATTATTATTGTTTTAGCGTTCCTGTCGCAGCAGCAGCCTCTATACTACGCTGATGACGTTGTAGTAGCATCAGCAAACTTTACCATCATAGATGCACCAGTAGCAGCAG